>CAWUFW010012366.1:0-546840 GCA_963921515.1 Calotriton arnoldi | reverse complement strand
TTGCAGACGTTGCTGGTGTGCATGAAGACCCACAACTGGTACGCATAGCTGATGCGTACCAGTCCAGCACCGGAGAGCTCAGCCAGGTAGTGGGGCTCCTCAGAGACATCAAACAGCAGCAGGCTGCCCATCATGCCCGCTTGGACTCCCACATGTCCCATGTGGAGTCACACATGTCACGTGTGGACTCCCACATGTCACGTGTGGACTCCCACATGACCCGCGTGGAGTCCAAGTGGGATGTACTACATGAGATGACGGCGGTGCACAGGGACATTTTACAATGCCTCCGCCAGATGAACAGCAACCAGTCCACACCTCCCTGTGTGCCAACAACATCTGGTACCGAACAAACTGCAACTGCCACAGGGAGGGAGGAGGACTCTGGCGGAGAGTCCCCTGCACCGCAGCAGCCTGCACTTGAGGGCCCCCCCCAAGAAGAGGGGTCGTCCGAGGAGGGGAAAGTGAGAGGCTGATGGCCAAGCGCAACTCCCAGGAAGCCTGAACCTGTTCTGGATTTTCGCCTTTGTGCACAGACTGTTCACCCTGTTGATGGCAACACTACTCCCACACATTGCATGGGGAGTACAAGTTGGAACAATGTGTCAGACAACTGTGGCCCCGATACTG
The DNA here is from genome assembly GCA_963921515.1 of Calotriton arnoldi. Classification (NCBI taxonomy): domain Eukaryota; kingdom Metazoa; phylum Chordata; class Amphibia; order Caudata; family Salamandridae; genus Calotriton; species Calotriton arnoldi. The sequence continues at coordinate 546,210 of CAWUFW010012366.1, read as the reverse complement.
GGGATCCTGTCTACCTGGACTTTCTATTCATCTAGGAACTTGGGATTGCAAGATTCATGTACAGCACAATCCATCCTATGCACTATTATCACAGATGTATCACAATAAACACAATAATACACCATACTTGCCTCTGTCGTGATTCCAACGTGGGTACTGTTATGGGGATGATGAACAACAAAATTACACTGTGTATGCGAACTGCAACAGCAAGGACAACACAGGCATGTGAGTACAGGCAACGTGACACATATGAGGGAGACACACCACCAGGGCTACACAACACATACACACCTAGGCCATCTGACTCATTGCCTACACTGATGTTGCCAGGGAAGACGGTGCAATGCACAGACACCACACCCATTCCCAGTTGTAGTCAAGTAGCCCACAGGTGCAGTAAGCAAATGGCAGTCAAATGTGTGACCACAGACAACGCACATCACTAAGTGAAGCACAGGTTTATTACACAGTAGCAACATGCCGTAACCACTACAGATGCAAGGTAACCCCACCTGGTAGCGGGCACACAGTCAACAACTGTAGACAGAAGGAAGTCCATGGGTGTGGCGCACATCACCTGTAGGGACACAACAGCTACCAGCCTGGATGTGCAATCACGTTGTCGGTGGACACAGTTGACCAAACGAATCTGAAAGTACCCTGTGAAGGACAGAAATGACACACAGTCAAAAGCAATGGAGTACAGGACAGAACAGCAAAACTCATGCACAATACATGTTACAAGATACCCACCCAGAACCAAGTTAGCATGTCAACACTGTTGGGGAGTACAGCCCACCTGTCACCACACATCGCAACACACATCCAGTCAAGTAGCCCATGGACACACTCCAACAGCACCAGAGCACCACCCACACATCATGCCAACTCACATCATTGACATGACACCTCAGGATACTCACATTCAGCTAAAGAAGTTGGTGATGAGCTGTGTGCGGACATCACCATCACCATCATCATCATCATCGTCACTGGCATCGTGGTCCAGGCCAGGATCCTCCACAGGTGGCGGATGTTGGTCATCGTCATCCTGGATGAGAGGCAACTCCTTCCGCACTGCCAGGTTGTGGAGCATGCAGCAGACGATGATAATCTTGCACACTTTCGCAGGGGCATATGGGAGGGACCCTCCGGTCTTGTCCAGGCAGCGGAAGCGGCTCTTCAGGAGACCAAAGGTCCGCTCAATCACTCTCCTGGTCCGACCATGTGCCTCATTGTAGCGCATCTGGGCAGGTGTCACAGGGTTCCTGAGGGGTGTCAGCAACCACGGCATGTTGGGGTATCCCGAGTCACCTACGGACAGACAAGTGCACATCAGCTGACTTGGAAAAGTGGGCGGAATACTACAGATCAGATCACACACAATGGCACAAAGTCAGTACACACCGACAAGCCAGGCACGCTGGTTCTGCATCTGTGCCATCAACCTGGGGATGCGACTACTCCTCATCACAAAGGCATCGTGTGCTGAACCAGGGAAACGGGCACACACGTGTGTGATGGTCATGTCTGCAAGACACACCACCAGTGCATTGACCGAGTGGTAGTGCTTGCGGTTCCTGTAGGCCTGCTCCTGGGCCTGTGGTGGTACCAAAGCCACATGTGTCCCATCAATGGAGCCAATGACATGCGGCATCCTCCCCAGGGCATAAAAGTCACTCTTCACGTCAGTGAGTCGTACGCAGTCTAGGGAAATAGATGTACCGGTTCAGGAAGAGCAACATTGCCGCCAAGAAATCGCGGAGCACACGGCTGAACATGGTCTGTGACATCCCACCAGCAGACGCCACAGTATGTTGGAAGGTACCGGTGGCAAAGAAGTGTAGGGCTGCCATCACCTTCACCTTGGGGGTCAGCGCTGTAGGATACGGCCGGCCAGGCTGCAAATGTGGGGACAACTGCACTGCCAAATCCTCAATCAGCTGCCTGGTGAAGCGGTACCGTCGGATGCTGTCCCGTTCCACCATCGTTGCCAGGTCTGGGAATGGCCGATGGACAGCAGGAGCCCTGCAGTGCAGAGGAGAAGTAAGCAAGATCGTCAGTCACCCCACATATGCGGCATTGAACACACTCAAGATCCCAACATACATCATCATGAGGCACAACTACATGAAGTGTGCAGTACCGGAACGACATGTATGGTACATACATGGCCAACATCTGTCAACACGGTCCTACAGGTGGCATCAATTTGTCCCAGGTTGGCCCATTGGATATCATGATGCTGTGTCACAGTCACCCCCCAGTGACATGTGAGGACAGATGTGCCCCAGGCACCACAGCTCAACGACAGGCACATTCCCAGGGACCCTGTAATGCCACATGGACACTGGCATCACCTGGAGTATCATGTGTACACCACAACAAAACAAACATGACCCCCACAGGTAGTGGCCACACTTGCCATGGCAGGAGAGCCATGGACGTCTGTGACACACACGCACAACATCAGAGTCCATGCACACACAACGTGGATGTGGAGACTGTCTCCCATTGTGCACATGAAATCAGAGACATTGTAAACACTACATGCACAAAGACTGTGGAGGGCCATCACTATTGTGCCACTGGGACACCCTGGCTCAAACATACCGTCCCACATGGGACTCACGGGGTATGTGACATGACATACACAAACACCACTGTGAAATGTGACCATGGCACATGCACAGATATGAACAGTTGCACATCACAGTGGTCACGTACACGTAACACCCAGGATCCTGTCCCCATTAACACGTGCACAGCCTGGGGGTGGCTGCCCACAGGTGACACCCACAGGACAACATGTACACCAACATACACACAATAGGAAATGCAGCCTTACATGCCTTATGATAAGGTTTGGACAGGCTGTCGTGATGTAGGTGTGCCCCTCACTCCCTGGGAGCTATCTGTGGCTGGCATATGTCCATCTGAGACAGGCATGCTGACATATGCCAGTCACATGTACAGTGATGCGTTGAACAGCAATGGACCGATCGGTGCCTCCGGCCGGCCCATTGCTTTCAATGTGTGCGGGTACGCGTTGTACCCCTGTGCGCGTTGTACTGCAATGGACCGATCGGTGCCTCCGGCCGGCCCATTGCTTTCAATGTGTGCGGGTACGCGTTGTACCCCTGTGCGCGTTGTACTGCAATGGACCGATCGGTGCCTCCGGCCGGCCCATTGCATTCAATGTGTGCGGGTACGCGTTGTACCCCTGTGCGCGTTGTACTGCAATGGACCGATCGGTGCCTCCGGCCGGCCCATTGCATTCAATGTGTGCGGGCACGCGTTGTACCCCTGTGGCGTTGTACTGCAATGGACCGATCGGTGCCTCCGGCCGGCCCATTGCATTCAATGTGTGCGGGTACGCGTTGTACCCCTGTGCGCGTTGTACTGCAATGGACCGATCGGTGCCTCCGGCCGGCCCATTGCATTCAATGTGTGCGGGTACGCGTTGTACCCCTGTGCGCGTTGTACTGCAATGGACCGATCGGTGCCTCCGGCCGGCCCATTGCATTCAATGTGTGCGGGTACGCGTTGTACCCTGTGCGCGTTGTACTGCAATGGACCGATCGGTGCCTCCGGCCGGCCCATTGCATTCAATGTGTGCGGGTACGCGTTGTACCCCTGTGCGCGTTGTACTGCAATGGACCGATCGGTGCCTCCGGCCGGCCCATTGCATTCAATGTGTGCGGGTACGCGTTGTACCCCTGTGCGCGTTGTACCTCAATGGACCGATCGGTGCGCACCCATTGACAATGGGCTTGCCTGGCAACGGACGCGTTTTCGAATATTCGAACGAGTCGGTTGCTGGAAAATCAGTTGGTCACCCACAACAATGTTGCAAAATCATGTATGTCATGAAGTTGAAATTTTGAAGGATGCTGTGGGCGTGTTTTGGTGCTGCTATTCCATGGATTGGCCAGATTCAGAAGATGCAAACGACTTGGACCTATCACTTTGGACACAAGGGACAGTATCTGCCTCTCCAGCACATATATATTGCTGCATGTTCCCCTGAGAGCCCACTTGCCTGCACTACATGCTCCAGGACGACATCTGCCACTGCACTGCTGCTGTCTCTGCCCCTCTGGACCCTGCAATGGCACGTACTGTGGAGAGAGCCCCAGCCTTCAGCCTTGAAGAGAACCAGGCCCTGCTGGACAGCCTACTTCCACAGTACAGCAAGCTGTATGGGACACCAGGGGAGCAGGTGAGTGTTCTGTGCACTGCCTTTCTGAATGTGCATTTTGTCTGACTAGCAAGGCTGAGAGTCAGCACACCACTGGCTAGCAGGCTCACTGAGTAGTTGTCACCCCCCATAGTGTGTAGTGACTTGCACTGGACAGGTATGGTGCAGTGACAGTGCTTCTGAACAGGGTTTTACTCCCATGCTATGATACCATGTAGTGACTTCTGGAAAACTGTCCATGGGCAGCCGTGCACTGCCTGGGTACACCATGTGCCCCTGTGATTGCGACATGTATATGCAACTGTGTCATGCACGGATATGTTGCATGTGTAATAATGGCCTTATCACTTTGTCATCCTGACAGGCTTCTGCCCATCGGAAGCATGAGATATGGAAGGACATCGTCCGGGCTGTCCGGTCCGTGGGGGTCTACAAGCGCCGGATCCGCAACTGCCAAAAGAGGTGGCAGGACCTTCGGGGCTGGACCCGGAGGATTGCACGGGTCCAGCTGAAGCTGTCGCCTCCTCGCAGGAGGGGCGGAACACGGACCCTGACCCCCACATGCTCAGGATCCTGGCGGTGGTCTTTCCAGACCTGGATGGGCAGCTGAAGGCCAGAGAGCAGCAAGGAGGGGGTGAGTCAAAGACTGCACTGTGTACTCTGTCTAACATGTTATGTGCCCTCCTCGGGCCAGGTTGAACTGCCACAGTACAGCAGTCATGTTGTCCAGGAGCCATGTCCCTCTATTGTGCACTGCCCACTCCTCATCTGATACCCAGGTGTGGCCCTTACATGCAGGGAATTCTGTCACTTAGGACTGTGTCCTTGCAGTTTGCTTGACTCAAGGTGGGAGACAGCATCTGTTTCCCTGACTCTGTGGTGGGCATCATGGGTGGGTCCATTGCTTACACAATGCCTGTATTCTGACATGTATTCAGCGTGTTACTTTGATCTGTGGTCCAATTGCTGAGCTGATCCACCACATGTGGCTGGGGTACCTGGCACACACCCATGCTGCGGGTGGGAACAATGTTTGGGCCCCAGGAGTATGTATATGACGTGTGTCACACATACTTAGCCAGCTGCCTACAGTCCAGGGCTCATCCCTCATTCATGTGGGGCTGGACAGTCATGCCTACTCCAGGCCATACAATACACTCTGTACTCCCACTCCCGTGTATCAGAGGACACATTGTGCACAGTGATTTGACCCCTCAGGTGTCTGCCTCTGTGTCAGTGTGCTGTGGATTAGTCGCCAGGACTGCTGTGGAGTTTCTTGGTAGGGGCTCAGCATGCCACTGGAGATGTGACCATAGGAGACGATACTTGTGTGACACATAGGTGTCTGATCAGCTGCCCATGCAGACTGGGGCATGTAAATGTGAAGTTCAGGCAGCTGTTCCCCATGCACAGCAGAGTGTGAGGGGCTCAGGTTCAGAGGGTAGTGTCACAGGTCTCCCATATGTCCAATAGGTATGACCTGGACAGATGAGGGTTAAGAGGATGTGTTGTGGGGGGATGTACATGTGCACTTGTGCAGCTCCAGGACTTGCATTCCCCATGACCTACTATTGTGACACAGTGCAGAGTGTTGTTGTCTGGCTGCAAAGTCATACATCACTGAGACAGTGATGTATGACTTTGCAGTCATGCCTCCGCCATGGCATGTGTCTACTGATTGGTGATCCTGCAGGGGAGTGACATGTGCTACATGCACACCATAGTGGCGCTGGCTATCAGGACATGGGTGCATCATGGTGTCTGTCGCTGGAATGCATCACATGCATTTCCTATTTGACTCTGGGCATCCCTTACATCCGTGAACCTGTACTGACTCAGTGGCAAGAGCTGTGATGTGTCCACACCGTGTCCTCTGCACTGTCCAACTACTGTGTACTTGGTGCATGTGTCAACACTGGGGTGTTGCAATCCAACAGACACCAGACAGATGGGTGCAAGGCCATGTGGGATGTGAGTGCCATGCTTGGCATCAGACTGACAATTGACTTCTCCTGTTCAATTAGGGCACTTTTAGCAATGTACAACTAATGATGCCAGGGCTTGCTCTGTAATGTGCTGTGCTCACAGTGGTGTGTGCGTTTGGTGCAGGTGACTGATGTCTGTCTGTTTCCCCATTGTTTGCAGATACATCCACGGCCACGGAAGGGGACAGCTCCACGGACCAGGAGGAGCCAGAGAGCCAGACTGGGTCAGCAGCCGAGGAGTGGTCGGAGGGACCCAGTGGCACGGAGGGCGAGGGGAGCCACACCGAGGAGTCCTCAGCAGCATCCACCTCAGCTGAGGACCAGAGCAACTCGGAGGATGACTCCCTTGTGGAGGCGGGTGTCAGCAGCCACCACACCCCAGCTAGTGTTGCTGTCCCCGCCACCACCAGCACCACCACCGCCCTCCCATCGGCTCCCATTCCCCAGGTCCGTGGAGGCTCCCATGTCCGGGAGCGTGTCTCCTTTGGGCCAGGCACCGCACCCCCTGCCCCTGTGTCCCCTGCTGCCCTGAGTGAGGAGTCTGTGTACCTCCTTCGCCAGCTCCATGTAGGGCAGACAGCCATGCTGAGTGTCCTCCATGCGCACACCGCGCTGTTGACTCAGCTGGTGTCGTTCATGGAGGGCATCTCATCGGGCATGTCTGACCTACAGAGGGGCAATAGGTCCATGGACTCCTCCCTGACGGCAGCAGTGTCCCTCCTCAAACGGTCCCTCACCCCTCCTGCCTCTGCTCCATCCACACTCCCCAGCACCTTACCCATCCCAGGCACACACACACTGGCACAGGCACACACCAGCACACACACATCCAGCACACTGACACACACGCCAATGACAAAACGCACACGCACGCACATTCAGGGGACTGAAGCCAGACTCACAGGGGATGGGGCCCTGGAACACACACACGCATCCACATGCACTGCGCAGTCCTCAGTTCCCTCTCCCTCCAAAGCACCCTCCCTTGCCTCACCTGCAACCCCAAAGTCACAGCAGCTCTTCCTCTGTGACCTCGGCCTCTTCCCCACCGATGAAGCTGCTCCAGCATCCCGGGGGAAGAGGAAGCCCACCCACACGGAGCAGAGTGCCCCTCGCCCCCGGACACCCTCCCCCAGGCGCAGACGGACTGAGGCCCCCACCCGCAAGTCCCCCGGAGTGCTAAGAGCAAGACCCCGCCACCACCCTGCAGCTCAGGCACAAGGTCTCCGTCCTCCATCCCTCAGGCCCCCACTGCACAGGTGCCCCCACCACACCCTGCCCCAGGTTCCCCCACCCACAGATATACCATCCCCAAGATGCTCCGGCCTTCTCCCCTGCCACTTGCTCTCCCAGCACCACACCCCCCGCTGCGCTTGTCTGTGCCACTGATGTGGTGAGGGTGTCCCCCCTCTGTCCAACCCACCTTGCCTGTTCCCCATTCTCCTCCCCTGGAGGTAGGCACTGCAGTGGAGTCCACTACCGCCCTGTCTGACTTGGGCACTGCAGTGGCGGACCTGTCCACCCCATCTGCAGGGTCCACTGCAGTTGTGCCGGCACCCACGACATCTGTGTCATGCCCCCCAGTTGTGCCGGCACACACCATGTCAGACACCTCCACTGCAGTTGTCAGTGGCTCTCCTGCACCCACCACCCCTTCCCTGACTCCCCCTGGTGAGCCCTGATCCTGTCCCTGCGGTGCCTGGCCTGCCCCCCGGTTGCCCCTCCTAGTGGATTGTCCCTGGTATTGTGCAGGCATGCGTAGGGTGACATCTGCCAGTGTCACCCTGTTTGAACTTTGACAATGGACTGGCCATTGGCCTTTGCTCTTTTTCAGGACTTCGTTTGGCCTCAACACATATGCTGAATAAAGCAACTTTCTTTTCTCTAGTGCTCATGCTTCAGATGTACATGTTGTTGGTGCAGCTAACCATGCCCTTGCTGCAGTGATGGTGATATCTGGTCTCATGATTATGAAGTGTTACTGTGCAGGAACCCATGTGGTCCAGGGGGAATGTGTCCTATCATGTGGTGTATCCATGTCATCAATAGCAGCATCTGAGGGTGTCATGTGTTCAGTATTTGGCAATGGGTTTCCTACTTACATTGGCAATTTCATATCTGTGGCTTCCACCCCTGCACATCTGTTGTGCCTGCCATCGTTGCATTTGTCTACTTCCCTGACCGTGTTGCCATCTCCAGTGGACATGCAGGTTTGGGCATCAATGGGGAGGGACTCATCCGTGTAGTCAGTGCAACATTGCTATACAAGTGTGTTGGATCTGTGCTGATGATTCCGTTGGCACATCCATGACCAGGCTGATGTGATGGGAGCCCTCATTTGGTGCTAATTGTTGATTGTGTGACCAAGTGCTCAGCTGACATGATGGGGCCCTACTGAGGCAACATATGGCACAGCTTTCCTCACACAGGAGTGGAGTCCCCTCATGGCAGTGTGTACACGTGTGACATTGCCTGCACCCAAGGTGTGTGTTGTATGTGCATGTCTGTGTGTTCACTTCCATTCATCTGCGCATGCTGTGATCCCTAGTGTTGTACCTGTTTGTGATGCTTGCTGACTTGAGCTATGTTCCCCAAAGTCTTCTCCCTGTGTTCTCTGTGATGTGGGTGCATGGCACATTACTGGTCATCAGGGTGTCACCCATAGGTGTGTTTGCTGTCAGGGCTGAGTTTGTGTGCAGACGCAGATGGGTCACAGTCAGGTTTCCCCTTGGCACTTGTTGTTTGCCCCTGTCATGTGATTTCCAGTTTGTGTTATCTTTCAGTGATTGTGACATGTTGTGTGTGTGACTGCTGCCACTCCTCAGGGTCAGAGCTGCAATGTTGGAAGTTGTCTATGTGTGTTCTTTGTGGGTGACCTTGGCTTCTTCATTGGTGTGTGACTGTGGCTGGGATCCCATTGGTCGGTGTGGTATTGCCGTCATGTCCATGTACAGCGTAGTGTGCAGTGTGTCAGACATTCAGGAGTCTTGTTGAGTGTCCATGTGTGATGTGTTTCTACACCTTGGTTCCCACCCACCACCCTGGAATAGTCATGGGTGCATGTGCAATGTCACCAGTGCATGTGTACTTCACTGCTGCACATTGTTGGAGGTCGAGGGGTGTGGTGTTGAGTGTGTGCAGATGAGAGTTGTTGCCCGGCTAGGCCCCTGCCTCCATGTTGGCCTTGGCTTACTGGCCATGCTGATTGATTTGTGCTTGTGTAGGTGTGATGGTAGTTTGTTGCTCAGGACACCTGACTGTGGTTCATAGTGTGAACGACATTTAGCTTTGTCATCACAGTGGTATTTTTATTCAGCCCAGGGTCACCACATTGTGGGGGCCCTGGGGGTGGTGCTGTGGTGTGTCTGTGACTTGCTGTGTCAGTTGTTGTTCCTACGTGCCTGTGTGACATGTGTGTTTTGTGCTCCCTCTCACCTGACAATGCCTGCTTGCCCACATAGGGGATTTGGATCCATGAGTTACCTTAGTGTGGCAGTGTATGCACATCTGTATGATTGGTATTCAGCTCTCCTCATGTGTTGTGTGGTTGCCTGGGGACACTGGCACCCCCACCCCTCACCTGCTGTGTATGATGACAGTGTTGGTCTGCCTGTTTGTGTTTGTGCATCTGCACCACTGCATTGGCATATCTTGGGTGTGCCATTGGCTGTATGTTGTTTGGTGTGTTTCCCCTGCTGTCCCTGGGACTCCTAGGTCATCGGTCAGCACAGTGATCATGGTTTGTGTGTCCCATTGCTGCCATGGTATGGTATCTGTTCACCTCACATCTGCTGTCTCCACAGGGTATCTGCATTTGTGTGCCCATTGGTGCAAATATGTGGTTCTGCATTCTGATGGTCACTTCTGTCATTGTGTCATTGATGACTGTTGACGGTCTCAGCCCCCATGGGTGTTGTTTGTCTGCACATGGCCAAAGGAATGTTTCATTTGCACTGCAGTATTTGGCTCCCCCAATTTATGTTGCAATGGGACACATACACTACTTTGCCACAGATGAGTTTTTGGTTCTGTGAGCAGGAATGATCCATGCAGTTTGGCAGTTGCAGCTCTTTCTTTGTCAACAATTACCTTTTGGTCACTGTGATGATGAGGGTGTAGACCCCATTGCCACAATGGTCAAAATGTGCTTCAGCTATGGACCCCACACTTGCCTTTTGGTCACTGTGATGATGGGGGTTTAGACCCCATTGCCACAATGGTCAAAATGTGCTTCAGCTATGGACCCCACACTTACCTTTTGGTCACTGTGATGATGGGGGTTTAGGCCCCATTGCCACAATGGTCATGGGCTGCTTGCATTGTGGGTGCCACACACATATATGTGTGGCACATGTGCTAGGGGGTCACATTGTATGTTGAAAGTCATGTTCGGTGTTGTAGGCATTTGACACAGCCTACACACGCTTGTCATGGTGGTGGGGGGATGTCTTAATCTTGCATTCCCTAGGTTGTGGTGTGCTTGTTGTGTCATGCATTGTCCATCCTATGAGTGGGGGTGGTAGTAGTGGTAGGCATCCAGCCCCCCTGGCTAAGGGTGGTAGTAGTGGTAGGCATCCAGCCCCCTGGCTAAGGGTGGTAGTAGTGGTAGGCATCCAGCCCCCTGGGTTGGGGTGGTAGTAGTGGTAGGCATCCTGCCCCCTGGCTAAGGGTGGTAGTAGTGGTAGGCATCCAGCCCCCCTGGCTAAGGGTGGTAGTAGTGGTAGGCATCCTGCCACCCTGGCTAAGGGTGGTAGTAGTGGTAGGCATCCTGCCCCCGTGGGTGAGGGTGGTAGTAGTGGTGGGCATCCTGCCCCCTGGCTAAGGGTGGTAGTAGTGGTAGGCATCCAGCCCCCTGGGTTGGGGTGGTAGTAGTGGTAGGCATCCAGCCCCCCTGGCTAAGGGTGGTAGTAGTGGTAGGCATCCTGCCCCCCCTGGGTGAGGGTGGTAGTAGTGGTAGGCATCCAGCCCCCCTGGCTAAGGGTGGTAGTAGTGGTAGGCATCCTGCCCCCCTGGGTGAGGGTGGTAGTAGTGGTAGGCACCCTGCCCCCCTGGGTGAGGGTGGTAGTAGTGGTAGGCATCCAGCCCCCTGGGTGAGGGTGGTAGTAGTGGTGGGCATCCTGCCCCCTGGCTAAGGGTGGTAGTAGTGGTAGGCATCCAGCCCCCCTGGCTAAGGGTGGTAGTAGTGGTGGGCATCCTGCCCCCTGGCTAAGGGTGGTAGTAGTGGTAGGCATCCTGCCCCCTGGCTAAGGGTGGTAGTAGTGGTAGGCATCCTGCCACCCTGGCTAAGGGTGGTAGTAGTGGTAGGCATCCTGCCCCCTGGCTAAGGGTGGTAGTAGTGGTGGGCATCCTGCCCCCTGGCTAAGGGTGGTAGTAGTGGTGGGCATCCTGCCCCCCTGGGTGAGGGTGGTAGTAGTGGTAGGCATCCTGCCCCCCTGGGTGAGGGTGGTAGTAGTGGTAGGCATCCTGCCCCCCCGGCTAAGGGTGGTAGTAGTGGTAGGCATCCTGCCCCCTGGCTAAGGGTGGTAGTAGTGGTAGGCATCCAGCCCCCTGGGTTGGGGTGGTGGCGCGCATTCAGGCCCCTGTGTGCATATGTGGCATTGGTGATGGGCATCCCGCCCCTATGGTGCTGCTGTTGCTGGTGTAAGTATATTCAGATTCCCAGTGTATGTGGGTGATGTGTCGTGTACGTGTTGTATGTGTTTTGTGGTTGGTGTCTGACTTACCTTCTGCGCCGTACGCGTCCGTGCCTGTTCCGGTAGTAGATGTAGAATATTGGTATGATCGGGACGAAGGGATTCATGGTTGGTTCGTGTCGTTCGTCCTTCTCGTTGCTTCGCGTCGTCCTCGTCGCTTGGCCGTCCTCGTCGCTTCGCTTCGTCCTCGTCGCTTCGCGTCGTCCTCGTCTGTGCTGTGTTCGTCTCGTAGCCGTGGATCGTGTTGTGGCGCGATTCGGAGCTTATGTGCGCCTCTCCCGGATGCTTTGACGTGCCGTGCGTAGCGACGGGTTCGGCGCGTACGGAAAGCGCATCGTACTTGTCCGGCCGGACGGGGCTGCATTTTCCCTTCCGTGCGACTCGATTCGGCGTTTCCGGATTCGCCTCGGTCGGAGAACAGGACCTGGTTTGGGTGAGTACGGCTCGGCCGGAATTTTGCTGTTGTGCGCATCGTACTTGCTCGTTCGGTGTGCTGTACGGATCGGTCGGGAAACTGGCTTTCGCATGGCTTTTTCCCGACCGAATGGTATTGGGTGCGCCTCCGACCGAGATCGGAATCGGCCCCTTTATTTTAAAAAAATTAAACATTATTTAAATAAATAAATATATAACTTTTAACAAAATGTACTAAATATTAAATATAAATGATAGCTAGTGCAGGTAATTTTTTAAGTATTGTTTAAAACATTATTTTTTAATTATAATAATATATTTTAATTAGTGTATTATTAATACACATTTAATTTGATAAGTGAATGTGCTGTAGCATTTTATTAGTACATTAAAATAGTTTTATTCTTTTTTAAAGAATAGTAAACTTTACTCATTTTCCCTATACTTCACAAAGAGAGATAGCCACCTCAGTATTGGTGATCTCTAGCAACAGGTTAAAATTTACTGGTAGTAGCTTTATACTTGTAAATTATCTTACAGGATGCTCGACCACCTGACGTGAGGGAGTGGAGACACGTAAAAATGCAGCTAGGTGGAAATCTCAACTTCGAAATGCAAAAAAGTAGCGTGTTACACCTAAGTGTAGTTGTTAATATACACATCAAAAAATTTACCTTTAAGAGCCAGGCCCTTATTGTACTTAAAAAATAAGACAATTTGTTTACAGTATTCATGTCTTGGTATTTTTAATCTGTTGATTGAGATGCAGAAGTAATTTAGCAGCATGAAATCCAGGAGAATACCAGTGCAAAGGAAGTGTTCACGTGTATGTTCACTGAGACTCCCACCCAGGGTGCCAACCAGCTAGCAATACAACAGAGTTGGCATTTGGAATTGGATGCAGTCTCTTTGTGAATTTCCTCCTTTCACTGGGATAGCTAAAATTTCAGGCTAATGATCACACAGTCCTCTCTAACATCAGCAGGGTGATGGCACCTCATTTAAAGAGAGGCTCAGGGTGAAAACCTTAACTCAAATCCTACAAATCTGTACCATCTGAGCTACAGTTAGGATGGCTGTTACATAAAAGGTCTATGAATGGTCATCACTACTAGAACTCTGGCTCTACTAGTTCTATAAGTATTTTAAAGTAGTGTTGTAAGATGCTTTCAGGACAAAAAAAGAGGAGTGTACCCCTTTGTTAATTATAGGGACGGGGGTGATTAGACTAGAGAAAGAAGAGAGTCCCTAGCTAAAATGTGGATACAGTGTTGTTCTGTCAACATGTACACTCTTAGTGGGGTTGTAAAGCACATTTAGTTAGACCCAACAGCAATTAACATAACGTATATCAATTTGTGCAGGGCAACACACTATTTTTTATGCTAGTCTTACAGGACCCAATATAATAATGCCAACAAACAATGTCATAGAGATTGTATAAAATCAAATTTTATTCATCATATTATTAAAACCATTCTACATACATTTCACAGCAGCTTTGATCATAAATAAAAATAGATAAAAAACAAGGTTAAAATTAGGCAAGAAAACTACACAAAAAAGTCGACGCAGCATTTCGGTGAGACTAGGATCAACCACCTTCTTCAGGACAGAGTTTTCTAAAAATGTAATATAATACATTATCAATTAATACATTTGTTACATCAAAATGATGACACATTATTACAAAGTTAGTTACAAGTTGGCATATAAGTTGACATATATTATTTTATTTACTGTACAGCGCCCCCACTAAAAAATGAAAACAAAACCAGCACATTATCCACTGTATATTCTTTACATTACAATGCCCCAACTAAAATGAGGACAGAAACAACACATGATCTTACCTTCATTGAGAAAGCCTAAACAACAAAGAAGGGGGGCAGCCATCTTTGAGCTAGCAAACAGGTATGGTGCACTACTGTTCATTTTATAATTCTATTTCGACTTCTGGCGGCTTGTAAATGATATGTCCTCAGATAATTATCGGTATCATCTACGAAAGTTCATTGTATTGTCATAGTTAGATTGATAACATCAGACATGGGACAGCTATTGTATCAGTTTTTCCCAGTCCTCCCTACTGTTTAGGCCTTGTCTAAAGGTTTTAAACTTGGACATATAAAACTGTTCTCTTTTCTTGCGTTTTTGTGGAGTCACCGCCACGTGCATTCATCTGGACTATTTCTAAAACGCACCATTGGATCTGATCGACTGTATGTCCCTTTTCTGCCCAATGTTCCACTAAAGGGGCATTTCTCTTGCAGGTCCGTATAGCCGATTTGTGCTCATTAATCCTAATTCTAATTTCTCTTGACGTCTCTCCTATGTATCCCAATTTACATGGACACAGAATTAGGTAAATCAAGTTTTTGGAGCGGCAATTCGCCATATTCTTAAAATAATGGGTTACGTTGTTATGAACCACACTGGTCCCTTTCAAAATGTTATTGCAATTGTTGCATGAACTGCAAGGTAAAGTACCAGTGGGTAAAGGGGAGTTTGTTATGCTTAGTTGTTTGGTAGGAATCACATTCCTGTAGGTGTGTACCAGACAATTCCTAATAGTACGATTTCTCCAGAATGAAAACATAGGTTTTTCTTGTGAGTTTATTAACTGCCAATTTCTATTGATAATATTTTTGACCTTATTGCTAATGGTACTGTAGTTTGTAACAAGGATCAAAGGTAGTTCACCTGAGGTTTGATTTGCTTCTTTTGTTTCAAACAGGGAGTCTCTATTATAATATTTAGCACGTTTGTATGCACGTTTCAACATTTTTCTTGAGTATCCCCTATTTAAAAGTTTATTGGTCAATCTATCTGCATGTAGGTTGTAGTCCTTAATATTGCTACAATTACGCCTGATCCTCAGGTATTGCCCGAAAGGGATATTATCTTTTTGACAGGCTGGATGATTACTCTCGTAATGCAAGATAGTGTTTCTGTCTGTAGGCTTGGTGTACAGTTCAACTTGAAGTGCCTCATTTACATTTTTAATCTTAATGTCTAGAAAGTCACAACTTTCTTTATTGATGGAAGATGTGAAATGGAGATTTCTATCTCCCATATTAAGCCACTCTATAAATTCCATAAGAATTTCTTTTGTGCCTGTCCACAAGAAAAAAATATCGTCTATATAGCGGGACCACGCCGTTATGTTTTCGAAGAATGGTGCCGCTGTGTTAAAAATATGTTTCTCTTCAAACATCCCTACGTACAGACATGCCAGACTGGGAGCGCAGGTCGCTCCCATACTGGTCCCTTTTGTTTGTTTCAAAAAGCCTGTGTTGAAAAGAAAAATATTGTTTTTCAAAATAATTTTCACACAGTCTATGATGAAGGTGGCATGTGCATTTAGATCTTCATCATTGTTACTTATGAGATCTTTGATCATTTGTATCGTGTCGTCCTGTGGCATATTTGAATATAAGGCTTCAATGTCTAATGTCACGAGCCACTGAGTGTCACTGTCAAAGGGAAGATTCTCTATTTTCCTAATCATTGCTGTTGTATCTTTGATGTATGCCTTTTGTTGGACTACTAACGGCTGAAGGAAAATGTCAACGTACTTACTCAGTGGCTCTGTCAAGGAATCAATACTTGCTACGATCGGTCTCATGGGTGGATTATTGGTGTCTTTGTGTACTTTAGGTAACCCATAAAGGGCTGGAATTATGGGTTCGGGATTATTAAAAAAATTAAATTCGTCTTGACAAATTACATCGTCTTCTTTTGCTAAGGATAAAAGATTTTTGACCTTAAGTACAAGAACATTCCATTTGTCTCTACTGGACTTCTGGTAATGTTCAATGTTGTTAAGGAGAGTCATCATTCTGCTGTTATAATCACTTGTCTCCATGATCACTATCCCCCCGCCTTTATCGGCGGCTTGATGGTTATACTTTGGCATTGTTCTAAGTTTGATAGAGCTATGCGTTGGTGTGATGTCAAGTTATTCTCGACCCAAATTTTTTTATTCAAAAGGTCGTCTATGTTTTTCTCCACTATTCTTTCAAAGACTTCAATGTCTTTTTAACTAGTTGCAAAGGAGGGGTCCAGGTGGATTTTGGTTTCAAACCTGACTTGTTTTGTGTTGGCATCTTGGTTTTACCTTCAAAATAACATTTGAGACTAATTTTTCTAAAGAAATTTTGAATGTCTCTCTCAAGATTGTATCTGTCCACAGGAGAAGTTATTGCGTATCCTAGTCCTTTCTCTAACAATGTCACCTCCACTTGTGTCAGTACTCTATTGGAGAGATTGATAATCGGTGCCTTATCAATTAATCCCAGTGTTTCTGGCTTCTTGTATGAGGTCGATTCTGTGTAGGATTCGAGGTGAAAAAATTCCCTCTCCCCCTGGGTCTGCCCCTGGTCTGGCCCCGATTGTTCGGACGCTTTTTAAAAAAAGAAAAAGTATCTCTGCTTGTACTTGGGGTCATTTCCCTGTTCTTGGTATTGTAATCGTCCTTTGGTACCTCGTTTTCTGATTCTGAACTAGTATACGAGGTATCAAAGAACATCACTCTCTTTTTAGGAAATGTCCTTCTCGGTTGTACCCAATTTCTTTTATTATTATAGGGTTCTTCTCTAGGTCTGTCATAGAAATCGTTTTGCAAATATGGATATACTAGTTCCACATTATATTTGGAAATGTCATTCCTAAGTTTATTCGCTTTTTTATTTAGTAAATATTCTTTATATCCCGTGATGTCGTTTTGGATCTCCTCTAATTTGCTTTTTGCCTCCTCTAATGCTGTGCTTTCTTTAAGTTGGAGTTCCATTTCCTCAATCTCTTTTCTCTCTATGATCAATACTTCTTGAGCAGTCTCTATTATTAGCAACATCCAATCCCGGCTGCATCTGTTTGCAATAAAGGTCCAGTTTTCTATGAATTTTTGATTCTTAACAAAAACCCCAGGTTCATTACAAACCTGTAGGCCTCTCGGTATTATTCCCTTTTACAATATTCAATTAGAAAATCAGCATGCAGTTCGGTCCTAACAGCCTTTTTTTTAAATTCCATAGAACTTTCCATTGTTCTTCGTCTCCGTTAGTGATTGTAATAGAGGTAATATCTTTTGATGTTCCATTGATTATCTTATTAAATTGATCTTCAGTGAACCCATATGTTCTCAGGTTATCCATTATGAAAGTATTAATGAGGCATATACAGTCAATACTAACCAAAAATGGCAATACTCCCAGCTGACAAGCTGTATGTAACAGGACAAAAAAGAGGAGTGTACCCCTTTGTTAATTATAGGGACGGGGGTGATTAGACTAGAGAAAGAAGAGAGTCCCTAGCTAAAATGTGGATACAGTGTTGTTCTGTCAACATGTACACTCTTAGTGGGGTTGTAAAGCACATTTAGTTAGACACAACAGCAATTAACATAACGTATATCAATTTGTGCAGGGCAACACACTATTTTTTATGCTAGTCTTACAGGACCCAATATAATAATGCCAACAAACAATGTCATAGAGATTGTATAAAATCAAATTTTATTCATCATATTATTAAAACCATTCTACATACATTTCACAGCAGCTTTGATCATAAATAAAAATAGATAAAAACAAGGTTAAAATTAGGCAACAAAACTACACAAAAAAGTCGACGCGGCGTTTCGGTGAGACTAGGATCAACCACCTTCTTCAGGACAGAGTTTTCTAAAAATGTAATATAATACATTATCAATTAATACATTTGTTACATCAAAATGATGACACATTATTACAAAGTTAGTTACAAGTTGGCATACAAGTTGACATATATTATTTTATTTACTCTACAGCGCCCCCACTAAAAAATGAAAACAAAACCAGCACATTATCCACTGTATATTCTTTACATTACAATGCCCCAACTAAAATGAGGACAGAAACAACACATGATCCACTATTGCTAAAAAGAAACATACCTATTGGAGTTTCAACAAGATATCCCCTGATTGATTTAGAAGTATGAAGAATCTTCTACTGTAATATTATGAAGAAAAGGAAGAGATGTCCTGAAATAAGACAAACATGTTTGATATTGTCATGTTGTTTTAATACTAAATCTTTTTTTTTAAATTGATTTTTACATATTTTTTTTTTGAGGTATACATATCCTCCACAGTATTAATTGTGATGTACCTTTTTATATGGTACTATCTCTTCTAAAATTACGTTCGTAGGCGCCACCGATAGATTTGTAGCAGATTAAAAACCTTTTTAGAAAAGAGAATATCCAAATAAGTTGTTTTTCAAATCTATTGTGTATTGATAAAATAATTAGAGTAGACTAACGCTTACCCATAAAAAACCAGTATCCTTTCATTGTAAGCAGATAAGCCGAGGTTTTACTTGACAATATATGTAGCAATCTCGGGTGAGGGATTACTAAGGGATAAATATATACATTGATATCTAGAGTGTGTCATATCGTACTGAGATGAATTGCCATAAACCGTTAAACACTCAAAATTACCTGGATATCGTTGCTTTATAGATATTGCAACGTTGCGAGGAAGGCTGTAAAAATACAGAAAAAGTAGCTCTTAGCTTTAATTTAGGTTATTTGTTACGACTACTATGATCGCTGATATTATGTGTCGTATCGCGAAGAGTCAACTGTATCGCGTACACAAACTAATTTAAAGACTTAACTATATCGTAACCAAAATCAAGTGGGAATAGCCCTTGTATCAGTTATAGCTTAGATTCTTTGTGCGGCTACTATGGTTACTATTATTATATTTATACGTACTACCGCGTGGAAACAGCTTACTCACAAACATAATCTAATGTATATTCCTTTAATTTGCATCTATCTAAATTTGGTCTGTACTTAAAATCTAATTTGAAGACTTAACTATATCGTAACCAAAATCAAGTGGGCATAACCCTTGTATCAGCAATAGTTTAGATTCTTTGTGCGGCTACTATGGTTACTATTTTTATATTTATACATACTGCCGCGTGGAAACAGTTTACTGGCAAACATAATCTAATATACATTCCTTTATTTTGCATCTATCTAAAATTGGTCTGTGCTAATGAAGCCCAAAACCCCGGCAACCCGCCCAGTACTTACTAAATGCAAGACTTTCTAATATGCATTCTTTTATTTTACATCAATCTGAGGTTGGTCTGTACTAAAGAGGCTAAAGAGGCTAGAAATTCACAGCACCCCGCCCAGTACTTACTGAATACAAGAGTTTCGGCCTCCCTGCAGCCTACGAACGTCCTCACGAGTCAGGATATATGGACAGAATGACCTCTACTCAGCTTTAAATACCTAATTGACGGTCATGTGATTTCCGCCATCACTGAGAAAAACTTGTTAAAATGGTGAAAATAGGGTCGGCCATCTTTGAATTGGCAATGGTCCCTTGATTTATATTGCGGGAGGATAAACAAATCAATATAGTCTACTCTTTTCATTTCCAACGGTGGAAATTCTATTTCTTATTAATAATTATGATGGTTAGTGAGTAGAGTCTAGTAAAGTATTAATTTTTACTATTACGTGCCTTAGTTAAGAAGACCTAAAAAGTAAAGAAGGGCGGCAGCCATCTTTAAATTGGCAAACAAGTATGGTGTACTACTGTTCGTTTTATAAATCTATTTCTGTTTAAACTTCTGGCGGCTTGTCAATGATATTTCCTGGGATAAATATCGATACCATAATCATGGTGGTTAGTGAGTAATGTATAGGTAGGGATTAATCATTACTATATCTTACCTTCATTGAGAAAGCCTAAACAACAAAGAAGGGGGCAGCCATCTTTCAGTTAGCAAACAGGTATGGTGCACTACTGTTCAGTTTATAATTCTATTTCGACTTCTGGCGGCTTGTAAATGATATGTCCTCAGATAATTATCGGTATCATCTATGAAAGTTCATTGTATTGTCATAGTTAGATTGATAACATCAGACATGGGACAGCTATTGTATCAGTTTTTCCCAGTCCTCCCTACTGTTTAGGCCTTGTCTAAAGGTTTTAAACTTGGACATATAAAACTGTTCTCTTTTCTTGCGTTTTTTTGTGGAGTCACCGCCACGTGCATTCATCTGGATTATTTCTAAAACACACCATTGGATCTGATCGACTGTATGTCCCTTTTCTGCCCAATGTTCCACTAAAGGGGCATTTCTCTTGCAGGTCCGTATAGCCGATTTGTGCTCATTAATCCTAATTCTAATTTCTCTTGACGTCTCTCCTGTGTAGCCCAATTTACATGGACACAGAATTAGGTAAATCAAGTTTTTTGAGCGGCAATTCGCCATATTCTTAAAATAATGGGTTACGTTGTTATGAACCACACTGGTCCCTTTCAAAATGTTATTGCAATTGTTGCATGAACTGCAAGGAAAAGTACCAGTGGGTAAAGGGAGTTTGTTATGCTTAGTTGTTTGGTAGGAATCACATTCCTGTAGGTGTGTACCAGACAATTCCTAATAGTACGATTTCGCCGGAATGAAAACATAGGTTTTTCTTGTGAGTTTATTAAATGCCAATTTCTATTGATAATATTTTTGACCTTATTGCTAATGGTACTGTAGTTTGTAACAAGGATCAAAGGTAGTTCACCTGACGTTTGATTTGCTTCTTTTGTTTCAAACAGGGAGTCTCTATTATAATATTTAGCACGTTTGTATGCGCGTTTCAACATTTTTCTTGAGTATCCCCTATTTAAAAGTTTATTGGTCAATCTATCTGCATGTAGGTTGTAGTCCTTAATATTGCTACAATTACGCCTGATCCTCAGGTATTGCCCGAAAGGGATATTATTTTTTTGACAGGCTGGATGATTACTCTCGTAATGCAAGATAGTGTTTCTGTCTGTAGGCTTGGTGTACAGTTCAACTTGAAGTGCCTCATTTACATTTTTAATCTTAATGTCTAGAAAGTCACAACTTTCTTTATTGATGGAAGATGTGAAATGGAGATTTCTATCTCCCATATTAAGCCACTCTATAAATTCCATAAGAATTTCTTTTGTGCCTGTCCACAAGAAAAAAATATCGTCTATATAGCGGGACCACGCCGTTATGTTTTCGAAGAATGGTGCCGCTGTGTTAAAAATATGTTTCTCTTCAAACATCCCTACGTACAGACATGCCAGACTGGGAGCGCAGGTCGCTCCCATACTGGTCCCTTTTGTTTGTTTCAAAAAGCCTGTGTTGAAAAGAAAAATATTGTTTTTCAAAATAATTTCCACACAGTCTATGATGAAGGTGGCATGTGCATTTAGATCTTCGTCATTGTTACTTATGAGATCTTTCATCATTTGTATCGTGTCGTCCTGTGGGATATTTGAATATAAGGCTTCAATGTCTAATGTCACGAGCCACTGAGTGTCACTGTCAAAGGGAAGATTCTCTATTTTCCTAATCATTGCTGTTGTATCTTTGATGTATGCCTTTTGTTGGACTACTAACGGCTGAAGGAAAATGTCAACGTACTTACTCAGTGGCTCTGTCAAGGAATCAATACTTGCTACGATCGGTCTCATGGGTGGATTATTGGTGTCTTTGTGTACTTTAGGTAACCCATAAAGGGCTGGAATTATGGGTTCGGGGTTATTAAAAAAATTAAATTCGTCTTGACAAATTACATCGTCTTCTTTTGCTAAGGATAAAAGATTTTTGACCTTAAGTACAAGAACATTCCATTTGTCTCTACTGGACTTCTGGTAATGTTCAATGTTGTTAAGGAGAGTCATCATTCTGCTGTTATAATCACTTGTCTCCATGATCACTATCCCCCGCCTTTATCGGCGGGCTTGATGGTTATACTTTGGCATTGTTCTAAGTTTGATAGAGCTATGCGTTGGTGTGATGTCAAGTTATTCTCGACCCAAATTTTTTTATTCAAAAGGTCGTCTATGTTTTTCTCCACTATTCTTTCAAAGACTTCAATGTCTTTTTTAACTAGTTGCAAAGGAGGGGTCCAGGTGGATTTTGGTTTCAAACCTGACTTGTTTTGTGTTGGCATCTTGGTTTTACCTTCAAAATAACATTTGAGATTAATTTTTCTAAAGAAATTTTGAATGTCTCTCTCAAGATTGTATCTGTCCACAGGAGAAGTTATTGCGTATCCTAGTCCTTTCTCTAACAATGTCACCTCCACTTGTGACAGTACTCTATTGGAGAGATTGATAATCTGTGCCTTATCAATTAATCCCAGTGTTTCTGGCTTCTTGTATGAGGTCGATTCTGTGTAGGATTCGAGGTGAAAAAATTCCCTCTCCCCCTGGGTCTGCCCCTGGTCTGGCCCCGATTGTTCGGGCGCTTTTCTAAAAAAGAAAAAGTATCTCTGCTTGTACTTGGGGTCATTTCCCTGTTCTTGGTATTGTAATCG
Source organism: Calotriton arnoldi (assembly GCA_963921515.1). NCBI lineage: Eukaryota > Metazoa > Chordata > Amphibia > Caudata > Salamandridae > Calotriton > Calotriton arnoldi. The sequence goes on along the minus strand of CAWUFW010012366.1, from coordinate 523,548 downwards.
TCCTTTGGTACCTCGTTTTCTGATTCTGAACTAGTATACGAGGTATCAAAGAACATCACTCTCTTTTTAGGAAATGTCCTTCTCGGTTGTACCCAATTTCTTTTATTATTATAGGGTTCTTCTCTAGGTCTGTCATAGAAATCTTTTTGCAAATATGGATATACTAGTTCCACATTATATTTGGACATGTCATTCCTAAGTTTATTCGCTTTTTTATTTAGTAAATATTCTTTATATCCCGTGATGTCGTTTTGGATCTCCTCTAATTTGCTTTTTGCCTCCTCTAATGCTGTGCTTTCTTTAAGTTGGAGTTCCATTTCCTCAATCTCTTTTCTCTCTATGATCAATACTTCTTGAGCAGTCTCTATTATTAGCAATATCCAATCCCGGCTGCATCTGTTTGCAATAAAGGTCCAGTTTTCTATGAATTTTTGATTCTTAACAAAAACCCCAGGTTCATTACAAACCTGTAGGCCTCTCGGTATTATTCCCTTTTTACAATATTCAATTAGAAAATCAGCATGCAGTTCGGTCCTAACAGCCTTTTTTTTTAAATTCCATAGAACTTTCCATTGTTCTTCGTCTCCGTTAGTGATTGTAATAGAGGTAATATCTTTTGATGTTCCATTGATTATCTTTTTAAATTGATCTTCAGTGAACCCATATGTTCTCAGGTTATCCATTATGAAAGTATTAATGAGGCATATACAGTCAATACTAACCAAAAATGGCAATACTCCCAGCTGACAAGCTGTATGTAACAGGACAAAAAAGAGGAGTGTACCCCTTTGTTAATTATAGGGACGGGGGTGATTAGACTAGAGAAAGAAGAGAGTCCCTAGCTAAAATGTGGATACAGTGTTGTTCTGTCAACATGTACACTCTTAGTGGGGTTGTAAAGCACATTTAGTTAGACACAACAGCAATTAACATAACGTATATCAATTTGTGCAGGGCAACACACTATTTTTTATGCTAGTCTTACAGGACCCAATATAATAATGCCAACAAACAATGTCATAGAGATTGTATAAAATCAAATTTTATTCATCATATTATTAAAACCATTCTACATACATTTCACAGCAGCTTTGATCATAAATAAAAATAGATAAAAACAAGGTTAAAATTAGGCAACAAAACTACACAAAAAAGTCGACGCGGCGTTTCGGTGAGACTAGGATCAACCACCTTCTTCAGGACAGAGTTTTCTAAAAATGTAATATAATACATTATCAATTAATGCATTTGTTACATCAAAATGATGACACATTATTACAAAGTTAGTTACAAGTTGGCATACAAGTTGACATATATTATTTTATTTACTCTACAGCGCCCCCACTAAAAAATGAAAACAAAACCAGCACATTATCCACTGTATATTCTTTACATTACAATGCCCCAACTAAAATGAGGACAGAAACAACTCATGATCCACTATTGCTAAAAAGAAACATACCTATTGGAGTTTCAACAAGATATCCCCTGATTGATTTAGAAGGATGAAGAATCTTCTACTGTAATATTATGAAGAAAAGGAAGAGATGTCCTGAAATAAGACAAACATGTTTGATATTGTCATGTTGTTTTAATACTAAATCTTTTTTTTTAATTGATTTAAAAAAAAAAGGTATACATATCCTCCACAGTATTAATTGTGATGTACCTTTTTATATGGTACTATCTCTTCTAAAATTACATTCGTAGGCACCACCGATAGATTTGTAGCAGTTTAAAAACCTTTTTAGAAAAGAGAATATCCAAATAAGTTGTTTTTCAAATCTATTGTGTATTGATAAAATAATCAGAGTAGACTAACGCTTACCCATAAAAAACCAGTATCCTTTCATTGCAAGCAGATAAGCCGAGGTTTTACTTGACAATATATGTAGCAATCTCGGGTGAGGGATTACTAAGGGATAAATACATACATTGTTATCTAGAGTGTGTCATATCGTACTGAGATGAATTGCCATAAACCGTTAAACACTCAAAATTACCTGGATATCGTTGCTTTATAGATATTGCAACGTTGCGAGGAAGGCTGTAAAAATACAGAAAAAGCAGCTCTTAGCTTTAATTTAGGTTATTTGTTACGACTACTATGATCGCTGATATTATGTGTCGTATCGGGAAGAGTCAACTGTATCGTGTACACAAACTAATTTAAAGACTTAACTATATCGTAACCAAAATCAAGTGGGAATAGCCCTTGTATCAGTTATAGCTTAGATTCTTTGTGCGGCTACTATGGTTACTATTATTATATTTATACGTACTACCGCGTGGAAACAGCTTACTCACAAACATAATCTAATGTATATTCCTTTAATTTGCATCTATCTAAAATTGGTCTGTGCTTAAAATCTAATTTGAAGACTTAACTATATCGTAACCAAAATCAAGTGGGCATAACCCTTGTATCAGCTATAGTTTAGATTCTTTGTGCGGCTACTATGGTTACTATTTTTATATTTATACGTACGTCCTGTAAGACTAGCATAAAAAATAGTGTGTTGCCCTGCACAAATTGATATACGTTATGTTAATTGCTGTTGTGTCTAACTAAATGTGCTTTACAACCCCACTAAGAGTGTACATGTTGACAGAACAACACTGTATCCACTTTTTAGCCAGGGACTCTCTTCTTTCTCTAGTAAGATGCGTTCACCCTTATATATTTCTATGGGAATTATGTTGCCTTGGATTTTCAGAACAAATCTTATGTGAGTGTGAGTGGTTCTTTGCTGTTTAGATATAATGAAGAGTGTAATAGCTTCAAAACAACTTGCTATAATGGCTCACGATAAAGAAATTTGCCTTGTTTTCTTTGCTCTATCTCACAGTGCCTGGTGACTAAAATTTTAGTGTCATGAGCTCTGAAATGTAGATATAATCATGAGTGAAAAGGGCTAGGCTGCCATCCTAATGAGATGCTCGTGAAAACCCAGAGCCTTATCCCATAAAGGTATGCCATTTTTTAGGGTGAATCAAAATGCATGTACCTCGAATTACTCTCACGGTCAACTTCTGTAATGTGTCAGAGAACATGAAACCACAAAAGCAACATTCACACGACACCTTGACATTGATGCAGAATGCAGTTTTCTCCAGTAAAAAAGGTCGCTAAGAATGCTAACATGGTAAATGGTTTCTGGGTGAATCTGCGTCTGGCAGTAGCTCAGTGGCAAGTCTTTTGTCTTTTGAAAGAGGACATCCAGGCAGTAAATGTCATAAATTATGTTATTAATTTGAAAGGGGGTGACACCTACCAGTTTAATAAACACATTTTCGTTAGACTAAAATAGAGTCCTTAATGAATCTCTGCTCAAGCCCTTGTAGCTGTGGCAAAAGCAGCAGGCACTCCCCAGGGAAATGGTTAGGCTATTTCCTATAGCTTTCTCCAAGTTTCACAATTTTTTCTCAAAACAACAAACCTTTTGCATCATTGCTTATTTTCCTGTTATCCGAATCACCCAACTTTGGGCTAGTGCCTTTCAGAACAGCATTGTGTATTTCTGCAATTAATGAGGAATTAGCACTCCCCAGAAAGAATATAGATCTCTGACTCAAACCACAGAGAGGGGAGAGATCTACTTATACTGTTTTGCAATGTGCATCATCTACCGTGTCTTACATTCGGGCAAAAGACCAATAAAGTTTAGTAATTTATCTTGGTACTGTTTCAGCACCCTCTCTGGACCCTTCCTTGAATCTCATCTCAGCCTGATTAATAAAACCTATAAAGTCTGGGTCACGACAAGAAGTAAAGAAAGGAGTCTGGCAGTTGAGTAGCAATAATGTAAGGGCCAATATAACACGTTTGGTTGTTTCTCAAACTGTGCAGTTGATTTTTGACCTAAGTACTGGCATTATGACTTAGAATTCAGACATCAACAATAAAAAAAAGTATTGAGATCGTTTTTTAGCAATCTTAGATGCTCACATGCAAAACGTATTTGAAGAGCATCTTCCTTTATGTTTGCATAGTATTCACAGCACACCCATTACATTAATTTTGAAGTAAAGAACACAGCACAAAACAATTCCCAAATCATTTAGAAAAATAGGCAATAATTGAAATAGCACAATGATGCCAAAAATCATTAAAATTGTGGAAGAGGAGATACATACTTTAAAAAAATGTAACGGGAAAAGTGCCTACCAAAAGTAAAGGGTGGAAAAAAGCAACAGTTCAGTATTGATTGTGGCCTGTGCAAGTTTTCAGGCTGACGATGACAGAGCACAGATTGGATACATCAGACAGGTTGTTCTGGTCAAAGATATTACCTTCGGACTTAGGGCCTGATTACGAGTTTGGAGGTTGGGATACTTCGTCACAAATGTGACGGATATCCCGTCCGCCAAATTACAAGTTCCATAGGATATATTGGAATGGTAATTTGGCGGACGGAATGTCCGTCAAATTTCTCACAGAGTATCCCATCTGCCATACTTATAATCAGGTCCTTAGTCTTGTTCAGTGGCAAGGTCCAAGACTGAGGCAAGGCTGCCTCAAGGTCCAAAACATTTCCGAGCTCCCACTGAAGCCGTTTGTTTTGGCTCCAAAAACTCTGACTGGGACAAAGTTGGAATTCTGAGCCACTGACTACATTTCATGGGTCGGAGAGATTTACCACCTTGGCCCAGTTCAAGGATTTACGTTCTGATTTAGTAACATTTTTGGATTGCAAAACCCTCCAGCGGGGCAAGGCTGGGAGCAGGGCAGAGCTCCAAGAGCCTGGATACCTTTACCTCAAGGTCCTGCTCGATCCGTTTTGAGCATGGAAAAAAGCTCTGATTGGGACAAACCTGTTTTTCTTGCCCACCCCAGCACCTTGTTGCGGTCTTAAAGAGGTGGAAAAAAATGACAAATTCCCACTTTTCTGCAACTCCTGAAAGAGTTCCTTCTGGTCAATCCTTTGGTTCATAGCTCCTCAGAATGGTCGTTTAAGCGCCAGGTCTCTCTAAAGACAGGTCTTCTGCCGGGTTCAGTTCCATGTAGTCAGCTGGGCACACTTGGAGTCAGGAGACCTTCTGCTTTTTCTATTTCTGAAACCCGCAAACAGGAGGCTAAGCCCCTGACTCTTGGAGAACATTTCCTGTTGCGGAGTGCCAGTAGAAGTCAATAATCCTTGAGTGCTTCTGTGAGTCTTCTTTTTCCAGCAGGGTCTTCATTTTGAGATGCAGTCTTCTGGGATCCAGGAATGTTCTGAGGAGGAGGTGGTTGAGGAACAAGATTTATCCTGTGCACTAGCCAGTAAATGGAGAGTTTTCCTAGCACAATCCTGGCTACTTTCTGTCCTGCCCCCACCTCTTTTTGCAGCACTGCCTCTTTGACTTCTTTGAATTACCCAGGAGCACCTGTTTCAAAACAGCCGAATCCTTCTGCAACCAGGAAGGCCTCTCTTCAGATTCCTAGCCACTCATCTATTTGGATGAGCTCTTATTCCACCACACAGGGTCAAAACAGTGTCTCACCCCACTGAGACTGAAGCCAGGCTGGCTAGGAAGGTCTTGGAATGAATAAAAGAAGCCCTCTCTAACATGCTCAACTGAAAAAGACATGTTAAGGCTGCCCTTTATTCTACCAGCTTTCTTGCACCCTTCTCAGATGGCTAATCCCTGCTACCGAGTAGCAGTTAACACTGCCCTGTCCTCCTTGTCTTAGAGACAGGCTATTGTCTTCTGAGAAAAGGTTTCAAACACTCTCTGCCAAGACAGGGTATTCCTGCTGTGGACGTGTGATGAGTGGCAGAACTGTTTTTAAGCCAGTTCTGGCTCAGGCAGCCTAAAGAACGTTTATATAAAGTTACTTTACCACAAAAGGTACCAAAAATCTTATTTTACCATTAGATCTAATTTTGAAATTCAAGTGGAAAATAACTTTGAAGGTGTTTTAGCATTTTCCCAGGCGAAAATGTAAGATAAATATTTTTATCACACTTAAGTTTGTCTGCATAGAAAATATAGTTGGAAGTAGCTTTTAGTCCTTTAATCACTGTAAGGAAACCCTTTTTCAATTTTTAGTGTTCCACTTTTAATGTATTAGGCACCCTGCCTTGTGGGTTTGCAAATTTGTATTCCTACATGGGAAATACACTTTTCATTGCCATGTATTGCTGCTGGGCCTTTAAATAACAGCCCAGCCAAGCACTTTGGCACTCCTGGGAGCCTATAATTTTGTAACATATGTATGTGGTGCAGCCCTCAAATGACAAAGGAACTCCTATATCATTGGTGTATTTTCTGTGTGACCTTCTATGGCATTACAAGAGTTAAATGACCGAATGAGGTGAAACCAATTTTACCAATACCATTTTATGGCCATAGAGCACACACTGTGGCAATGAATAGGAAGGTTCTACTACCAGAAAAGCACGTTCCAGAAAAAGGCAAAATTACAAGATGAATATGCAGAAAATGTTCTAAAGTCAATAATAGGACTAGTGGCATAGCTGCCTTAGAGATGTGCTAAATAGTTCAAGTCACCTGCTTTACTGCGTACTTTATCACATGGTGTCACAGTACTCTTTGAATATGAGTTAATCCAAGAAACATTGTAGCTCATGAGAGCTGCTTGTATTCTACACATCGCTACATCATCCTCAATCTCCAGTCTCCCTTGCTGCAGGAGTACAATGTTCCACAGATGCCCATACCCAGTCCACTGGAACTCCTTCTTGTATATCCAAGAACGCCTGGGAACAATGCAACCTTTTAGTGAACAGGCCCACCAGTATTGCATGTTTGGAGGGATGATTTCGGATTACCTGGTCAGTGGTGTCAGTACAACAGTATACACCCTTTTCAGGTGGCCATATTGCTTGCAAATCAGAGTGTCACACCGAGTGGCTTTCAAATTAGTGATAGTGTCCCATCAATTCTACCGATTAGAAAAGCAGCTCAACAGAATGGAAGAGCAACTGCAACATAACAGTAACACTGTTTTCTTCAATGGTGAAAAGTATGATGAACTCAAGATATATTCCTACATGACACTAATATTGGAACATCTACAAGCATTCTACTGTAAACTCTAATTGAGTGAGGCAGTACAAGATGATTGTTGTCTCCAAAGACACTGGATCTGTAGCTCCTTAAAAGTCTTGTTCTACAAATCAAAAATGAAACTGAATGATTTCATAGTCTCAAACAGTGAAACAAGGCTTTGACAAATTACCCAGACACGATTATGCCACTGATGTAGGCAAGAACAGCACTTCATAAATTTTGAGCAGGCTCACCTTGCTAAAGAGATTTAACCTTCTTTCTGCTAAAATGCTTGAATTTGGGGCAATTAGGAGGACCTTGCTTGGCAAGTCTTGTGATTCAGTTTTAATACAAATAGGTATACAGCTATATTGGTTTCATATTTTAAGGGCACACTGATGCAAGCCAATTAGTGTGGCTTAACCTCTTCTTTTTGAAGCAACAATAACCTATACCTATACCTATGGTATACAACGTAGCTGAAGATGGATATTAAGCTTGAATCTCACCCAAAGCACCACACAATGGCAAATATGACTCTATGTGGGACCACTTAACTGTGAAGCACACTAGGAAGGGGAAGCACGGAAGTAAAAAACAGCAGTATTTCACCCACTTACTCATGTCCTTTATCTTAAGTACATTGTGTTCCTATTGACTGAGCAAATACGAACCATACGGAATGTATCCCTTTCTGCAGGGACATTTTCAGGCCTCTTTAAGTGCACTATTGGGCTTCTCTTGTTAAATAATAAACAATTGTATCCTTAAAATACAGTAAACTTAACATACTTCTCTGATTTGGCATAACAGGTAAAAAAACTGTACCCAGAAACAAAAATCTTTTGAGCCAATATTGCCTTTAATTCCCCAAAAACCATTGTTCATGCCTCAAATGACAGCAAAGTATGTGCTTGTTTCATTTTTTGACAATCGCCAAATTGCACTTATATTGGCTGTTTAAGTACTTCATTATTGCTTGACTAGTCAGGGGTGTTGATTACTGTCGATCATAACATCCTGCTTAATAGACGGATCTCAAATGGCAAAAACTCAAAGTTCTTGACTAATTTAGGTCACACTCATCTCCTTGTCCTTTCAAATCCTTAATCCTGGCTAGTTTCTTCAATGATTGAATCATATGGATATATTGTAAAACCCTCTTCTGATAATAAGCACATTTTCATCAGATTTCAGCGGCCACACATTTTCAAGAAATGTTTTTGACTCTTGGGTGAACTGAAAGCTCATTCCACTAAAACAAAACCACTATTTTGTGCACTCCCTAGTTCTTCCAACTCAATCACTACCTTCTTCCAAGCAGGAGGCACGGCTCATTGCTGGCCTTAGCAGTGCGTAGACTAGCAGATATCACTGTATATAAGATGTGGCTAAAAGCATCAGTTCCTGCTATACATTGTGACTTTATCCTTAGCATCAAATGAATCCTTCATTTATGTGATTTTCGACACAGAATGTTAGAGTTCACAGCACTGACTCAACAGCTCTGCTGCATATCTATGTACCTCGGATGCAATCTCCAGTGGGCCAAAAATACAGCAGGTGGAGTCCTACTCTTGGGAGTAGTGAGTGTGCTAGTGCTTCACCATCCAATGCATCTTTTCACAGTGTCCAGTAGATAAACGTGTCTATTTCCAAACTTTGTGCTTGACTCCATGCATCTGCTGCCATTCTCTGCTATGTGTGCATGTATTGGTATTTATATAGCACAAACCTAACTCGGAAGCAATGGAGTGCTGTGTAGTACAATTAGGGGCATATTCTCAAGGACTTATCGCCGAGTTAGCGGCACTTTATCGCAGCCAAAGTGGCGATAGATTTATCGCCCTATTCACAAGCTGGTGATAACACCCGATATCGCCAGTTTTCCTGCGATAGCAGCCGCAAAAAACATCGCCACGGATGACACCGGCAACTAATGCTAATGAGATGCAGAGTAGGCGTTCCTGTGCAAAAAGCCGCGAAAACACCACTTCGCAATATTCTCTACGACCAGCCAGCTCGGCGATAAGATCCCAAAACAGGCGATAAGGCGCGTTAGCAGCAGGGATTTAACACCTGCTCCTACCTGTGTTAAGTCAGATGACAACCTGCACCACAAAAGGGAGCCCAGACCAGAGCCACACCGGAAGAACAACAGATGCCATGGAGCTACTGATCATGCAGCTCGGAGCCCCAAGAGGGCCACAACACCCACCGCCACCACACCCAAGCACGCCACCCCCCCGGACCTCCTCCCGCCCCCCCCAGACTACCACAGAGGCAGCGCAGACAAAGACAGCGGACCTTCAGAAAACGCACCAGCCTCACAGACTTAACACCAGAGGATGTCATTGCCCACTACAGGCTCAAAAGGACAACCATCCTCCGCATCCTGACCATCATTGCCCACAGGCTGACTGTACCAACACAGCGGACAAACAACATCCCTCCGCAGACAAAGCTGCTGGCTGTGCTGCACCTGTTGGCCTCTGGTACCTTCCAACCAACAACTGCCAGAGTCGGAGGAGTCTCACAGCCAACCCTATCCAAGTTCCACACAACTGTCTTGGATGCCATCATCAGCTTGGCACCCCAGCACCTTCACTTCCCACACACCGTGCAGGAACAGCTGGAGACCAAGCAAGGCTTCTACGCCATAGCTGGCTTCCCGCACGTGTTGGGGGCAATCGACTGCACACATGTACTCCTCGTGCCCCCTGCCGCCACTGCACACAATTATCGCAACAGGAAGCACACACATTCCATCAATGTGCAGGCAATAGTGGACCACCTGGGACTCTTCACCAATGTCGTCGCCAACTACCCAGGCAGTGTGCATGATTCCTTCATCTTCCGACAGTCCATCATCAACCAGCGCTTTCAGGATGGCACCCATGGGAATGCATTGCTCGTTGGTAAGTACCAAATGAACACACCACACACCTCAACTCCACAGTCATGCAACTCACGACTCTGGGAATGCACATGTTACAAACTCACATACAACATGCCAAACAACATGCCCACCTACCAGACACAACAGCACAACTTACTGTGGTAACCTGGGCTAGCCATGTACACAAGCCATCAACGGCATGGCACCTCAGCCACACAATAGCAGAATGTGGGGAGAGGTGGGAACCAGGCATGTGCGAAGGAGGCAAGTGAACTATGAATGAGAATGTACACAATGCTAAGTGTGGCGTGGATGTGCTGGCCAGACTGCAGTATGCAGACCACAGACATGTCCATGTCGACATATACTGCTGATGTATGCAGTGTAGTGGACAGTGGATGCAACCATGTCACCCCAGGCAGTGGGGAAGTACGCGGAAATGTAGCTTGTTACGTCCCCCCCTGTAAGCGTGAGCGGAGTGGGCTGGCCCGGTGTACGCCAGGCCAGCGTAGGGGTGTGAATAAAAAGCCCGCTGCTCTGGGTGTAGTTCTCTTCCGGAATGGCCAATGTGTCTGCCAGGGCGGCGCCTCTCAGCCCGCCACGAGGCCGACGCCATGAGCGGCGGTGCCTGCGATCCTGTGCGCCAGCTGCACCCCAAGCCGCTGGTCCCCAGACCCATCTTGGCCGCCCCTGCACAACCAGGCCTCACTGCTCACCTGCCGACACCGGCGTGTGTCAAAGAGGGCCCACCACGTGCCGGTGCAAGCTCCAAGCCCAAGGCCCGCGACCTTGGCAGCCTCCTCAGACCATCATGGCCTCCGCGACACAGGCCCCCAGCACTCCTTTCTCATTGACGTACTCCACCGCTGCCTCTGGCCTACACTGCGGTCCAGTAGGTCACACCTTTGGAACTGAGTCTTGATTTTCCAATGGCCGAGTTCATATCATTGCACGCAAGGAGAGGAGTAAGAGGAAGACGCGGTTCAGTCCGGAGGAAAAAAGGATCATCATTATGGAGGTGATCGAACACTACCAACAACTGCTCTGGTGCCACTAACTCTGTGCAACGCAAGCCAACGACACGTGGCTGTGGGCCCCTGCTGACCGCTGCCTCCGGCCTACACTGCGGTCAACTAGGTCACACATTTGGAACTGAGTCTTGATTTCATGATGGCCGAGTTCATATGTTAATGGCAGCATTTATATCACTGTACTCCCTTCGATCTTGTGCCACCAACTCTGTGCATTGCAAGCCAACGACACGTGTCTGTGGGCCCTTGATGACTACTGCCTTCGGCCTACACTGCAGTCAAGTAGGTCACACATTTTGTACTGAGTCTTGCTTTTTTCATGGCAGAGTTCATACCATTGTACAGGCCTCATCGCAGACTGTATCCCCGTTCAGCTCTGGTGCCACTAACTCTGTGCCACGAAATTCAGGGACACTCTCTGTTTTAACTTTGGTGACGTCTGAGTCTATGGCCTGGGGGTTGTCTTCATCATCATGTAGCTGATACTGACTTGGTGTTAAAAATTAGTCTGTAGCATTCATCTCCTCCATATTGCCTGTTTATGCTTGGTTCTGCCCTCTGCATCATGCCCTGGAAGAACACCTTCCACTGTCCCCCAAAACCCTCCGTGACATTCACCTTAGACATCGACGCGGACCCGCTCAGCTCCCGTGGCCCTACCTCAGTGCACCGCAAGTCACCGTCCCGTGGCGGTGTGCCTGTGCCGGCCGCAGTGCATCCGGGGCCACTAACTCTGTGCAGCTCAAGTCGTGGACCCATGCTGTTTGAACTTTGAACTACTGATTGTCTGATCACTGTTGTAGTTGTTGCCAGCACCAACCACTCCCTGAGGGCTGGCTTACACTCACCCCACACCCATCCAGCACAGGCGTCACTGGACATGTGACCCTGGCAATAAAAGGGGCCGGGCGCACGAGCCCGTAGCCAGTTCCACAAACTATCTAAGTGTGTCCGTGTGGTCATTGTGTATGCATGAGGGCCCTGGGCCCTACCACATTACATTGTGCTGTGTGAAGCGGACGCAACCATGTCACCTCAGGCAGTGAGGAAGACCTCGGACATGTGTCGTACCCCCTGTAAGCGTAAGCGGAGAGGGCTGGCGTACGACAGTCCAGCGTAGGGGTGTGGTTAATCAGCCCGGGGCTCTGGGCATTGCTAAGTGTTGGCCTTGCCAAGGAAGTAACTAATGCGTGTGTCTCTGTTGTAGTGTCGGCGCCACCCGTCCCGCAATGGACAATGTTGCGATGTAGCATGCCCCCGGAGTGGGGGTTCGGCCGAAGGGATAAATGAAGGAGCGCAAGCCTGCTCGGGGTCCGGGATCATACATACCAACTGTTGTGTGTGTCGCTATTACCGCAGCATAGGCCAAAGGTCTACCCTCAACCGCATCGCAAGTTCAGCCAGCCATGAACTCTACATCTGTGTCCGCCCTATCCTTACCGTAGGCCTACACACACGTGGCCGCCCACCTTCAATGCACAACATCACAGTGTCGTTGTCAGGCTTGTGGACATGCGCAGACAGGCATGATGATGGTGTGCCGTAGGAGGGCAAGTGATGCAACCGCGCTGCATACACTAGTTAATAGACTCGGGGGGAGGGAGGAGCAGCAGTGAGGCTACGTAATACACATTGATGCCGCTCATTTGCTACAAGCAGTACCTGTCAAACAGGAATCACTAAGTCACACATATCACACACCAATGAACTAGTGAGCCTGCCAACACATCATGCAGAACCAACTTTTGACTCATGTCTCTCTGCACTGTCACAGGTGATCAAGGATATGCACTCTGCCCTTCGATGATGACACCCCTCCAAGCCCCGAACACACAGGCCCAGAGGCAGTACAATGCGGCCCACAAACGCACCAGGGGCATCGTGGAACGCACATTTGGCGTGTTGAAGTCACGTTTCATGTGCCTGGACATCACAGGTGGAAGGCTCCTTTACAGCCCATGCATCGTGTGCAAGATGATCGTTGCATGTTGTGTGTTGCACAACATATGTGTACGCACCAATGCCCCATGGCTACAAGTGCCAGATGCACCGGACGATGATGAGGAAGATGAGGCAGGTGGACCACACCCCACTGCAGCAGCAGCAGGAATAGCCCGTTGGAAAACCATCATTGACAATTTCTTCACATGTGCACGTCACATTGTCACAGTCCTTAGCAATCATAGGACAGTATAAAATGACTACAGGCACATCATGTGCAAATTAACTCATTACAACACACATTCCCTGTGTGCATATTACTCCTCTGTACAAGCACATCACTCTGACAAGTGTAAGTGCAACATGTAGTGCTAACAATCTCATAAATTGGAAATAGATGGTGGGTGTGTCACCTCTGTACAGAGAGGCTGTTTAGGGTGTCACGTATTCGAAATGCCATTTCTGAGTGTCAAAAATAGTACGGAATCCCACTCATCAGCGTTTCACATGTGTCCCAAATCATTACATATAGGCTGTCATTTGTGACCTACAATTGACAACAGGGCTTCTTTTGGGGTCAAATATGTACCAGCATGATGCAGGGATGCACCCTGTGACTCAAGTCCCACAACATGAGCTACATGGACGTAAGGGGGAATCAATGCCCCTACATTTGTCCATGCTTTCATACTTGATTAATCATAGACATGACACATCTGTGTGTATTAGAATGTATTATTCACGTTCAGTGGAGTGTTGAAGCTGTCTTAGTACTGGACCATGCAGACAACACTTTACAATGTTGCCCCGTGGAGGGCCAGCCAGAGTCCTTTAGGGATTGAAAAGTTACCCGTAAGGGGAAGAGTCTAGTCCGCAGGCTGATTGCTGTGTCATTGTTGAGCATACAGCATATGGCAGTCCATGTCGAGGTCCAAGGTTAGTGTCGCAGAGTGTGTCGGGGGACAGTGGAAGGTGTTATTCCAGGGCATGATGCAGAGGGCAGACCCAAGCAGAAACAAGCCATATGGTAGAGATGAATGCTACTGCTTCCGCCTTAGCACTGAGGCAGATTCATCCTCATCTTCGTCCTCTGACGTTTCATGTGCCTCACATGTGGGTGGTGGTGTTTGGTTTGCAGCACTGTGTGACACTGTCACATCAGGGGCCGGAGATGTGGATGTGGAAGTAGCAGCAGCATTCATCTGCGCAATGTCTTGTGGCATCACTCCCATGATGAGGATCTGCAGGGCATGGAAGATCCCATCTACAGCTTTCTCGTGTGCAGCCGTGGTAGCCATTCTTTGCGCCTGCATCCGCTCCATGTTCTCCATAACCCTCCTCATGTTTCCCAAATCACGGATGACATCGCTGTAGCCACTCTGACTAGACAGTTGTTGTTGTCTCCGAGTCATGACTCCAGCGACTCCAGCCATGGATTGTTGGAGGGCATGGGGCGGACTGTGGGTGTCCGTTAGGAAGTGTAAGTGGTCCCTGATGGGACTTAGACACCCACGTATGGCATCTAGTTTGGCTGCCATGCGGTCGAACCCCACCTGCACCTGTTCAGCCAGCTCCTTCTGGCAGTCTAACACACGGCGTTGGAACGCCATGTGTTCGTCGGTGAGGTGCTGGGAGCCAGACGTGGTGGTGGGTGCTTCCTGCTGTGTGGTCTGTGCAGGGGGTGGGATCACCTCGATGGTGCTGGGCTGCCCTGCTACTGGAGGTGGGGTGCGGAGGTTGTCCATGAACCGTTGGAGTTCGTCAAAGTCGATGTCCTGGGGGTCGTCTCCATCATCGCTGACGTGATGTGGGGTCTGCTCTGCAGGAGGTGTTGATTGTCCCTCTGCAATGTAAAGGGGAGATGCAGTTTCACAGTGTGTTCCATGTATGTTGACGCATTGGCGGAGTTTACATACAGACTGCATGAGAATGTACATTGTGACTGTTTGTGAGGAGATGCCTATCTGATGCGGGGCAGTGGACATTTGTACTACATCACGGATGTGAGGTTGTACTCGTACATTGTCATCTCACAGTTTCCTGCTATGCCAGATGTGATTGGCCATTTTGTACACACATGCTGCACCAGTTGTGTCCTGTGTTCTGTTGTGAACGTGTTGCAGTTTGTACCACATTGTTGCCAATGTTGAGGTGCTCTTATTCTTATGTGTGTGTGCTGCATTGTGGGTGAGTTGCCCCTGCAGCTCAGATTTGGCTGGCCCTTATCCCTTTCAGGCGGTGTGCCTTTGACTTCTGTGCTTATACAGTGCTGAGATGTTGCGGACTTGGGTGAATTGGGCTCCTGGTCGAGTTGTGACTCTTGGGCATGGTTTGTCCGCAGATGTGTTGTTGACGTCAGGGGTTGTTTGTGCACGTGGATGTGTCAGAGTGTGACCTGCTCCTTTCCGGATGTGGTCCACACTCAGTCACCTCAGTGTCGTGGCGTGCACCATGTCATGATAATTGGACTGCAGCCATGCTAATCGTCATGCAGTGTCACTTGCATTGTCAGTGTGGCTCATGGACCCGCAGCTTTGCTGGGTTCAGCACATGTGTATGGGTTTGTTGTGAGATTAGTGATGTGTGGGGAGGGCCCCCTCCGGGCACATTGTCGACGGGGGCCTACTTGCTGTTTCTATGTGTGCTGCAGTATGCCAAGGAGATCAAGGACATGATCCAGAGTCATTGTGGGTGTGCAGTGTGCTCTGCTTAATTGTGCATGTGTGCCATTGTGCCCATCTCCCCCGTCCCCCCAGTCCCTGGTCGGTACTCACCCTGTTGATGTTGTGTCAGGTCATGTTGAGCAGTGTCCGAATCCACTACTCCTGGCATTGTATCCCGACTGATGACTGTGGCCACCATTTTCTCCATGTCATCCAGCTCCTGGTGTGCCGCTGGACCCCCACCTCCAATCTGCGTTGCTGCTTTCATGTTGGCATCGAGCTTCTTCTTGGTTTTGCCCTTCACATCATTCCAGCACCTCTTGACCTCTTCCATTGTCCTCCTCAACTCTGCAACTGCATTCACATGGTCCAAGATAGTCTGCCATGTTTGCGTCTTTGTTTCCAATGACACGTTGGAGGTGACGAACAGTTGTTGGTAGTGTTCTATCACCTCCGTAACGATGATCCTGTTTTCCTGTGGACTGAACCGCGTCTTCCTCTTCCTCTTCTCCTTGGCCTTCCCCGACCCCGAGGTTCCTTGCTGGTCGTCTGTGGGGCTTGTGGGGTTCGTGTTGTCCTCTGCACTCGGTACGGGTGCATCCATGGTGCTACGCAGTTTACCTTTTTTTTGTCTTTTTTTTTCTTCTGCTTTTATGGTGCATTTTCTTGCATGTCGCATGGGAATTGCAGGCCTGTCGCTGGTTATTGCTGATTTTTGTATCGCGATTTGGGGCATCGCAACTTTTTTTGCATTCGTGTTTCGCATTTTTTCTGCGTCGCATTGATTTTAACGCGGTCATTTGGCGCGTTATCGTGAGACTATCGCATGGTGCCGCCGATTTGAGAATACAAAGTTGACACAGTGCTATTTTCCCACGATGGACTGCGATGTGCAAAGTTGCGTTAAGCTAATTTTGCGATAATTATCACACGTTCTTGAGAATATCCCCCTTAGTGTTGGCACATCAAATGGGTTGCACGCATACACATTTCACTCAATATATTTCACATTTTTATTCAATCCATTGCAATGTTGGTGAGACGATTAAATCATGAATCAGTACTCTCACGAAAATAGCATACCAAATTAGCGGAAAAATTAGCAGTAATTAACAGTCTTTGGGGCAACATTTAGAGTAGAGGCAAATCGTTTATTTCGGAGCCAATAATAGTCCTTTCTTTTGCTACTTCTTTCATCTTTCGCCTTTATTCCACTCCTCCTTTTCTTCTTCCCTTAATCATTTCAAAGAATTCAAAAGATTCACCAACCCCGACCCTTGCTTTGTTCTTCTGCCAGAATAGTTTAGTGGTCCCTTCCTGTAAAAGGACTGGCTGTGACACAAAATCCTTTTCGGTTCTTGCAGTCAAACTGAAGAACTTTCTCTTTAACTCATTTATTCTTTATTGCATTTCGCCCATAATTGCCTTTGATGAAAATGACAATTATTATGACAAGCAAATGATAATCACACTCGTATGAGATGGAGACAGTGCATGTAGAAAACATATAGCACAGTTTAGGGTAAGCACCGCACAGGGCTGATCAGGAAAGGGATGTGGCATAAAACTCACACAGGGAAGGGGAATGCTGACAGCGACCTGGGAATGGGAAACCATGACCTGTGATACAGAACCGTCAGCGTTTTTACTGGAAGTAGGGTAGGGAAATACTTTCACACGCTAGTTAATTTTTTTATTTTCTCTGAAGATGTCCAAATCCTGTCAATATTGGGGTTCCTTCTGCCACTTCACGATCTGGTTCTAGATATAAAAAATGCGCTTCTAGGGCACCACAATCCAGTAAAGTGAAGAGGGATGGTCAGTAGGAACGCAACAAGGTCATGGATGTCAAAACACCTGCAGATAAGCGACAGAAACAAATCCACTGATCAGATTAGATGAGGCTGTTGTTCATCCAGGTGCTTTACAAAAAGTAAGAGCCTTTTGGAAAGAAGAATATATACTACGATACAGAC
This sequence comes from Calotriton arnoldi, assembly GCA_963921515.1. Classification (NCBI taxonomy): domain Eukaryota; kingdom Metazoa; phylum Chordata; class Amphibia; order Caudata; family Salamandridae; genus Calotriton; species Calotriton arnoldi. The sequence goes on along the minus strand of CAWUFW010012366.1, from coordinate 506,042 downwards.
ACGATTCATGAAGACAGGGTAGAATACAGGAGACGGAGCACGTTCTCCAACATCCAGGCTGACAAGAAATGACAATCTCAGAGAAAGTGAAACAGTGGAAGCCAGTAGGGGAAGTAAGTGGGGCAAGGCTCCTAACAAACGTTTGGAACAATTACATATTTCCCTGGACTTTAATTCACATTGGTTCTCTGGGTTCCTACAGATATAATGGCGACCTTGTTCTTATTATGCTATATAGAACCTAATATGGCAAAGTCATGTAACACAGACGATGAACTTGTGGTGGCTGAAGTTCTGAAGCATCTCATGTGCTTCCTTTTCTAGAACCCCTCGAAGTTTTTTGACTGGCAGCTGTACAAGATCTGGCTCTGTTCCTCCATTTTAATATAGACTAGAGTGTTCACTATAGCTCAAAGTGTGGCTTTCCCACAGTTTGGACTGCTTTATCCAAAATGGGGTGGTACAGGAAGAGAGAAAACTTTGGGGAACCCCATAACAGGAAAATACCAGGACATCACTTCCCTTGCAGACCATCTCGGCTGAAACCAAACCTGCCTTCTGCGTGCCTGGTCCTCATAGCATTTGCAAACAGCTTCCAACTATGGTTCAAGTTTGTATGAGGGTTGTCCATGTTGCTCTTAACCTTATTGCTCATATTTTGTAGCCATTTTTAGCTGCTTCGGGGAAGAGTCAGTTTAAATGGCGGATAGCAAAAAGGACACATAATAAGCAGAGGATTGGGTAAGCAGGATCCAACCATAAGACTCTGTCTGCCCTTTATGTATGTTGATTCTAACTCCGCCACAGACAGTACTGCCAGGACAGAGGGACATAGACCTCCCTTAAATACAACTACTTCTTTCTTTGTCACTTTCTTCATATCTACAGAGGCCAGCATGTTTAGAATGCTTGTAATCTGGCTGCTTAAGTATTGTGTTAGTTCTACTACGTTAGAGGTTATATATTCCATGTTTCAAATCTTCATGTCCATTTTATTCTTACTCACTTGATAGCTGGAAATCTGACTAAACTCATCTGTGATCATGTTAACTGGTGTAACAGCCTGGGACAGGTCAGAGGAGTATATTGCAGCTCACCAACAAAGAGAGTCATTTCGGTTTCACAGCTCAGACAACTAAAGGGGGGGCCTATATCTAGTCTTAATTTTGCGCTAAGAGATGTATATATATATATATTCACTGAAAAAACAAAGGTTACAGGGATGTTATAGGTAGGTTGATATTTCACTTGTACAAAACCAGAGAAATTCAGCAGTTATAGTTAGCTAAGCTAACAATAGCTCACCCACCGCAATGCACTGCTTATGAACTCACATATTACATCACTCATGACATGGTCAGTGACATCACTGAAGACATCTCAAATGACATTACTGATGACATCATCCAGTGACTGTGGGTGCTTTTAAAAAGTTTATGAGTGTTAAATATATATACCAAGGTGTATTGGTGAATCAGTGGGTGTATGAGTGCCTGTATGGATGATTCAGTGGGTGCGTGACTGACTGTATAAGCGAGTGATTAGGTGTCTCAGTGAATGTATGGATAAGTGACTAGTTTGTGCGAATGTCTGTATCAGTCTGTCAGTTGGTGCCTAAGTGGCTCTATGGGTTGGTGAGTGGGTATATGAGTGGCTGTATGGGTGATTGATTGGTTGTCTGAGTACTAGTATGAGTGTCGGTGTGAGTGTGTGAGGGGGTGTGTGACTGCCTGCATGGATGAGTGAGTGGGTGAGTCAGTGGATGTCTGGGTTATGGAGTGCATCTGTGAGGGGCTGTAAGGGTGACTGAGTATGTTTATGGATGTGTGGGTGAGTGAATGGATGTGTCAGTGGTATATGGGTGAGTAACTGCATATATGAAAGGCAGTACAGGTGATTGTTGGAGTATACGAATGACTGTATGTGTGAGTGAGTGATTGCGAGAGTGGCCATATGGGTGAGTATGTGCTTGTGTCAGTGACTTGTATAGGTGAGAGAGCAAGTGTTAGTATCTGTATGAATAAGTGAGTGGGTGTGTGTATAACTGCATAGGCGAGTAAGTGGCTGTGTAATTGACTCTATAGATGACTGACTAGGTGTGTGAGTAGCTCTATGGGTGATTGACAGTGTGTGAGTGGCTGTATGGGTGTATGAGTGGATATATCAGTGCCTGAATTGGTGAGTGAGTTCAGTATGAGTGGCTGTATGGGTGAGTAAGTGGATGTGTGTGTAGACCTAGGAATCAGTGAGTGTGTGTGTAAGTACTGGTATGGGTGAGTCACTGGTTTTAAGAATGGTACTGTGGAAGTTGGAGTGGGAGTATGAAAGGTTATATTGGGGTGTGAGTTGGTGCGTCAGAGATTCTGTAGATGATGTCATAAGTGGTGTCATCAGTGATGTGATTTGAGATGTCATCAGTGATGTCACTGACCATGTCATGAGTGATGTAATATGTGAGGTCATAGCAATACATTGCTGGGTTAGCTCAGCTAACTATAACTGCTGAATTTCTCTGGTTTTGTACGAGTGAAATGTCAGCTTAACTATAGTCCCTGCAACCTTTGGTTTTTTCAGTGAATTTTTAAGGTTTTCTTAATTGTATTTCATAACTATAACGTCCCTGTAACCTTTGTTTTTTACAGTGAATTTCTGAAGGTTTTTTAAATGCTAATTCCTAACTATAAAGTCCCTATAACCTTTGGTTTTTTCAGTGAAATTCTATGGTTTTTAAAATAGTAGTCACATTTGCAGATTGGTGGAGATAGAGGGCAGGCCTCAAACCAGCTCTCAGGAATTCCACAGTGTAGGACTTAAAAGAGGTACCAGGAGGGCTTCTTGGCTCCCATGGTTCCTCAGGAGTAAAGTGGACTTCACCCTTCAACCAGTAGTGCTCCAGGAGCTATGTTTGCAGAGCGGTGGAGAAAGGGGGAATGGCCTCTGAAGACCTCTGAGCAATCCCGCTGTGTGGGACTTCCTGGAGGTAACAGCAGGTGTAGTTGACTCCCAAGGACGTCCTTGGGGGCCAACTACCCCTCCTGGTACCTCCAGTAAGTTCCACACAGCTAGATTGCTGAGAAGTTGTCAGAGACCATTTCCCCCTTCTCCACCACTCTGCAAACGTGCCTCCTGGTTGGGGGATGAAGTCCCCTTGGCTCCAGAGGGTCCTTGGGGGCCAAAAAGCCCTCCTGTTACCTCCAGTAAGTCCCAAACAGCTGCATTATTGAGAGGTCATCAGAGGCCATGCCCCCTTTCTCTCCCACTCTACAAGTGCGGCTTCTGGCGCACCACTGCTTCACGGATGAAGTCCACTTTAGTCCTGAGGCCCTCAGGATGCAAGGGGACCTCATCCCCCACCAGCAGTGTGGCAAGAGGTGTGTTTTCAGAATGGTGGAGAAAGGGGGCGTGGCCTCAGACCATCTCTCAGCAATCCCACTGTATGGGGCGTACTGGAGGTAACAGGAGCTCTTGTTTCCCCTAAGGACCCTCAGCAGCCAAGGTGACTTAATCCCCCAACTAGGAACGTGTCAGAAGCAAATTTGCAGAGTGGTGGAGAAAGGGGTCTAGGCCTCTGGCGAGTTGCCGGCTTTTTTTTCTTTTTTAATAATGTGGCAGCAGCGTGGCCCCCCTTCCCTGGACAATTTTGGGCCCCGGCGACTCCATCCCCTGGGGTCTGAACTTTTTTTTAAAAAAAATCTCCAGAAAACGGGAGGGGGGCCATGTCTCCCCAATCCCAGGCCGATTTTGACCCTGGAGACCCCATCCTCAGGGCCCAGCCTTTATTTTCTTTTTTTATACTTCAAAGGGAGGGGGGCCATTTTCAGGCCACAGGGACCCCATCCCCCAGGGCCTGCCCCCTTTTTTAGAAATTATTATTATTATTTTTTTAAAAGGAAAGGGGGCCACGGGGTTCCCTTCCTGAGGTTCATTTTAGCTCCAGGGACCCCAGCTCCCTGGGCCAGGCCTTTATGTATTTTTTTTTTAAAGTGGGGAGGGGGTGCGCGCGGTACCGTCCCCAGGCCTATATTGGCCCCGGGGACCCCATCTCCCGGAGACAGGACTTCAAAAAAGTTTTTTAAATGGGTAGGAGGGCCGGCGCTGCCCCCCTCCCCAGTTCAATATCGCCCAGGGACCCCAGGGACCCCATCCCCCAGGGATTGGCCATTTCGTTGGGGACCGCGGGGGAGCCTGAAGGCCCCTGCGTTCCCTGCCGGGTCCCCATGTCCTGTGGGAGCCGTCATTGCTCCTGGACAGAGGGAGCTGCTAACATGCAGGCAGCTCCCTCTGACCAAAAGCAATTCTGTTCCACTTCATGCAAGCAAGAGCATTTTTGCTCTTGCTTGCACAAAGTGGAGCAGTGTTTGCTATGGCTTGGTGGGAGCACCGGGATGGGCACCCCGGGACATTGCTGAAGCTGGCCCTGGGGGATGGTGGTGCCCAAGGCCATGTAGGGCTCCCATGCAGCCCACCTCCTTTGCTCAAATTTGACCTGGGGAGGTGGTGGTCCCCGGGGCCAGGGGTCCGCAATGGACTTCCTTAATTATTGTATTTGTGACCCGGGGACGTGGCGGTCCCCAGGGCTGTGGGGGAGGCCGTAGGGCCTCACCCGCTTTTAAAAAATAAAGTATGTGACCTGGGGAGGTGGCAGTCTCAGGGCAGCGGGGGAGGCCCTTGGCCTCCCACGCATTACAAAAAAAAACTGTGTGCCCCGGGGGAGGTGGCGGTCCTTGGGGAAGGGGGTCCGTGAGGCCCCCCCATAATATTGAAATTAGCCCCGGGAAGGTGGCGGTCCCCAAGGCAGGGGGGTCCACAATGCCCCCCCATATTATTTTAATTAGCCCCAGGGAAGTGGCGGTCCCCAGGGGAGTGCGGGTTCACAAGTCCCCACACATAATTGTCAAATTAGAATAAGCCCTGGGGAGGTGGCGGTCCCGAGGCTGTGGGCGGTCCCAGTTGGCCCGCCCCCATTTATATTGAAAAATGCCCCTGAGAGGTTGGGGTCCCCTGGGCTTTGGCAAGCCCTAGGAGGGGGACCCCATTCGTCCCCTCCTATATTTATTATATGCCTCCAGGACCTGGATCACCTGGGGGTTATTTAAAAGCAAACGCGGGAGCCGGTGCTTGTTTTTTTTTTATTTTTGCTGCGAATTTGTGAATATTGCGATTTCGCAGCAAATGTTTCTCAAAAAATGCTTTTATGCCGTGGCAGGGACCCAGGAGGACCCCAAGACCATGGCTTGGGGGTCTAGGGTATTCCTACTCTGCCCCCTTTTCTATATTTTCACTTTTTTGGGGGGACTCGGTGAAGCTGAGTCCCAAGATGGCTGCCAGCACTTCCTGGTTGAAGTGTTGGCAGCCACTCAGAGCAGTGCATTTCCCTGCACGAGCTCATCTTTTTCTTGCAAAGGCTTCGCAACCAGAGATATCACAATAATTTTCAACTTAAATTTCTCAACAACTACTGAACGGATTTACACCAAATAAGTAAAAGGCACTTCCTTCAAGCAACATCTACCTCCCTGCCAAATTTGGTGTAAATTCATTTAGCGGTTCGGGCTGTAGGTGTGGCTAAAGGTTCTTATGGGAATTAACATTACAAATGCACCCTTATTTCGCGCCCTAGTTTCTCAATTTTTAGATGCAGAGGCATTAAGGGTTTTGCCTACAATCAATCACACAATGTTATCGCAATAGTGGGCAGGAGTGACCAGAGTGCTAGGTGCAGTTCCTGGCCGGGCCCGCTGGGATACCACGGAGGGTTGTATATTGGGGGTTACCCGTTGACCCTAAGGGATACAGTAGGGATCAGATTTGTAAACTTAGCATGGTTACTGGCAGAGCGCCTTCTTACATGGTGCTGGAAATACCCCAGGCCGAAATTGATGGACTGGCGTGAAGAACTACAACAATGGGGCCTTGCAGAATGCCTAACCCTTAGGTGGGAGAAATATAGGAGGCTCTGCAAAACACGAATTTCAGTGGAATGGGACGCGCTGCTGGAGAGCTTTTAGACATATGATCCAGATCTCCGGGAGGCTACATGGTCCCAGTGAACGAGTATTCAACAGTCTACAAGAGAGAATGCCCGAGGAAATACTAGTACCTGGGGTCTAGAGTGGCACCTTCCTGCACAAAAACAATTCCTAGTGGCATCTCCCTCTTTCTATGTGTGGTGTAGATGGCAGCACACTTAGAAAGAGAAAACAATGAAGAAATTAAAAATATTTCTCCTTGTTGCACCTCTAGTGGGGAGGCACACAATTCTGATGCATTCCCAGGTCTACGAGTGCTGGTAAATCCAGGAATGCATCAGAATGCATGGGTGGAAGTGTGGGAACACCCACACTCCACCCATGGAACGTCTACCTGCCGCAGAGTTATGCAAGACAGCGATTTGTGCTGCCTTGTGTTACTCTAGATTTATCAAGCCACGCAGGTCCACGCAAGGTGACCTTACGTGGCTTGATTAATCTCATTTAGGTTTTGTGTCACCCTTGCGCCCATCGTGCATGGCACAAGGGCGCCACAAAACCTTGATAAATATGCCTCTTAGTTTGCATGCACAACAATACACATACAGTGCCAAATTGTTCAACTCGTTAATCTTGTTTGCAGGGCGTTAACTGCACCTGCCTCGTATGCAGCATCATCATATGCCAGAGAGAGCTTGCTCCCTATACGAAGTTTAAAGTAAGCCTCATGCTCTGTAATATTTCAAGGAGAACAGTCGATGATATAAACATCTCTCAACTGTTCAATTTGGCATTAACATATCGAACACAAAAAGCTAACTGACCGCCATGAGATATATCTATTCTGAATCCATCATAATGCCATAGCATTTAGCAGTATGAACCTGTGCAGTTATTTTATTCAAAACAACTGATGACAGAGAGATCATGAAGTCATTGTGGATGTCAGGGTACGATTGACTGAGCTCACATTCGGAAAGAAGCAAGAGTTGGCTGGCTGGAATCTGAATATTGGAAGCAATTAATAAAAAGAAGAATTCATTGCTACAGGAACGTGGCAGTGCCTGATTGAGCAATTCGTGTGCCAGCGATTGCATGCATTTGTAAGTTGTAGACATTGTCACTGGATTGGTAGGCAAGAGAGAGGCTGCTTACCCTGCTGACAGGGTCGTAGCTTGATCAGTAAGATTAGGGAGTGGTGGGGAGTTTGAGCTTCAGATTTCCCAACAATCACACTGGCATATCTTTTTAACATACATTATCTGAGAAGCAGGACAAGAGGGGGGCTTAAGTGTTAGTGGAAGGGTGAGTAGTGTGGTTTGTTAGCACTACATAAAACGAAATATTTTGCAAAATAACCAACATTTTTTAAGAACTTCAAGTAAAAGATTTAGAGTGTGTGTGTGTGTTTTAGTCTGTGTATGCATGTAAAAATCCTAGGTGAAATCTGACAGACACCTCACGTACCCGACTGAAAGCAACTGCTCCCAACTATTTACTACAGAATACATTTATTAGGGGTGTGTAACACCCCAAACACCCCCCAGAAGCTACGCCTCTGGCTGCTGAGCGCCCATACTAACTGTACGTTATAAATTGAGGTAAAGGTGAGTGCCATCATGTCTCCTGCCACCCTAATTCCTGTTGATGCATTCGGAAAGATGTCTAGCCAACACAGAGTCGTACTTTGATAACAGTTTTGCTAGCTCCATAAGTTTTCCAACATTGTTTTAAACGTTTTTTTGCTTTCTGAAGTGAAAAAGAATTCCCAAGGCAAGAATATGTTGTTCCACTATGTCCATGGAAAGGAAGATTTTACTTCACAAGCAATAATGTTATGTCCGGCAGTCTATGGACACCTCTCTGTTATGCTGCGCTTATATATCTCTATAATGAACCATTCCATTTTCAACATGTTCCAGAGAAATTTATGCCAAAACATCCTTTTGTTCCCTAAATGGTCTTTAGAAGAAATAAATATGTCATTTACCATGGCTGACAGGGACCAAGCTTGTTGTATTCTCTTACCATAGCTGTGCTAAGATGGACCTCAATGAAAAGCCTTGGGTCTGTAGGATACTGTGATGTTTGTCAACTGCAGCTCTTCTACCACTTGGGTAAGAAATGGCAGAAGCTCTAATATCAGGACTCTGGAGTAGTTGAACTTGCTCACAATCTTCGAACAAGTGGTCTTTAGTTTCAACTTCATCAGATAGTTGTGGGGGTTGTTCACAATGCATCTGATGCTTTCTTAGACTATCTTAAAGCTTTCACTTTTATTGTGATATCTGTTGCCTGTGGTTTGTTGCACATTTTCAAATATCCCTAGGTCTGCTCATTTTGAACAACACCACTGTTTTGTTTCATGTGGCTAAAGACTCTTCATGGAGGTAGTCTGTTGTACTACAGCTGGCGCTTGGCTATTCTAGTCTTCCAACACATCTTTTCTAATGAAACAAATCTGGTTTTGATATAAAGAATATACATTTTGTTATTCCTCCTCTTTAAGTTGTTTTCTAAAGTGTTTTCTGCAAATTTTTTCTGCTGATGTAGCTCTCCTAACAGTTTTGCCACAATAGGTAAACACAGATTTTTCCTTAGGCTATGGCAGCTTCTTTTCAATTCCAGTCATTGTAATGACCAGTGATGAATACACTAAGCACTATTAAAATAGCAAAGTGCTGCCTATAAAGGATAAGGAAAAAATAACATTTTTGGGATCTTCAAATATGCATTTAGATAACATTTTACATTAAAAGGGTATCCTGTAGGTGAAAGATTGAAAACTATGCCATTTATGTGCCCCCCGCTGCACCAAAACAGCTACAGGCTAAGACTTCAGTTCTACAGCCTTACCCACCTGGCAATATTTGAAAAGCTTCACTGTGAAGAAGAGAGCTACAGATAGCTATATGACAAACAGAGAGAAGTGCATTTTGAGTCTCAGGGTTGTGGGTGTGGGGGGGGAGCACATTTTGAGTGGTATGGAAATGAGGATCATCTACAGAAGCTATAGAAGGGCAAGCGTCATCAAATCAATCCAGCCATCTGCTTCCAAAGCGCTTTCTGTATGTCCCAACTATCTGAGTCTACTGTTAATGCGCGAAATAATATATAGATCAGTTTACTTGACCAGAAAGAGTGCCATGACTTATGGTGCTCTACACAAAACAACGTTTTATTGCTGGAATGGTCCCCTTCCATTAGGAAACCTAACATCACTGTATGCTTAGTAGGTGCCATAAGTTAGTTACCTTGCTAAGAATTATGGACCCACTGAAACTGTAGCTAGGGTTTTAAATTACCAGCAATACAAATACTTTCCTTTGCTTTGCCTAGTTTTATTCCGCTAGCTGTGTTGAATTTATCAAGATAAAAAGGCATACTCGTTTAATTGAGGTGACATTATTTCATATTACCACTTTGTTGTCTAATGACAGGAAACAGTAAATCAGTGCTTGCACTGATAACTGCAGAAAACAACAGCACCACAGACCAAATAGGCACAGAAAATGGAATGCACAAACCCCAATCTGGCTCTCTTGCTCCCACAAAAACAGCAATAGCCACATCACAAGTAGGTAGATTGTTCTGACCAATTATACAAAAGGCAGCTGACAGATAAGATTTCATCTGCATTTTAAAGCACCTAGCACAAAGATCAAACTGATACATCTTAATGTGTCTGCAAATAGGAAATACCAGGTACCACTCCATGTAAGCACCTGACCTTCACTTTTTTGTAAAAGCATGTACAATTCGGGAGTTTTTGCTAAATATTGATGGCTAAAAAGTCAGGAATGGCTTAATGTGTCATATATGGAAGGTGGCCAATTACCAAGTAGGATTGTGCCCAATAAACAGATATTTTATGCATGCGCTGTTTGAAATAGGCTAACAGATACTGGCCCAAATCAAAGCAAATCACACCTTAGCCCACAGAGCCTAGAATAGGACTTTATTACTGCCCCCCTTGTCCTGCTTATCGGAGTGAAAGGACTAACAGATACTGGCCCAAATCAAAGCAAATCACACCTTAGCCCACAGAGCCTAGAACAGGACTGCATTACTGCCCCCCTTGTCCTGCTTGTCGGAGTGAAAGGACGAATGGCAGCCAAGTAAGGGTGTAAATTTCTTAATTCTTCAATGAGGTCAGAGCACAACAGCATGTGTGGGTGTGACACTCTTCTGGTCTCTCGTTCTACCCCTCTTCCCTGTGTCCCCCCTTGGGTCCACCCCTTTTTGCCACTTGTCCTGCGTGCACTTCCTGCCTTGGGTGCTGCATCTGGTGGTCAGCTGAAGTGCTGACCTATGCACCAGTCTCTCTCTCTGCACCATTACACTGCTCCCAGTCATAGTTGGTTGCCCAAAGCAGGCCTGAGTACCCGAACACAACTTTATAAATGTTTTACAAAGTTTGCAAAGCTTCCACTAACTTTGGTGGTTACCAGTGCTTATTTACACTTTGAAAGAAAAGGTGTGATTTACGTTGTACCTAAAAATCTATACCTCTGGAACCCACTTGTCGATTTTGTTCATTTTGGTGTCTAAAAATGTATTAAAATAAGATCTTTTTTAAATAAATTGGTGATTTCTTTTGTGTTGTGTGACTTTTTATTCAGTTGTTGTGTTGCTTCTAAATGCTTTGTACTTGTGCCTCTGTTTAAGCCTGACTGCCAGAAGGCACAGCTACCCAGGGTTGAGCTAAGGTTTAATGAATGAGCTTGGCTGGACCAAAGACTGTATTGTGCATGTATTACACTGTGAGGTTTCACAACCACACCATATAATACACCACTTTCTTCACATTGTTGCCTAACAGTGAGATCCAGAACTTGTGTTTGGCAGTACCGGCCAATTAATAATCAGGGACCAATGAAAATCCACCAATCTGACATCTGAGAAAACGTTTTTAAGAATTTGTGAAGTTCTGAGTTTCTAAGGCACCTTTTATCTGGAATTTACCAACATCAGAACAAGTTTGAAAAAGTTTGGTAAAAGTTTGTGAAAGTCACAAAAAGTTTGGAAAAACGTGGGAATTTGCTTGCCCTCCCTGTCTTCACTGAGTGTCAACGACCTGAGGGTAATCTGCAAGGACAGGAAAATCAGCGTGGGCATCTCTTCAAAGAAGGAGGACCTGGAAAAGGCCCCCAGGCTCAGGAGGAACCCAGAAGAGCTCAAGCACCACTGAAAGTGAGATTAACCCTGAAGTGGGAATAAGGAGGATGGCAGAAAAGTTATTAAGGAAGAGGATGGGGAGGACAACAACAGTATAGCTCTCACTATCTGCTCAAGTCACCCTTCCTTATCTGGCAGCTAAAAGAGCTCGACTTCAGAGAAGGGAACTAAAAACCTTAAGAACCGGATATGTCTCCTAGAGCTCGAGGAGGGGCGACAGGCCACGAAGGAGAGAAGACAGGCCCTAAAGGAAAGGCGGGCCCACCTAGGTATCAAGCCCAAGGAGAATGGTGGCAGCAATGAAAACAAAGTAATTGCAAGGGGTGCCTATGATACCAGATTGCACAAGAGTATTGTTTCTAAATATGTTGAGGGGGTGACATTGATAAGTGGCTGGCACCCTATGTGAGAGCTCTTAGGACAAGGAAGGTGGGTGCCCAATACTGTGGATCCCTGATGTGGGAACTGGTTCCAGTAGTGGAGAGGTGCAGGCTCTTAACACTTGAGGATGAGGTGGCAGAGTTATATTCACACACAAAGGAAGCCCTTATTGAACTCTTTGGTCTCACCCCTGACGAGTACAGACAGAAGTTCTGGAACAGACACAAGGAGCCAACACAGATATGGATGGACTTTGTGGATGCTTTAGTGAAGTCACTGGGAGGCTGGATCAAGTGTAACAGAGTGAACACTTATGAAGGGCTCTATAATTTAATAGTAAAGGAGCGCATACTCACTAACTATTCCTCAGAGAAATTACACCAGCACCTAGCATATTTCAAGCTATGTAGTCCTAGAGAGCTGGGTAGGATGGCTGATGAATGGGTACGCACTAAGGTGCCGAAGAAGTCCCATGGAGGAGATCCTAAGAAAGGGGGACACATCCCCCCCATCAGGGGAAAGAAGAGGGCAAGGGTAAAAAGAAGGAGACCCCTATAGAGCCCCAAAAGAATGCCCAATGGCCTTTACGCTTCACGTGCGTCAGCCCAGGGAGATTACCACCTGTTTCCCTCTTCGCAGCACCCTTGAAACCTACGCCTCGCCCTCCCCAACACTGGGCTACGCTATTATTATTCTCGCTTTCGACTCAACCCCTACGGGTCGCCGTTAATTACTTCTGTCTTTAGCCCTGATGAGTCACGGGATTGTTCCCGGTGACGAAACACGTGTCGGCTGGTTTACTAGGCTGATGTACTATATTCAACACAGGTGTTGTTGAAATAAATAACATTAAGTTGGACAAATACTGATGTTGACCGTTGCTTTTGAATAACGCTTCTATTTTGCATATCACATTATCAACACCCGCACCGCGTGTGCCCAGGACTATGCTCATGTGAAAACATAGGCTTTCAGAGGGATTACATTTACTATTTCCTCTCCAAACGGGTCAACAGTAGGAAAAGTATTGGACTTAGATGGGGTAAGATTTACTATCTCACCTCCAGTCTGTGCAACAGTAGGGAAAGCGTTGGACTTCGGAGGGGTAAGATTTACTATTCCCACTCCAGTTTGTGCAACCATAGGGAAAGCATTGGACTTCACAGAGATTAAATGTACTATTCCCACTCCAGTCTGTGCAGCAGTAGTGAAAGCGTTGGACTTCGAAGGGGTTAAATTGACTATTCTCACTCGTCTGTGCAACAGTAGGGCATGCATTGGACTTTGGAAGGGTGAGATATACAATGTTCACTGCAGTCTGTGCAACAGTAGGGAAAGTGTTGGACTCCGAAGTGATTAAATTTACTATTCCCACTCCAGTCTGTGCAATAGTAGGGAAAGCATTGAACTTCGGAGGAGTAGGATTTACTATTCTCACTCCAGTCTGTGCAACAGTAGGTAAAGTGTTGGACAACAGAGGGGTACGTTTTACTATTCCCACTTCAGTCTGTGCAACAGAAGAAAAAGTGTTGGACTTCAGAGGGGTTATATTTACTTTTCCCACTCCAGTCTGTGCAACAGTAAGGAAATCATTGGACTTTGGAAGGTTAAGATTTACAATTTTCACTCCAGTCTGTGCAACAGTAGGGAAAGTGTTGGACTTAGAAGTGATTAAATTTACTATTCCCACTCCAGTCTGTGCAACAATAGGGAAAGCGTTGGACTTCGGAGGGGTTACATTTACTATTCCCACTCCAGTCTGTGCAATAGTAGAGAAAGCATTGGACTTCGGAGGAGTAGGATTTACTATTCTCACTCCAGTCTGTGCAATAGTAGGTAAACTGTTGGAGATCAGATGGATAAGATTTACTATTTCCACTCGAGTCTGTGCAACAGTCGGAAAAGCGTTGGACTTTAGAGGGGTAAAATTTACTATTCTCACTCCAGCCTGTGCAACACTAGGGAAAGCGTTGAACTTCGGAGGACTTCCATTCACTATACCTACTCAAGAATGTGCAACAGTGGGAAAGCGTTGGACTTCGGAGAGGTTACATTTACAATCCCCACTCCAGTCTGTGCAACAGTAGGCACAGTACTTCACTTTAAACACACCGCATATTTGAATAACCCCATTAGTTTAGAACAAACATAAAACTCATAATATGAACATTATTAATTAACCAACAAAAAAAATATAGGTATATATATATATTTTTTTTTTAATTAAGCAATTTACATAATTATTAAACAATTTAAAGGCCCATTACGATACTGGGCGTAAAAAAATCCGCCACCCATGAAAGCGGCAAAAATCCGCCTGCCTACACCTTCTGAATACCGACCCAGCAATTATGATGCCTCGAACCGAAAACCGCCAGCGGCGGAAAAACCACACAAAATACCGCCCGCCCATGCCCGAGTCGGAGTCAAACCGCCCGCCACGGACGGAAAGACGCACGACAACACAAAACCGCCCGCCCTCACGGTCGAGACACCGCACGTGAAATTACGATCGCACCGACATGAGCGCGGAAAAACAACAAATACACCGCCCGCCAGCCGAAACAACACTGAAGAAAATGGACACGGCAGAAGCCATGGCGGCCACGTCCCTGCACAGAAACAGCCCCGGACTCAAACAAACACACACAACAAGGCAAACAAGTCCACACAGCAATCCACGCACAAATACACAGACAAAGTACACAACCCGAAAACACACCACCACTGGACAAACAAATAAACACAAAGCCCAGAACACCGGCCACAACACACCTGAAAACAACAGACCATCAGGACACACCCAAACAGGTAAGTACAAAAGCAGCCCCTCCACAGACCACAACCCCTTGCAACATTGCAAAGCAGAGAGGAGAGGAGAGGACACAGTGACACAGCAAGGACAGCAGCACACCACAGATACGCACACATCACACCCACCACCACCACCACCACCACCAAACACCGGCACCACAAACCCCCTGCACATCACACATCACACACCGCACCAGCACCACAAACACCTTGGCATCACACAGAATGCCCAAGTTCACTTCCACTGAGCTGACGGTCATGGTCGACAAGATCGTCAAGGTGCACACACAAATCTATGGCAACCAGGTCCAGCACACACCACTAGCCACCAGAAACAGAATGTGGAACAGAATTGTAGACCAGGTCAATGCAGTCGGGACCGTACCCAGAAACAGAGGAGAGATAAACAAACGGTGGAACGACATCAAAAGCCTGGTCAAGAAGAAGGAGAGCAAAAACAGAGAGCTGGCTGCCACGACTGGCGGAGGGAATCCCACGCATTACAAGACCTTCAAAGCGTGGGAGGAGAAGGTGCGAGTCATCATCCATCCGGAGATCCTCACCGGATTACCAGGGGGAGTGGAGGCTGGTAAGTACAAACAAATGTATACCAGCACACCGCTATGTACTCACATGCACTACCACCATGCCATAGCTCCGAGGGACAAACACCCCCATGTCCAGTACACAATACACAACACATTACTCACACATGCAACAGGCACCACCACACACACAGCCCAAACATATCAACTAACAAAACCATGGGGGCATGTGTACACCCAGCCAGCCACGTAACTACCAACAGGTCCCCTAGTACTCCAGAAGCGCCACAACGAGCCCCCCCCCACACCCATGTGGCAGCCGTAGCTGCACCAACCGACAAGTAACAGGTAAGTAGTCGCAACACAGAGGCAGTGGGTGGGAGGGGGGACAGCTGAAGCACAACACCCACCAGGCCCCTAGTCCTACAGCACAGCAAGGCGGAGCACCCCCACACCCATGTGGCAGCCGTAGCTGCACTAACCGACAAGTAACAGGTAAGTAGCAGCAACACAAAGCGCAGTGGGTGGGAGGGGGACAGCTGAAGTACAACACACACCAGGCCCCTAGTCCTACAGCACAGCAAGGCGGAGCACCCCCACACCCATGTGGCAGCCGTAGCTGCACTAACCGACAAGTAACAGGTAAGTAGCAGCAACACAAAGCGCAGTGGGTGGGAGGGGGACAGCTGAAGTACAACACACACCAGGCCCCTAGTCCCACAGCACAGCAAGGAGGAGCACAGCCCACACCCCACACCCACGTAGCAGCCACTGCAGTGCACACCGGCAGCCGACAGGTAGACATCCCGCCCCAGGACAAACGGTGTCAGTGGGTGTCCAGCCATCACCACGACCCATAACACCGCCCCTACCCCCACAGACCTGCAACATGGAGCACCCCCCGCCCATAACCATGTTGCATCCAGTCCAGTGCACGCTCAAAAACAACCTGCAGGTGGGAAACTGGACAGGGCGGGGTGACTGGAGGCATGAGGACTGAATTACGACTAACACATGGGACATGCAAAGTAGCAGAGGAACACGCAGCACTGCTCCCTGCCACAACCATGTGAACAATGTGCACACGGACATGAACCACAGAGTCACACCCCACATAACCCATCACAGACACAGCAACACCCAAGGAGCCACGTCTGCATGCACAAGTCACACTGATAACAGAACCACACGGCAGGCACAGTGCAACCCATCACACACAACTGCAACACCATCGAAGTCCTGTCCATGTAGCCCCCACTGCCTGTCAACCACACATCCCACAACTATGCCCATGTAAGACATACCACACTAGACGCAACAGCGTGGAACAACAGAAATGCACACGAACACCACTGGACCCATCAAACACACAGACACACAATGCACATACAACATACCATCCATCTCATCCGTCAGCCCCAGTCACATGAGTCAGACATACACACACCTCAGACCATGCACTGTCATGTTGCCACAACACATGTCACGTTCTGCACCCATGGCACACAGTATGTACCCCCAAAGCATAGTACATCTCAAATGCGTTTCAGGGGCTGACCCCCATTATGCCATCTGCGTTTCTAAGCGTTCCATATGAACCCCAAGAGCATAGTACAAACCAACCTCCACGATGGGTCTGGAGTCCGCATACACCAGAGCCACAAAAAGCAGGAGCACAGCAACACACCCATCGGCATTGCCAATCCGTCCCATGCCACATGTCCACAGCACACAGTCCCATTGGCATGCCCACACAACAACAAATAGCACAGCCACACACACGGCTCCAGGAAACCTGTGCACGACTGTGCACGAACTGTGGATGTCAGACAACCTATACATACTTTGTCATGTGCAACACAATAACATATCTCATTCCCCCACAGGTGACGAACTGCTGGATGCTGGAGATGGAGACAGCAGCCAGCACAGCCAGCCTGCAAGCCCCCAACAAGGACTCACGGATGTGGAGGATCTGTCCTCCGATCCGGACACGGACCACCCAGCAGGCCCATCTGGTGTGGCAGGGCCCAACCGCACCCCAGGCACCCTCCCACCCACCAACCCATCATCCAGGGCTGATGACCACTCACAGCCCCCTGCTGCCACTGTCATAGCGGCCACTACCACTGTTGTGGCGGCCACCCCCACGCTCGTTGCGGCCACTCCCACTGCCGCAACCACCACCACGTCATCACTGGCCCCAGCCCCAGCGCAAGTGGAGGTCCGGCCGACTGGGTCCACCCTGGGAGCCACAGCGAGGCCCGTGGTGAGCAATGTGGCTAGTGGGCAGGTCGGTGGCAGCAGTACTGGTAGGAGGAGCAGGGCAAGGCCAACGCCAACTGTGCCTGGGAGCCAAGCCCTGCCGCCAATCGACAGAGTCCTTGGGGCCTATGAGGAGGCCCAAGGCGAATGGGCCAGGTCGGCAAGCGACACGCGGGAGGTCCTTGCGGTGTTGAGGTCCATGGACGCCCACATGGCCCGAATCGCGGACCTCATGGGCCAACTGGTGGTGGGGGGGAGGGCACAAGCAAGGCCAGCAATACCACCTCCGCCACCACCTGCTGTGGCGCTGGGTCGTGCAGCATCACGTTCCCCTGCATCCACAGCGAGTGAGCACTCCTCAGCCACCACCAGCGGAACATCAACACCCCCCTCCCAAACGTGGAAGGGGCCGTCCTAAGTGGAAACAGGTGTCCAGAGAGGACTTCGCCCGCACCAAACGCCAGTGAGTCAGCCAGCCACCTTGACCACCTACTGCATTGACTTGGAATACGATCCTAGCCCACACTGCCATGTGAATGGCATGTGTCTGTTGGACTGTGGACATAGAACTCCATGGGTACACCTTGACCATCACGCAGCCATGACCGTCAACTCATTGTCACAGCATGCACCACATTTGTCATCACCTTGCACACAATCACGTCACCGCTGTTAATAAATACACCTTGATCACAATCGGCTTAATGTGTCCTGTGTTTATTCCACGATGTGCAATCGCCACCATGAGCAGAATAGCATCTGCTGTGTGGCATGTCGATGGGACAGGAGAGGCTGCAGGGACCTAGGGGTGAAAAACAGAACAAGAGTACATTCAATGAGTGTGTCACACACTCATCACACAGTACTTGTCACCAACTACAAGCAATGCACACACATCTCTGAGAGCAACAGGGCACAATGCTACAGCCACTGACAGTGGCATACCAACCTGGACATGGACCATTGACACACAGCACTCAGTGAACAAAAGGCCCCAGTAACAGAGCACACATACACCTGCACAACTACAGCCACATCAGCCGTCGTACATGGTCACTCACCGTCAAGTGAAGTAGCGGGCGATGAGCTGCTGACGCACATTCACAGCTTCATCCTCTCCACTGTCCTCTTCACTGGAGCTGTCCTGGTGTGCAGGCTGGGGCCCTGGTTGATCTCCGTCATCCACAATTAGGGGGATCTGCTTTCGAATGGCCAGATTGTGCAGCATGCAGCAAGCCATCACTATCTGGCACACCTTCTGTGGGGAGTACGCCAGCGCCCCCGGTGCGGTCCAGGCATCTGAACCTGGACTTGAGGAGGCCAAAGGTACGCTCGACCACACGTCTGGTCCTCCCATGTGCCTCATTGTAGCGGTCATCTGCTGGGGTCCGAGGATTTCGTAATGGACTGAGCAGCCAGGGCACATTCGGGTAAGCCGAGTCACCTGGGCGTGGGGGACACAGAGAACCGTTGCAATTCAAACAGGACAGTAGACAGCATCCTTAAGCCAGCACGCTACACAACTCCACATACTCACCGACAATCCAGCCACGGTCCTGTTGCAGATTGGTCATCAGTCGTGGTAATATGCTGTTTCGCATGATGTGCGCGTCATGGGCCGAGCCTGGGAACTTTGCACACACGTGGGAGATGACCATGTCCGCAAGGCACACCACTTGCACATTCAGGGAGTGCGTTTGCTTCCGGTTGCGGAAGAGCTGCTCAGTGGCCTCTGGTGGGACAAGGCCAACATGGGTGCAGTCAATGGCACCAACGACGTGTGGGATCCGTCCAAGGGCATAGAATGCACCCTTCACTGCCGCCAACTCACGTGCCCTGGGGAATCGGATGTACCTGTTCCTGTACAGCATCATGGCTGCCAGTACATCCCTCAGCACCATGCTGAACATGGGCTGGGACATCCCACCTCCACTGCCCACTGTGTGCTGGAATGACCCAGTGGCGAAAAAATGCAGTGCAGCCATCACCTTAGCCGTGGGGGTGAATGCTGTCGGATACACCCTGCGAGGACGGAGGTGGGGTTCCAACATGGCACATAGTCGATGCAGGGTTGGTCGATCCAGACGAAATTTCGGGATGACCTCAGAATCCTCCATGTCCGCCAGCAATTGGTAAGGGCGGTAAATGTTTGGTCTCCGCCTAGGAAAGATGGAAGTGGACACATGTCAAAGCAACACGCCACATGGCATTTTCACATACACATAACTGATATGACAGAGCAAGAACATGAGTCATAGAACAGCTGTCATGCAGGGACAGCACAGCCACAATACACTTACACAGGTCTCCCACCAATAGCAATGGGCAGTGACACAAACCATTGCTATGTGCATGCACATGGGGATCCAGGCCTCAATGACCTGTGAGGCGTGCTGATGGGGACTGTCTGCATATCCGGAAAGCGGCAACACCACGGCAACATGACTGGCTGCTGTGCATCACACTGCTTCCGAGGCTGGATGAGTATGGCACACACCAACGACGATGTGGGCACAGGCTGAGCGGCCAAGACAAGTGGGACCTGTGGCACGAGGGGATATGAGACAGTCATTGGTGTCACCACTGCACCCTATGTGCAGCACTGTACGGATCACACCTCCAGAAGCATTGTCAGGTGTACACATTGACAGCCCCATGCCAACACGGCTGTGTGCTTGCAAATACACATCACATGTGACACGTAACCTTGCACGTGCCAAGTGGCAGATGTACATAGTGAGAGATGACATGCGTGTGCATATGCGTATACCATGCACCCATGCCAATGTGCAGATGATGACATGCTAACAGACATGTGGGGGCCGGCCACTGGCCGTCCCTGCCTATGCACACGGCATGTTGTGGCCCCGTCCATTGTGCACCTGCACCCACACGCACATCATGGCCACACCTGCAGATGCAGTGCGCACATCATACTGTGTGGTGCACATGGCATCAGCGGACTGTCACCAACATGGGCCAGGCCATTACGGCCAACTCCGATGACCCTCGCGGTTGCACCCTGCGTGTTCCACTATGGAGGTAGGCGTCCCGGGCCAGCTGGGTGCAGGCCAACGTCTGCAATTGCCAATGCAGGTCTCAGTGCACTTGTTGCTCGTGTGAATGTCAGGCTGGGCCATGCTGCCCCTCTCAGTCCCAGCAAGCCTGGCCTGCACATTGACTGCACAATGCCAGTAGGTGACAGCACCGACTGCCTAGTGGGTTGCATGTGTCTCCTTTTCAGGACCCACCAGGTGGGCGCTAACTCAGTACTGACTATTGGACACACCATGTCTCGTGATAGGGATGTGTGTGTGGGTTGGTGGCACTGAATGTGACCTCCTTTGCGTGGTGGGCCATGCACAGGGCGAGTACGTCGATTATTGCGCAGTGTTGGTCACAGTGGGTGCACCCACACAGATGTGTTGCCCTATGTTCATTTTCTATGTCCGCATGATGATGGACTGTAGGTGTGGGCAGACTACACATTGGTCGATGTGCTGTCAATTTGAATGTGCCTTCACACCAGGCACAGCTGCCCCTGCACATGTGACCCCTGCTGCACTCGCTCCTGGGTCTGTGGAGCTGATGCACCATCTGTGCGTGGGGCGGACAGCTCTCCTCACTTCCGTCATTGCGCAGGTCATCACTTTGCCGCAGGTGACATGGATCATGGAGGGCCCACATGTACGCGTGGGTGGCCTCAACAAGTGTGTCCAATGGTTGTCACCCCCAGTCAGTGCTTCGAATGTGAATGATGTTGTGCTGGTGCTATTTTCAATGTGGTGGGTGGGCGGGGCTAGGTGCGGGCTTACATGCAGGACATGGGAGGGTGATCGGATTAGCGACTAGTTGCAAAACACACGGGGCACGTCTTTTCCTGTCCACATCAGGGTCATTCCTTGAACTCACTGACAGTGATACAGTCGTCTTTGTCCCTGTCCTCATGGCCTCCCCTCGCTCCCCCAATATGCATTTGCACCTGTGGGGCTAGCGCATGCTGATGCAGCCCCAGGCTCGCCCCGGAGAGGCCAAGGAGTGTATGTGTGGGTCCAGTTGAACGAGTGGTCTGTCTCACGGCATGATGTGTGGCGGGACGCCGTCCACCTGCGTGGTGCCCCGACTCGAGACCCGGGCAACATAGACAATGCATAGCAGTCTCCGCAGTCCGGATACACCACCTGCGACACACAGAGGCTGTAGCTGCCCTAGCGGCCCATGCCGCGTCCATCTGGGGCTGATGGACCCACACATTCACTCTTTTGCCTCACTGGGGCGGGCTCAGAGGTGCTTGCGCACGCGCTGGCTTCTCTGTTGCAATGGCATGTGACGTGTGTGGAGATGTAGGCAATGGGTGGGATGGTGCGAGCCACCTTCCGTGACGTCACTCCTTCTCGTGATGTGTGCGTCCCCCCAATACTTCCATATGACTTGAGCCATGCTACACATTGAGGATGTTTTGCCTGCGTGATGTGTCCCGGAGGAGCGCGCCGAGTCCTCTCCCCCACCATGCTCCACTGCCATCCCGTGCCCTGGATTGCCTGTGCAGGTTGACAATGTTGGGGATACACCTGGTCGGCAGGGGCTGTGTGTGCCTTGTCAAGGGCCTGGCGGGCGCACAACAGGATCCAGCTTGTCCACAGAGGGTGGGCTGATGTGTACGCCTGATACCGCATTGTTCGTGTGCCCGGCTGCTGTGCACACACGTGTTCACATCCCCCCCCCGACGTGAGGCCTTTAACATTGCCCATGGAAGCGGTAATGTGCAGTTCCGGACCCCTCCCGACACAGCGTGTTTCAACTTTGCATGTGCGCATCTACCCGTCACACCCACCCACCTGAGCGAAGCGTCACTCCCGCTTCACACGACACATGTGTGTCTTCCACAGTTGTGCTACTCATTTGCGTTGACATCGAATGACAGTGGACTACATAGTCATGTCACGACTGCCGTATACATCACACACTCTCATCATCTCACATTCGTACTTGTGAAAGGAATCAGCAGAGACAGTTTCTTTCTTCAAACCATGTATTGTGACTTATGTCCTCTGTGATGCAGTATAGTGGACACTACTGGCAGCGGTATGCATGTGGAGGATATACTGAGCATGATTACACATAGCTAAGGGTGTAGGGGTACATGTGATTAGCTGTTGCATGTGGGATGTGGGCTTCAGAGTTACATCTGCTTGGCCGTTGCTGTGCTAATGTTCATTTGCAAGTAGCTGCGGTGCTGCGGACTTTGACACAGACGGTATACATTTAGCCTACCAGACCGCTTGGCATCATGGGCACAGTCCATCTCAGTTCCATGTGACAGGTGTGCTGCTGTTGTTACTCATGCACGCGTGCGTGTGAGTTGACATCAGGGCATGGGCTTACGTGCATGCAACGGCGTCCCACTTGTTGTTGCCATATGGTGGATACTGGACATGTCACAGTCACTGGGGTCGTGTTGTTGTTGTATGCACTTGTCGTCCATGCAAAGGTCCTGTTACGGGAATTCCGGGGAGGGGAGAAGGGGTGCAGCTCTCACATACTCCAGCCGGGCGATTCCTGTCCACTGTGCAGTGCATATGTCCATGGGCGCAGGATCCATGTCATGGCATAGTTGTACGTGCAGTTCTGTCCATGTGGGTGCGATACACATATCCCATGCCACTGCCTCCCCGGATACATGCAGAGTTCCTGGATGTGATGGGGAACGGAGTGCATGTCCCGGACACATCCGATGTCATGGCAGTGTCGTTGATGGTGTGGTATCAGTTGCAGGTCGTTTGGTATGGCTGTTGTGGTGGTTACTGGCCAGTCCGTGCGGAAGCTAAGCATGGGTACAGTGTCGGACATCATGGCTCAATTGGGGGATTGCGTCGGGGTCCTACGAATTGACAGGTTGACAGGTATGCGATGGCTTCCTGCAGGGCTTCCATTTCATTGGTGGTATACATGTTTGCCAGCCAATGTAGCGGATGGTGGCTGTCACGGTGTTGTCCGTAAGTTGTCCCTTGTAGGAGCATGATGGGGCATGCTGGGTGACATTCGATGTAGCTGTGATCCATGATCCGTCGTGTGGAGGCACAGTGGTCCCATTGCAGTGTGGGTCCGATGTTCGCCACATACGCCATGCCCCCATAGGCTGAACAGACCCTGTCGTGTGCGTCCAGAGGGTGGAATAGTGGTAGCAGGTCCGCCCTTGGACATGCCGGGTTGGAGAGGCACAACTCCACAGGATGGTGGAAGGGACACCTCCGACAGTAGAAGACGGGTATGACGCAGCTGAACAATGCGATGCGGTAAGTCAGTCGGTAACTTACATTCAGCAGGGATAGGGGTTCGCATCCCAGTAGCTGTATCAGGTTGTGTTTGTACAGCTTGACCTGTCTGGCGTAGTTGGGTAGGTGTGTTGTAGGTGCTATTTTGCTGCGGGGCGATGTGGTGGCGTGCTCCGGCTGTGTGTGCAGTCTGCAGTGTGCAAGCTCCGAGGTTGCTGTGAGGTCTGTGATGGTCGTAGGGGGCAGGACTTGTGTTCTGTTAGCTTGTGCGGAGGACACGGGCCCTCATCCCACGTGCTTCTCTGAATGTTCAAGGTCAGTGGTGTGTGACTCCTTCCAGATAACTTGCATGGGAACGGCATGGGGGAGTTTTATACTTTCTTCTTTCCCGTTCGGTATGTTCTTAGGTGATATGCGCTATCTGCCCTGTGGTCGGTTTCCTCTGCATGCCTGTGTTGGTCTTATTTTGGGACAATGGCTGTATTCGCCGGCTTGTTTAGTCGGGATGTGGTTTCGGAGTTGGAATGGAAGGTCATTCAGTGCTGTCTGCTCTCCCGTGTGTGGGCGGCAGGCTGTGTTTCCGCTATGCGTTGGGCCTTGTGTGTGGGTGTCATTCTTGAGTCCACCTGTTGTCGGTCCCCGGGCTCTTTGGTGTTCCGTTTTGTATGTCTGGTTCATGGGTGCAGGGTGGTATGGGTGTTTCTGTGTGGTACTGGCGTACCTCTTCCCGACGGGGCCCATGTTCTACTGGGTGGTGTTGCCGCCGCTGTGTGCTTCGCCATGTTTGTCACACAGGTGTGTGTCCTGATGTTGCGTGACTTCACTGACATGTGGGCGTTGGTTGTGTGACGTTGGGTGTTGTCCGTGAATTGGGCGTTGGGGACATGACTGTGGCGGGCCTGTCACGTGTCATGCGCGTTCTGGGTGTGGCTGGTGTGTGTGGTGCTTGGTTGTGTCCCTGTGTTGTTTGTGTGCGACGCATACATGGCGTTATGGTTGGGCGCTGAGTTGTGCGCATGTGTGGCTGCGTCATCGCCGCTGTGCTGCGGTGCCGTGACGGGGTCGTTAGTTCCTGGTCCCAGGTGGTGTGCCCATGATAGTTGCGAGATGTTGCACTTTGCCCTGTGTTACATTTGTGGGTGCAGTGGTGGATGTGTCTTGTCCACGCAGGGGTGTTGGGGGGTGCCATGTCCTCCTTTTCCGCACTTGCACTGTGTGCGCTGTTTGCGTGCCCTTGTTGTGTGTGTGCCTACCTGCGTCTCCGCGGTGCGTTGCCTCCTTGGTGGTGCATCAGGTATAGCATGGGGAGGGCCTGCAGTGCTGGATTCATGCTCGGGGGGGTCGCCTCTTTGGTGTCTGTGCTCGGCGTTCGGGTTTCCGCCTCACTTTCACGTGCGGTGTCTCTTAGCCGTGGGAGCTGTTTGTTTGCGGCATCGTAATTTGTACTCCGGGCGGTACGTGATTTCGTCTGGCGGTGTTTCTCCATTGGGCTGCGCCGCTACGTGAGCGGGCGCACTTTGATGGCGGACGGCGTCGCTGGCTTGCCGGTGGTGTTTGGCTGCCTTTTCACATCGTAATTTGGCGGGCGTGTGGGCTGCGGCATGCGGGCGGTAACTGGTGGTTTTTGCATCCGCCAGCACGGCGGTGGTGCTACCGCCCGCCATCCTAATGGGCCCCTTAATAATTAATTATCGATTTTTTTTTATTTATTTACTAATAACTTATCTTCCCACACTATACCCCCACAAACATAGCAGCCCACACTTAAAATATAACTAAAATAAATAATTATAACTCAATTTACATAATTGATAATCAATTAACTAATTAATTAACAACTAATAAGTATTCGTGAATTAATTATTACTTAATTAATGTCCCACCGTATAACCCTTCAAACCCAACAGACCACATCTAAAATATATAACTAATATATAAAGTTATTAAACAATTTGCATAATTAATAATCAATTAAATAATTAATAATGAATTAATGATTAATTGTTAATTATGTTTTACTTAATTAACTTTCCACCCTATACCCCTACAAACCCAGTAGCCCGCACCTAAAATATAGCTAATATATAAAGTTATTACACAATTTGCATTATAAATAATTATTTAAATAATTAATAATAAATTAATAATGAATTTTTAATTCCTTATTTCTTACCATCTCACCCTATACCCTAAAACCCAGCAGCCCACACATAAACTATAAATAAAAATATAATTATTACACCATTTACATAATTAATACTCAATTTAAGAATAAATTAATAATTCATTGTTAATTAATTATTACTTAATAAACTTCCCACCCTATACCCCTACAAACCTAGCAGCCAGCTACAACACTATAAATTGCTATTAGCAATTAAATTAAAAATTATAAGTCACTTAAAATTACAAACTACATTTAAAAATATTGTTAACAATTATTCAAACCATAATGACACATAAAATAATATATGAACTAAAACTAATTAAGATGATTAAACACAATGGGCCTGATTCACAGAACTAATCTGAGACAAAATCCTAAACTTACTACTTTTGGTATTCACAGAAGGCATTTAGTAGTATTAAAGTTAGGACTTTGTCTTAAGTTTGTCTTAAGTCTGTCTTAAGTCTGTCTTAAGTCTGCCTTAAGTCTGTCATAAGTTTGTCTTAAGTCTGTCTTAAGTCTGTCTTAAGTTTGTCTTAAGTCAAACTTAAGACAAAATCCTAACTTTACTACTACTAAATGCCTTCTGTGAATACCAAAAGTAATAAGTTTAGGATTTTGTCTCAGATTAGTTCTGTGAATCGGGCCCAATATTTTTTATAACTATATTATTGAAAACGATATTAACAACAACGATATTTTTAACTACGATATTACTTACCTGAAAAAATAAATATTCTTGACAAAGATATTTCTGCTTTACAATATTTTTGTATCATGATATTATTCTCCCGATATTTTTCCCCCAATATTAAAAACTCAATTTTTTGTCCAAATACCCCAACCTCAGCCAGCAAGTTTGAATTGGGTCAGTGAAATCATCACCTCACTCAGCATCCTGCGAAGTACCTCCTGGTTCATCACTTTCCTGTCTGTTGCTCTACATTTATATACATCTCCTTGCCTAACACTTAGAACAGTAGAAGGGTAGCCTTAAGATGTAAGCAGATGATACTCAAATCAATTTCCAGCAGAAAAATAGGTGTACAAGCTAGGTCAACATATCTTTGTGCCTGGACCATGTATTCAACATTGCTTTATCTGTCTGAATAGAAGCAAGACTGAGCTCCTGGTTTTGGGCGGGCAGGAATTAAGGTTCCATGCTTTAATCGGCCTCCCGGCTTAGGCGCACCACTAACCACTACATTGAAAACAAGGAACCTAGAAGTCAATTTTGATGTAGAACTCTTGTTCATCTCCAATATATTGCAGTGGTCAAGGGGATCAGATTTTTTTTTTTTTTATATAGCGTGAACTAGACCCGAAGATATCGGGTATCAGAGCGCTTTACATGAGCACCAATTTTGTTACAAATGGACACATTCATTTTTGTTAGTCACGGGGAGATTAAGTGATTTGCCCAGAATCACAGGATGTTGAGCGTGGTTGCCGAGACTCGAACCCGGTTCCCCAGCTTCAAGCCGTAAGGCTACATGCAGCTCTCCCTTCTTCCAAGGCTCTTGTTAACTCCACTCCATTGGATGGAGTTGACAAGAGCCCTGGTGATGGCAAGACCACACTATTACAACTTTGTTTACACTCTATCCCACAAGTTTTAATTATCAGAATGCTGCCTCCAATACCAGGCAGCAACAATGTGCCTGAACTGCCAGCCTTAAAATGTCTACACTGTCTGCCAGTGTAACAAGTGCAATGTACTCTGTACTGACCTTAAGTCCTGCAGATTATCCAAAGTACCTACAAAGGCTAACACCCCACGACATGCCTAAAGCACACTGTACTTTGTATCTTACCCAAAGCACATTCAACGGGTCAAATACTGAGACAGAACTGTGGGAATTCAGAGGTCTAAACAGTGGCATGGTCTAGGTCCAAGTCTTAGTTTATAGGCCACTACATGCTTTCATTTAGAGACTAAAACCCAAATAGTTTCAGCTTGCTGTCTACTGAATGGTCTGAACTTGGGAAACTGCAATAAAGAATATTGGACGGCCCCCATTATCGATTAGACTTTACCTTTAACTACCCCTATGTTTTCTATTGTTCATCAGTTCTCCACCCCTTTAACTATGTATGGCTGCCTAAAGTGAATTTGCATGCTGGTGAAATTCGTTTTTTTCAATGAACTGTGCAGAACTTGTTTTTTTAATCCAAAGTCATTGTTTTTTGCATGCCTAAATGTCTGGAGTAAAAATTTTAAGAAAATACAAAACAAGACACAAACCACGAAAACATCTTTGGGTGCTTTTTACGTGGTCTGCAGGCAAGAGTAAACCATTTTTACCTCTGCTGAACAGTCGCGGCTCCTGGAGGGAGTGCTGCGGGGCAGTGGGGAGGGGCGGGGGAGGGGCAGGGTGGGGGGTAGTAAACTCCGGCATATGGCCGAACGGAGTTGAGTACATAAATAAATAAATAAAACGAATTACATTGCGCACGCTGCAACGCCAAATGGCGATGCGGCGTGCACAATGTAATTCGTTTTATTTATTTATGTACTTAACTCCGTTCGGCCGTATGCCGGAGTTTACTACCCCCACCCTGCCCCTCCCCCGCCCCGCCCCACCGCCCCGCAGCACTCCCTCCAGGAGCCGCGACTGCTGCTGAAGTCCAGATTTTCGGCACCATTTTGTGACGTTAGCACTCCAGCCTTCCACTAAAGAGCCCCCTGTTAAGGCCTTATAAAAAAGAAGGCAACTGCGCTGCCATCATCACAGAGCAGTTGATTGGGGTGAAAGGCTAGGCAGTCTACCTTCTGTGGGGTTTTGTAGTCTGAATGACTGCTGCTATATTTGCATTTTTGCCTATTTTGAGCCATTTTGTCTGTATAGATGCCTAAAGTGAATTTGTAATGTCTGGGGTAAAAAGTTAAAAGAGAAACACAAAGTACAAAACAAAACACAAACTAGAAAAATATCTTTGGGTGCTTCTTACTTGGTCAGCAGGCATGAGAACATCATTTTTACCTTTGCCGAACTCCCGATTTAGTCCACCATTTTGCTAAGTTAGCGCTCTAGCGTTGCACTAATAACCACCCAGTCAAGCCCTTATTAACAGTAATTTTAGAAAAGAAAATAATAATATACTCAGGCAAATACTGGCGACATATGCAAAAGTTATTCAATTTACGTCACAGTACACACAAAGCCACAAATCCGCCTTTTCAAATTATATAAATACAGGGTCAGTGTCCAAAGTCTTTGCACACCGACCCTGTATTTCTTTTGCTTTTGACGTATGCGAGGATGCATTTTGCGCTAAGAAATACCGCTAAATGCAACAGAACATGAACAGAGAGTGCAAACAGATGCTCACAACCTGCTAAATGTGCACTTGGGATAGAATTTCCCACAACTTACTCGCAGCATTTAGGGCTAGTTTCTTAGTACAAAACACACGTTTGCATCCAAAATGGACATGAGGATGCATTTTATGCTGAGGAAATAGCACTAAATGCTACAGAACACAAACAGCAGCGAGAGCACCTAAATGTGCTCTTGCTGTAGAATTTTTTGCCCCCAAATTACTCTTAATTAATAGAGTAGCCATAATCGCTTATCATTCTTAATTCTGTATCAAAGAGTAATGCGTAACTACTGACATTTCTCCGATTACTTTGGGGTAATTGAAATTTTGCCCAGGCCTATTTGTGACATGGATTGGAGGCAGAAGTTCACATTTTGATAGCACAATACTGTGCTACTTTGATGATCTAGTGAGGGTGTTCAAGATAATTGTTTTAGGTTGTTTATATCACTCATGTATGCTTAAAGAATTCAAGTAGCGTTGAGTATGTGTAACTGTAGCTCCAGAATAAGGGTTGTATGTAGAAACTCAATGAAATATACTAGCTTTTAGTGGATAAAGTTACTGGATATGAGGCAAGTGGGGTTCTTTGGTTCAGTTACTTTGAAGCATTGTCTAGGGTGTTCATAGCGTTAAGGCAGAATGTCCTGATGAATCCTTGGATGACAGAAAAAACAGTCTTTAGACATCTGGTGGAGAAGAGAAATTGTATGCCTCTGATGTTTATTGTCATTCTTTTATAGAAAGTGCTAGCCAGCGCAGGATTAGGAACCAAACACAGCATTGGTTAAAAAAAATAATTCAAACCAGCCCCTCTACCTTCAACTTTTTCATTTTCTCATTCTCTTCATCTCTCATTCTCTCTTGCCCTGTGTCTCTCTCATTATGCCTGTGCAGGCTCCCAAAAACTCTGGATGAGCTGGAGATAGTGCTAGAGGGTGGCATTCTTCGCCTTCAAAAACTGACCTCCAGTGGCTCCAGGTCCTCTCTCCCTCCACCCAGGGAAGTGTCAGAAGGGCAGACTGGCATTGATGCAGGGTTGCTCCAAAAAGCATTACATTCACCCCCTAGATATTTGGAGTTAGAGGATCAGAGACAGAGGGACACTCCAGTTCAAAGAGCCCTGGGCATGCAAGGCTATCACACCTGTTGCAGGCAGGGAGAATGAAAAATGGCGCCTGAAAGCCACATGTAATTCAGGAAGATTATTTCTTATTTCAGGAAGCCTCTCAGGCATAGACAACTGAAGTATCTGCAGCAAGGATGTGACTGTGTTTTTTTATTTAGGAAGGTAACTATGTGAGCAGGAGTATTTTGGACTTTTACAGCACAGCTAGCTGGTAATCACATAGCACTGTATACAGGGATTTAATGTAATCTGCTTCGGAGTTGCCGAGAGAACCTCATGTTGTAAGGGAAGAAGGGAACAGTGAAATGGTGTGATTTACCTTGTTGATTTATAAGAATCAAGGGGCATATTATCAAGAACGTCGTTAAAAATTATGTTTAGCGGCAGAACACTGCCGCTAAAGCGGCGATAATGGCCTTGAGAATTCCAATAGAAGTCCATGTTCTGGTGTGAACATGGGCTTCTATTGGAATTCTCCAGGGCATATTATCAAGCCCATTATCGCCGCTTTAGCGGCAGTTTTCTGCCGCTAAACCGGCGATAATTTTAACGCCGTTCTTGATAATATGCCCCCAAGCTCTTTTGGCAAGCATGCTTCAAACAGCATCAAAGTGCTCTCTGATATTTCTTACAAAGGCTGTAACTGTAATGAGGGAATAGAGTCCATAACGTTTCGTGTGGTCAGAGGTAGCCCAATACATCTGGCAGGGTCTTGGGAGCAGCATTTCAGTGCTACATTACTGTTTGGTTTCATTATACATACATTCTTTGATTATTTCCAGGATGTATGTGTATTGTGTCTGTGAATAGCTTTTCTGGGATATCAACCCTTAGCAAGATTCAATAGAGTAGGAGTGGAAACTGAAGTCAAGGGGAGGTGAAAGATGAGCTGAAGTGATATCTTAAAAAGGATCAGTGATGGGGGAGACATTGATGCCCCTGCGTGTGACTATGATATACTCTGATATTTAGTCAGTGGGACACGGGTGATAATTTATATTTTTTCACTACGAGTGTACTAATAGCTAGGCCTCAGCCACTTTTTGCCACGCCGGTGTAATCTTCCATTATTCCCAAATTTTGTGTTATGCAAAACGAGCAAAATGTTCGCCATTTTCCATAATATGAAATTTTGCACGATTTTACTTGCGGGAGGCTAATTTGTGAAGAAAATGTCTCACTGAGAGACTTTCTCCTCATACAAATCTCTTGCCTGTTGCTCGTGCTTTTTTGTGTGAGTTATACCCTTGAGGAGAAACGTTTTCCTATACGTTAAATATATTTTGCATAATAGACGTCATTTTAAAAAAAAAATCACATATCGCGTAAAAAACTTTAAATTTCTCACACCACTTAACAGCTGCAAAGAGATCAAGGAGGAATGTAAAATATACTGATTTGCAGTCAGCTGTGGCAGAGATGTAATTCCAGAGTGCTCTTTCTAAATCGGAAACTTAGGGGCCGATTCCGATTCGGGCCGGAAAACGTACCGACCGACTCGGTACAGGAATTTAGTCCGACCGACACGTACCAGCGCCGCCCGATCCGCGTAGTACGATGCAATGCATGTGAAATACGACCGACTCGTACGGAACACAAGCCGAACGACCGAACTGCACGGAAACCAGCTATCCGGCCGGGAAACCACGCGAATCGAACCGACCGACACACACCAGGAAAGAACCCGACAGAAACGTACCCGCGAACTCCGACCCGCGCAGTACGATGCAATGCAGGGAAAACCAGACCGAGTCGCACGGAGCTCAAGCCGTTCGACCGACATGCATACAAAACAGAGCCGGAGCAACCCAATACTCCGTGACCGACGCGTACGCCGCACATGAAATCCATCAGAAACACAGCGTGAATGACTCGGAGAAGCTCGCATGAGCCAACTGCAGCGTCCGACTCCGTCAGAAGAACGTCTCCTACATGCCCAAAACCCACAAAGGAAAAAAAAAAAGAAAAGGGCCAAACAAGCAATGACAAAGTCAATAAATACAGGGGTG
The DNA here is from genome assembly GCA_963921515.1 of Calotriton arnoldi. NCBI lineage: Eukaryota > Metazoa > Chordata > Amphibia > Caudata > Salamandridae > Calotriton > Calotriton arnoldi. Next base: position 473,986 of record CAWUFW010012366.1, on the reverse strand, counting down.
AAAAAACATGGAACAAAGACACACCCACAACCCCACCCATATAAAGGCCACAAATCACTACCATGATCCTTTGCAAATTCAACTGACCTGCCAGCACAGAACACCATCAGACAGTAAACACAGACACACTCACAACTCATCCATCACACAAGCCACACACCATTGGCACCTCCCAAATAGCACCCTCACATACACCCAGCAAAACCTACACCCACCCACCCTCACTTGCACACTCACACACACATCAACACCCACCACCACCCATCACCATGCCCCCAAAGAAGAATCCAAAGTTCCTAGACAGTGAATTGGAAGTCCTGGTAGATGAGATCCTCAGGGTAGAGACACAGTTGTTTGGTACATTGGTCCAACAGACACCCATGTCGCAGATAACCAAGATGTGGGAAAGGATCGTCGACAGGGTGAACGCACAATCACCATGTTTGCGCACAAAGGAAGACATCCAGAACAGGTGGTATGATGTGCGCAGGAGGGTCAAGGACCTACTAAAGAAGGATTACGCCTTGAGTCATCGCACCGGCAGTGGCCCTCCTGCCAAACCAGTATACCTCAGGCCCTGGGAGGAGAAGGTGCGGGCCATCCTACCACCAGTGAGCGTATATGGACTATCAAACATCCCAGAGCCTGGTGAGTACACAACCAATATACCCAATATCGTGTGACAATACAGACACATCACTGTCAAGGGGATAGTCAAACCATGCACCGTTAGCAAATCCACAGCAACCAAAAGATAATCATCCCAAGATGTGTATGGTAGTTAAATAAACACAATACATGCCATCTCATAGTGATATGTAACTGTGTCATGACATGTACAAACCTAACAACAAATAGAGCAAGGCAGTGGCACAAATCTAACCAACAAACACTGTCAGACATTTTGCCACCACTAAGACACCACCTCACAGGGAAGCTCACTGAAAGGAAGGAATGCTGTGTATGCTGGGGAAGTCAGTGTAGCCAATAGCATGATGGGAGTTGTAGTCACAGATACCGGTCACCCTCACAATTGGCCCATCAACACCACTCTGATTCATGCTCACATCACAGGGAGTTGAAAAGAACTGACAAGATGGCTGACACTGGGTACTGCTGTGGGGAGCACAAGGCCCTGCTGGGAACTGTGCACCAACCAACAGCAGGACACCACTGTCAGCCATCTTGCCATTGCTGTCACACTCACACACAGTGAAGTCGACTCAAAAGGAAGGAAGTATGGGCATGCTGGGAAGGGGGGTGTAGGCAATAGCATGATGGGAGTGGTAGTCACAGATATTGGTCACCCTCACAATTGGCCCATCAACACCACTCTGAACCATGCTCACATCACAGGGAGTTGAAAAGAACTGACAAGATGGCTGACACTGGGTACTGCTGTGGGGAGCACAAGGCCCTGCTGGAAACTGTGCACCAACCAACAGCAGGACACCACTGACTGACATCCTGAAAGACAACTTGCACTCCCTGCAATGGAAGTACGTTCCATGGTGGGATATCTGGCTGGGTGGGAAGGAGGATTGACAGCTCTGACCATAGTCACAAGCAGCTTTTCTCACACACACCCTTTACACAAAGTCCACACAACTCACCTGGGAGAATGCAATGCCTCACACTCTAATTAAATATCCCACAAAGAACCACCACCCTGGGTTATGCTGTATGAAGCACAGGGACACTCTTGGGACTTGTAGCCAAACAAACGCCAGGACAACACTGTCAGCCATCCTGTCAGCACAGGCACACTACCCCACAGGGAAGCAGAGTCAAAAGGAAGGAAGTATGGGCATGCTGGGAAGGGGGTGTAGGCAATGGCATGATGGGAGTTGTAGTCACAGATATTGGTCACCCTCACAATTTGCCCATCAACACCACTCTGAACCATGCTCACATCACAGGGAGTGGAAAAGAACTGACAAGAGGGCTGACACTGGGTACTGCTGTGGAGAGAACAAGCCCCTGCTGGGTGTTGTGCTCAAAACAACAGCAGGACACCACTGACTGACATCTTGCCATTGCTGTCACACTCACACACAGTGAAGTCGACTCAAAAGGAAGGAAGTATGGGCATGCTGGGAAGGGGGGTGTAGGCAATAGCATGATGGGAGTGGTAGTCACAGCTCAACATCCCCCACCCACATGGCCCAGCAAGCTCACACTGAAGCATGCACACCTCACAGGGAGTGAAAAGCCACTTCTAAGATGTCTGACAATGGTCCTCTGTTGTGGGTAGTACCAGGCCCTGCTGGGAACTGGGCACCAACCAACATCAGGACACCACTGACTGACATCCTGAGAGTTAACCTGCATCCACTGCAAGGGTGGCATGCTCCATGGTGGGATAACTGGGCTGGGGGGAGAAGGAGGTCCGGATGTCAAACAAATACCACCAATGCAGGTCATGCACACACCTCAACATCCACATTGCAAAGCATCACGTTGGCAGGACAATGAGCCACACCAATATCAACCTCTGACTGTGACAACTTAGGACAATGCAATGTACAGGGCCGCATCCAGAGGTACAGTCACAACTGCCATGTGTTTGAACCATTGATGCCTGCAGAAACATAACATACATTGTGTGTCTCTTCCAAAAACAGGTGATGACACAGCAGCAGATGAGGAGGAGTCCCTGTCCCAGGCTCCGGTGGCCCATGAGCTCTCTGGTGTGGAACAGCCTCTGCCCTCATCGGATGGCGAAGACCAACCTGGCACCTCCGGTGTGAGTCATCATGCAGCACCAGCAGGACCACCATCTGCACCCCCTGCACCCTTTCCTCCAACATCTGCCGACACACAGACCACCCCCGCCGACACGGACAGACCAAGGACACTCAATGACAACAGCACAGGGACCACAGCCCACCGTGAAGCAACGGACAACAACGCCAGTACCAACCCCCAAGGGGGCCTAGGGTCACCTGTGCGTGCCACCGCAGGTCCCGCACGTGTGGCCAGGGGTGGTGGGAGGGGTGGTAGGCAGAGGTCGCTGTTTGAAGAGGGGTCTGGACTGCATGATGACCCACAACTGGTACGCATTGCTGATGCGTACCAGAATAGCACCGGAGAGGTCAGCCAGGTAGTGGGGATCCTCAAGGACATTCAACAGCAGCAGGCTGCCCATCTTGCCTGTTTGGACTCCCACATGTCCCGTGTGGAGACACACATGTCCTGTGTGGAGACACACATGTCTGGCATGGAGTCCAAGTGGGACACATTAGAAGAACTGACAGTGGTGCAGAGGGACATATTGACATGCCTCCGCCAGATTAGCACCAACATGGCCACACCTCCCTGTGTGCCCACAACATCTGGTGCTGCAACAACTGCAACTGCCACAGGGAGGGAGGATGACTCTGGTGGAGAGTCCTCTGCACTGCAGCGGCCTGCACGTGAGGGTCCCCCCAGAAAGAAGAGGGGCCGTCCGAGGAAGGACAACCGAGAGGCCGATGGCCATGTACATCCCCCAGGAACCCAACACCTGTTCTGGAAATTCTCCTTTGTATGTAAACTGTTCACCCTGTCAAATGCAACACAACTCTCCCACATGACATGGGGAGTTTAAGTTGGACTAATGCATCAGATGACTGTGGACTTTACTCAGGACATTTCTGCTACCAACACTTCCAACTCATCTGGGAACTTCGGATTCCAATCCCAATGTACAGCACCCACCATCCTGTGCACTATCCTCACACATGTATGTAAATAAACTCACTAATACACCATACTTGCCTCTGTTGTGATTCCAACGTTGTTTTTGTCATGGAGATGATGATCTGCTAAATAACACTGTGCATGCCAACTGCTACAGCAAGTTCAACACCGTCATGTGAGTCATGGAGACGTGACACATATGAGGGAGACACACCACTAGGGCAACACAACACATACACACCAGGGCCATCTGACTCATCGCCTACACTGATGTTGCCAGGAAATACAGTGGAATGCACAGACACCACACCTATTCACAGTCTGTGTTAACTAGCCCACAGGTGCAGTAAGCAAATGTCAGTCAGATGTGTGACCACAGACAACGCACATCCCAAAGTGAAGCACAGGTTTATTACACATTTGCAACATGTTGTTTCCACTACAGATGCAAGGTAATCCCACGTGGCAGTGGCCACACAGTCAACAAGTGTAGAAGAAATAAAGTCCAGGGGTGTGGGGCACATCACCTGTAGGGAAACGACTGCTTCCACCCTGGAAGTTGAATCATGGTGTCGGGGGATCCGAGTTGACCAAACAACTCTGAAAGCACCCTGTGAAGGACAGACATGACACACAGTCAAAAGCACTGAAGAACAGGACAGAACTGCAGTACTCATGCCCAATACATGTCACAAGATACCTACACAAAACCAAGTTAGCATGTCAACACCGTTGGGAGTATAGACTACCTGTAAGGACACATCGCTGCATGCATACAGTCAAGTAGCACATGGCCACACTCAAACAGCAACAGAGCACCACCAACACATATCATGCAAACTCAAATCATTGACATGACATCTCTGGATACTCACATTCAGCTGAAGAAGTTGGTGATGAGCTGTGTGCGGACATCACCATCATCATCATCATCATCACTGGCATCGTGGCCCAGGCCAGGATCCTCCACAGGTGGCGGATGTTGGTCATCGTCATCCAGGATGAGAGGCAACTCCTTCCGCACTGCCAGGTTGTGTAGCATGCAGCAGACGATGACAATCTTGCACGCCTTTGCCGGGGCATATGGGAGGGCCCCTCCTGTCTTGTCCAGGCAGCGAAAGCGGCTCTTCAGGAGACCAAATGTCTGCTCGATCACTCTCCTGGTCCGACCATGTGCCTCATTGTAGCGCATCTGGGCTGGTGTCACAGGGTTCCTGAGGGGTGTCAGCAACCACGGCATGTTGGGGTATCCGGAGTCACCTACATACAGACAATTGCACATTAGCTGAGTTGGGTAAAGAGGGTGGAATACAACATTGCTGAACACACACAATGGTAACAAGTCAGTACACACCGACAAGCCAGGCACGCTGGTTCTGCATCTGTGACATCATCCTCGGGATGCGACTACTCCTCATCACGTAGGCATTGTGTGCAGAACCGGGGAAACGGGCACACACATGTGAGATGCTCATATCTGCAAGACATACCACCAGAGCATTGATAGAATGGTAATGTTTCCTGTTCCTGTATGCCTGCTCATGTGCCTGTGGTGGTACCAAAGCCACATGTGTCCCATCAATGGAGCCGATGACATGTGGCATCCTCCCCAGGGCATAGAAGTCACTCTTGACGTCAGTGAGTTGTTGACGTTTAGGGAAATAGATGTACTGGTTCAGGTATCTCAACATTGCCTCCAAAAAATCGCGTAGCACACGGCTGAACATGGTCTGTGACATCCCACCAGCAGACGCCACAGTGTGTTGAAAGGTACCGGTGGCAAAGAAGTGTAGGGCTGCCATCACCTTCACCTTGGGGGTCAGCGCTGTAGGGTATGTCCGGCCAGGTTGCAAATGTGGGGCCAACCGCACCGTCAATTCCTCAATCAGCGGCCTGTTGAAGCGGTACCGTCGGATGCAGTCACGTTCAACCATGGTTGCAAGGTCAGGGAATGGTCTATGGACAGCTGGTGCCCTGCAGTGCATAGGTGAACACAGAAAGATTGTCAGTCACCCCACATATGTGGCATTGACCATACTCAATATCACATGATACATCATTACAAGACACAAGTACTTGATGTGTGTGCCGTTCTGTATGGAATGCCAGAAACCGGTCCTAGGATGCTTGTTTCCGGTCCAGGGAAGACATGGCTTGGCAGTTCGGGCTGGACTGTTCCCATGAGGCACAGGGTCAGACTGATTTGCATATGGCCATGTCTGAACTGGGGTGGTGGAGTGAGCTAAAGAATGATGATGGATTAAACCCAGATCAGTTGACTGGGGGTGAGTGTTTGATTGGCTCAAACGTTCCGTCCATCATCCCCTTTTTGTATCGCTTTGGACATATATGGCACCTACATGGCCAACATCTAACATCACAGTTCAACATGTGTTGACAACAAGTTCCAGGTCGTGCTATGGGAAATCATTAGGCTGTGTCACAGTACCCATGTACTTCTGTCACGTTCCAAACACACACCACAGTGACAAGTGAGGACAGATGTGCCACAGGCATCACAGCTCATTGACAGGTAGATTCCCAGGGACCCTGTATTGCCACATGGACAGTGGCATGACATGGCGTATCATGTACACGTCAGCAAAACAACCATGACTCCCACAGGTAGTGGCCCCTGTTGCCTCTGCAGGACAGACATGGACGTCTGTGGCACACACACGCACAACATCAAAGTAGATGCACAAACAACGTGGATGTGGAGACTGTCTCCCATTGTGCACATTGAATCAGAGACATCTGAAACACAACATGCACACAGACTGTGGAGGGCCATCACTATTGTGGCAATGGGTCACCCTGTGACGTACATACCTTCCCACATGGGACTCAGGGTGTATGTGACATGACATACACATACACAACCTGGAAATGTGACCATGCCACATGCCCTGAACTGAACAGTTGCACATCACAGTGGTCATGTGCACAACACACAAAGGATTCTGTCCCCATGAACACGTGCACAGCCTGGGAGTGGCTGCCCCCAAGTGCCACCAAAAAACCACATGTTGACCCCCATACACACACAGGTAATGCAGCCTTACATGCCTTTAGGATACAGTGTGGACAGGCTGTGGTGTTGTAGGTGTGCCCCTGAGTCCCTGGCAAGTAATTGTGGCTGGCATACGTTCACCAGTGACAACCATGGTGACATATGCGAGTGATTTGTACAGGGACGCGTTGTACAGCAATGGACCGATCGGTGTGCACGCATTGGCCATTGCATATGATGTGGACAGAAATACGCGTTGTACAGCAATGGACCGATCGGTGCGCACGCATTGGCCATTGCATATGATGTGGACAGAAATACGTGTTGTACAGCAATGGACCGATCGGTGTGCATGCCTTGGCCATTGCATATGATGTGGACGGATGCGTGTTGTCATCCGATATACGTGTTGTACAGCAATGGACCGATCGGTGTGCACGCATTGGCCATTGCATATGATGTGGACAGAAATACGCGTTGTACAGCAATGGACCGATCGGTGTGCACGCCTTGGCCATTGCATATGATGTGGACGGATGCGTGTTGTCATCCGATATACGCGTTGTACAGCAATGGACCGATCGGTGTGCACGCATTGGCCATTGCATATGATGTGGACAGAAATACGCGTTGTACAGCAATGGGCCGATCGGTGTGCACGCCTTGGCCATTGCATATGATGTGGACGGATGCGTGTTGTCATCCGATATACGCGTTGTACAGCAATGGACCGATAGGTGTGCACGCATTGGCCATTGCATATGATGTGGACAGAAATACGCGTTGTACAGCAATGGACCGATCGGTGCGCACGCATTGGCCATTGCATATGATGTGGACAGAAATACGCGTTGTACAGCAATGGACCGATCGGTGTGCACGCCTTGGCCATTGCATTTGATGTGGACGGATGCGTGTTGTTTTTCGAAATACGCGTTGTACAGCAATGGACCGATCGGTGTGCACGCCTTGGCCATTGCATATGATGTTGACAGAAATACGCGTTGTACAGCAATGGACCGATCGGTGTGCACGCCTTGGCCATTGCATTTGATGTGGACGGATGCGTGTTGTTTTTCGAAATACGCGTTGTACAGCAATGGACCGATCGGTGTGCACGCATTGGCCATTGCATATGATGTGGACAGAAATACGCGCTGTACAGCAATGGACCGATTGGTGTGCACGCCTTGGCCATTGCATATGATGTGGACGGATGCGTGTTGTCATCCGAGATACGCGTTGTACAGCAATGGACCGATCGGTGTGCACGCATTGGCCATTGCATATGATGTGGACAGAAATACGCGTTGTACAGCAATGGACCGATCGGTGCGCACGCATTGGCCATTTCATATGATGTGGACAGAAATACGCGTTGTACAGCAATGGACCGATAGGTGTGCACGCCTTGGCCATTGCATTTGATGTGGACGGATGCGTGTTGTTTTTTGAAATACGCGTTGTACAGCAATGGACCGATCGGTGCGCACGCATTGGCTATGGCCTGGCATGGCAACGGACGCGTTTTCGAAGCTTTAACGAGTTTGATGCAGTGAATTCAGTTGGCCACCCACAACAATGTTGCAAATTCATGGGTGTCATGAAGTTGAACTTTTGAAGGATGCTGTGGGCGTGTATAAGTGGTGCAATTCCATGGATTGGCCAGATTCAGAAGATGCAAACGACTTGGACCTATCACTTTGGACACATGGGATTGTATCTGCCTCTGCAGCACACATATAATGCTGGCTGTTCCCCTGAGAGCTCACTTGCCTGCACTACATGCTCCAGGACGACATCTGCCACCACCACTGCTGCTGTCTCTGCATCCTCTGGCTTCTGCAATGGCACGTACTGTGGAGAGAGCCCCAGCCTTCAGCACTGAGGAGAACCAGGCCCTGCTGGACAGCCTCCTTCCACAGTACAGCAAGCTGTATGGGAAACCAGGGGAGCAGGTGAGTGTGCTGTCCACTGCCTTACTAAATGTGCATGTTGTCTGACTAGCAAGACTTACAGTGTGCACACCACTGGCTAGCATGCTCACTGAGTAGTTGTCACCCCCCAAAGTGTGTAGTTACATGCCCTGAACAGGTATAGTGCAGTAACAGTGCATTCCAACAAGGTTTGACTTCCCAGGCAATGATACCATTTGGTAACTGCTGGCAAACTGTTCATAGCCATAGTTGCACTGCCTGTGTACATCATATGCCCCTGTGATTGAGACATGTATATCCAACTGTGTGATGCACGGAAATGTTGCATGTGTAGTAATGGCCTTTTCACTTTGTCATCCTCACAGGTTGATGCCCACCAGAAGCAGGAAATCTGGCTGACCATCGCCCGGGCAGTAAGATCCGTGGGGGTCTACAAGCGCCGGATCCGCAACTGCCAGAAGAGGTGGCAGGACCTTCGGAGCTGGACCCGGAGGATCGCAAGGGTCCAGGTGAAGCTGTCACCTCCTCGCAGGAGGGGCGGACACCGGACCCTGACCCCCCACATGCTCAGGATTCTGGCGGTGCTCTTCCCGGACCTGGATGGGCAGCTGAAGGCCAGACAGCAGCAAGGAGGGGGTGAGTCCATGACTGCACTTTGAACTTTGTCTGACATGCTATGTGCCCTCCTCTGGCCTGGTTAAACTTCCACAGTACATCAGTCTTGTGGTCCAGGACCCATGTCCCTCAATTGTGACATGCCCACTCCTCATCTGATACCCAGGTGTGGCCCTTACAGTCAGGAAATTGTGTCACTTGGGTACTGTGCCCTTGCATTTTGCTTAGCTCAAGGTGGGGGACAGCATTTGTTCCCGTAACTTTGTGGTGGGCTTCATGGGTGGGTCAATTGCTTACACAATGCCTGAGTTCTGACATGTAATCTGCGTGTAACTTTGATATGTGGTCCAATTGCTGATCTGACTCACCACATGTGCCTGGGGTATTTGGCACACACCCATGCTGCGGGTGGGAACAATGTTTGGGCCTCAGGAGTATGTATATCAAGTGTGTCACACATGCTTAGCCACCTGCCTACTGTCCAGGGCTCATCCCTCTTTCACGTGGAGCAGGACTGTCATGCCTACTCCAAGGCATACAATACACTCTGTACTCCCAATCCCGTGTATCAGCTGACACGTTGTGCTCAGTGAAATGTTCCCTCAGGTGTCTGCCTCTGTGTCATTGTGCTGTGGCTTCGTTGTCAGGACTACTGGGGTGTTTATCGGTTAGGGCTCAGCATGCCATCTGAGATGTGACCACAGGAGACGATACTTGTGTGACATATAGGTGTTTGATCACTTGACTGTGCAGACTGGTGTATGCGACTGTGTAGTTCAGGCAGCTGTTTTTCATTCACAGCAGACTGTGAGGTGCTCAGGTTCAGAGAGTTGTGTTTCATGTCTCCCATATGTCCAATTGGTATGACATGGACAAATAAGATTTCAGATGATGTGGTTTGTGGGGGATGGACATGTGCACTTGTCAGCTACAGAACTTGCATTCCCCATGACCTAGGATTGTGACACAGTGCAGACTGTTGTTGGCTGGCTGCCCTGCCCATGTGACTGGAGACAGTGATGTATGACTTTGCAGGCATGCCTGTGCCATGGCATTAAACTTCCTAAGAGTGCTCCTGCAGGGGAGTGACATGTGCTACATGCACCCCATTGTGGCACTGACTATCAGGACATGGGTGCATCATGGTGTCTGGTGCTGGTATGCATCACATGCATTTCAAATTAGACTCTGGCCATCCCTTTATCCGGACACCTGTACTGACTCAGTGGCAAGAGATGTGATGTGTGCATGTTCACATACTTCACCGTGTTCTCTGCAATGTCCAACAACTGTGTAGGTGGTGCATGTGTCCACACTGGGGTATTACCATCCGACAGGCACCAGACAGATGGGTGCAAGGCCAGGAGGGATGTGAGTACCATGGTTGAACATCAGACTGACAATTGGCTTCTCCTAATCTGTGTGAGCACTTTTGGCAATGTTCAACTAAGGATGCCAGGGCTTGCTCTGTAATGTGCTGTACTTTCTGTGGTGTGTGCGGTCACTGCAGGTGACTGATGTTTATCTGTTTCCCTAATTGTTTGCAGATACATCCACGGCCACAGGAGGGGACAGCTCCATGTACCAGGAGGAGCTGCAGAGCCAGACTGGGTCAGCAGCCGATGAGTGGTCGGAGGGACCCAGTGGCACGGAGGGCGAGGGGAGCCACACCGAGGAGTCCTCAGCACCATCCACCTCAGCTGAGGACCACAGCAGCTCGGAGGATGACTCCCTTGTGGAGGTGGGTGTCAGCAGCCACCACACCCCAGCTAGTATGGCTGGCCCCGCCACCACCACCACCACCGCCCTCCCATCGGCTCCCATTCCAGAGGTCCGGGGAGGCTCCCGTGTTCGGGAGCGTGTCTCCTTCGTGCCAGGCACCGCACCCCCTGCCCTGGTGTCCCCTGCTGCCCTGAGTGAGGAGTCTGTGTACTTACTTTGCCAGCTCCATGTAGGGCAGACATCAATGCTGAGTGTCCTCCATGCACACACCACTCTGTTGACACAGCTGGTGTCGTTCATGGAGGGCATCTCATCGGGCATGTCTGCCCTACAGAGGAGCAATAAGTCCATGGCCTCCTCCCTGACGGCAGCAGTGTCCCTCCTCCAACAGTCCCTCACCCCTCCTACCTCTGCCCCATCCACACTTCCTGGCACCCTACCTGTCCCAAGCACATGCACACCGGCACAATCACCCAAACACACAGGCACGAGCAGCACAGAAACACCCAAAACAAAGTCAAAACGTGCACGCAAGCATCCTCAGGGGACTGATACCACACCCACAGGGGATGGGGAACAGACACACACACAGGCATCCACAGTCACTCTGCAGTCCTCCGATACCTCTCCCTCCAAGACCCCTTCCCTTGCCTCACCTGCAACCCCACCTACAAAGCAGCTCTTCCTCTGTGACCTCGGCCTCTTCCCCTCCAATCCAGCTGATCCAGCATACAGGGGGAAGAGGAAGTCCACCCACACAGAGGGGAGTGCCCCTCACCCCTGGACACCCTCCCCCAGGCACAGACAAACTGAGGCCCCCACCCGCAAGTCCCCCCGGACCCGGAAGAGCAAGACCCCGCCACTGCCCTGCAGCTCAACCACACAGTCTCCTTCCTCCATCCCTCAGGCCCCCATAACACAGGTTCCCCCACCACACCCTGCCCCAGGTTCCCCCACCCACAGATACACCATCCCCAAAATGATCCGGCCTTTTCCCCCTACCACTTGCTCTTCCAGCCCCACACCCCCGCTGCGCATGTTTGTGCCACTGGTGTGGAGACCGTGTCCTCCCCTCTGTCCTGCCCACCTTACCTGAACCCCATTCTACTCCCCTGGAGATAGGCACTGCAGTGGAGTCCACTACCACCCCATCTGACTTGGGCACTGCAGTGGGGAACCTGTCCACTCCATCTGGCCAGCCCACTGCAGTCGTGCCGGCACCCACACCATCTGACTCATGCCCCCCAGTTGTGCCGGCACACACCATGTCAGACACCTCCACTGCAGTTGTCAGTGACTCTCCAGCACCCACCACCCCTTCCCTGCCTCCTTCTGGTGAGCCCTGATCCTGTCCCTGCGGTGCCTGGCCTGCCCCCGTATGCCCCTCCAAGGGGAATGTCCCTGGTCCGTAGCAGTGCAGGCAAGCAAAGGGTGACATCTGCCACTGTCACCCTGTTCGGACTTTACTGATGGACTGGCCATTGGCCTTTGTGTTTTTTCAGGACTTTCAATGTTACACCCACATATGCTGAATAAAGCTACTTTCTGTTCTCTAGTGGTTTTACTTCAGATATACATGATGTTGATGATGCTAACCATGTCCTTGCTGCAGTGATGGTGATTTTTGATATCAGGAAAATGAAGTGTTACTGTGCAGGACCCCATGTGGTCCAGGGGGAATGTGTCCTATCCTGGTGTGTATCCATGTCATCCTTTGCAGCAATATGAGGATGTCATGTTTTCAATATTTGCCAATGGGATTTCCTACTTTTATTTGCAATGTCACATCTGTGGCTTACACCCCTGCACATCTGTTGTGTTTGCCATTGTTCAATTTGTCTATTTCCCTGACCGTGTGACCATCTCCACTGGACATGCAAGTTTGGGCATCAATGGGGAAGGACTCATCTGTGTTATCAGTGCAACTTGCTATACATGTGTGTTGGATCTGTGCAGATGATTTCGGTGGCACTCCCATGACCAGGCTGATGTGACGAGAGCCTTCATTTTGTGCTAATTGTTGACTGAGTGACCAAGTGTTCTGCTGACATGATAGAGCCCTGCAGAGACAAAGTATGGCACAGCTTTCCTTACACAGGAGTGGTTTCCCCTCATGGCAGTGTGTAATTCCGTGACATTGCCTGAGCCCAAGGTGTGTGTTGTGTGAGCATGTCTGTGTGTGTTCACTTCCATTTTGCTACGCAGGCTGGGATCCCTAGTGATGTTCCTGTTTGTGATGCTTGCTGAGTTGACCTATGTTCCCCCAAAATCTTTGCCCTGGGTTCTCTGGGATGTGGATGCATGGCACATTACTGGTCATCAGGGTGTCATCCATAGGTGTGTTTGCTGTCAGGGCTGAGTTTGTGGGCAAACGCAGATGAGACACAGTCAGGATTCCCCTTGGCACTTGTTGGTTACACAAGTCATGTAATTTACAGTTTGTGGTAGCTTTCAGTGATTGTGACACGTTGTGTGTGTGACTGCTGCCACTCCTCAGGGTCAGAGCTGCAATGTTGGAAGTTGTCTATGTGTGTTCTTTGTGGGTGACTTTGGCTTCTTCATTGGTGTGTGACTGTGGCCGGGATCCCATTGGTTGGTGTGGATTTGACGTCATGCCCATGTACGGCGTACTGTGCAGTGTGTCAGACATTCACGAGTCTTGTTGACTGGCAATGTGTGATGGGTTTCTGCACCTTAGTTCCCACCACCACCCCTGGGATTGTCATGGGTGCATGTGCAATGTCACCAGTCCATGTGAGCTTCACTGCTTCACATTGGTGGAGATCAAGGTGTGTGGTGTTGAGTGTGTGCAAATGAGAGTTGTTGCATGGCTAGACCCCTACCTCCATATTGGCCTTGGCTGACAGGCCGTGCTGATTGATTTGTGCTTGTGTAGGTGTGATGGTAGTTTGTTGCTCAGGACACATGACTGTGGTTCACAGTGTGAACGACATCTAGCTTTGTCATCACAGTGGGATTGTCACCACAATGTGGGGTCCCTGGGGGTAGTGCTGTGGTGGGTCTGTCTCTTGCTGTGTTAGTTGCTGATCCTACAAGCTTGTGTGACATGTGTAATTTGGGCTCCCTCTCATCTAACAATGCCTGATTGCCCACATAGGGGAATCCGATCCATGAGTTACTTTTGGGTGGCACTGTATACAAATCTGTGTAATTGGGATTCAGGCCTCCTCATGTGTTGTGTGGTTGCCTGGGGACACTGGCACACCCCCCATCACCTGTTGTGTTTGATATGCAGTGTGAGGCTGCCTGTTTGTGTTTGTGCATCTGCACCACTGCATTGGCATATCTTTAGTGTGCCATTGGCTGTATGTTGTTTGGTGGGTTTCCCCTGCTGTCCCTGGGACTCCTAGGTCATCAGTCAGCACAATGATCATGGTTTGTATGTCCCATTGCTGCCATGGTATGGTATTTGTTCACCTCACATATACAGTCTCCACAGGATATCTACATTTGTGTGTCCATTGGTGCAGATATGTGGGTCTGCATTATGATGGTCACTTCTGTCATTGTGTTATTGATGAATGTTGACAATGTGAGCCCCCATGGGTGATGTTTGTCTGCACATGGCCAAAGGTATGTCTTATTTGCACTGCACTGTTTGCCTCACCCAATCTATGTTGCTATGGGACACAAGCACTACTATGCCACTGATGTGTTTGTTGTTCTGTGACCAGGAATCATCCATGCTGTTTGGCATTTGCAGCTTTTTCCATGACAACACTTACATTTTGGTAACTGTGATGATGGGGGTTTAGACCCCATTGCCACAATGTTCAAAATGTGCTTCAGCTATGGACCCCACACTTACATTTTGGTCACTGTGATGATGGGGGTTTAGACCCCATTGCCACAATGTTCAAAATGTGCTTCAGCTATGGACCCCACACTTACATTTTGGTCACTGTGATGATGGGGGTTTAGACCCCATTGCCACAATGTTCAAAATGTGCTTCAGCTATGGACCCCACACTTACCTTTTGGTCACTGTGATGATGGGGGTTAGACCCCATTGCCACAATGTTCAAAATGTGCTTCAGCTATGGACCCCACACTTACCTTTTGGTCACTGTGATGATGGGGTGTTAGACCCCATTGCCACAGTGGTCATGGTCTGCTTGCATTGTGGAGGCCACACACATTTATGTGTGACACATGTGATAGGGGGTCACATTGTATGTTCAATGTCATGTTCAGTGTTGTAGGCATTTGACACAGACTACACACGCTTGTCATGGTGTTGGGGGATGTGTTTTTCTGACATTCCTTATGTTGGAGTATGCTGGTTGTGTCATGCATTACCCGTCCTATGAGTAGGGGTGGTGTTGGTGGTAGGCATCCATCCCCCTATGATTGGGGATGGTAGTAGTGACAGGCATCCAGGCCCCCCTGAGTAGGGGTGGTGGTAGTGGTAGGCATCCATCCCCCCATCAGTAGGGGTGGTGGTAGTGGTAGGCATCCAGCCCCCCATGAGTAGGGGTGGTGGTAGTGGTAGGCATCCAGCCCCCCCTGAGCAGGGGTGGTGGTAGTGGTAGGCATCCAGCCCCCCATGAGTAGGGGTGGTGGTAGTGGTAGACATCCAGCCCCCCATGAGTAGGGGTGGTGGTAGTGGTAGGCATCCAGCCCCCCCTGAGTAGGGGTGGTGGTAGTGACAGGCATCCATCCCATATGAGTAGGGGTGGTGTTGGTGGTAGGCATCCATCCCCCTATGAGTGGGGATGGTAGTAGTGACAGGCATCCAGGCCCCCTGAGTAGGGGTGGTGGTAGTGGTAGGCATCCAGCCCCCCTGAGTAGGGGTGGTGGTAGTGGTAGGCATCCAGCCCCCCATGAGTAGGGGTGGTGGTAGTGGTAGGCATCCAGCCCCCATGAGTAGGGGTGGTGTTGGTGGTAGGCATCCATCCCCTATGAGTGGGGATGGTAGTAGTGACAGGCATCCAGCACCCATGAGTAGGGGTGGTGGTAGTGATAGGCATCCAGCCCCCCCTGAGTAGGGGTGGTGGTAGTGGTAGGCATCAAATCCCCTATGTGTGGGGATGGTAGTAGTGACAGGCATCCAGCACCCCATGAGTAGGGGTGGTGGTAGTTGTAGGCATCCAGCCCCCCCTGAGTAGGGGTGGTGGTAGTGGTAGGCATCCAGCCCCCCCTGAGTAGGGGTGGTGATAGTGGTAGGCATCCAGCCCCCCATGAGTAGGGGTGGTGGTAGTGGTAGGCATCCAGCACCCATGAGTAGGGGTGGTGGTAGTGGTAGGCATCCAGCCCCCTGAGTAGGGGTGGTGGTAGTGGTAGGCATCAATTCCCCTATGTGTGGGGATGGTAGTAGTGACAGGCATCCAGCCCCCCCTGAGTAGGGGTGGTGTTGGTGGTAGGCATCCATCCCCCTATGAGTAAGGGTGGTATTGGTGGTAGGCATCCATCCCCCTATGAGTGGGGGTGGTAGTAGTGACAGGCATCCAGGACCCATGAGTAGGGGTGGTGGTAGTGGTAGGCATCCAGCACCCATGAGTAGGGGTGGTGGTAGTGGTAGGCATCCAGCCCCCCTGAGTAGGGGTGGTGGTAATGGTAGGCATCAATTCCCCTATGTGTGGGGATGGTAGTAGTGACAGGCATCCAGCCCCCCCTGAGTAGGGGTGGTGTTGGTGGTAGGCATCCATCCCCCTATGAGTAGGGGTGGTGTTGGTGGTAGGCATCCATCCCCCTATGAGTGGGGATGGTAGTAGTGACAGGCATCCACGACCCATGAGTAGGGGTGGTGGTAGTGGTAGGCATCCAGCCCCCCCTGAGTAGGGGTGGTGGTAGTGGTAGGCATCCAGCCCCCCCTGAGTAGGGGTGGTGGTAGTGGTAGGCATCCAGCCCCCCCTGAGTAGGGGTGGTGGTAGTGGTAGGCATCCAGCCCCCCATGAATAGGGGTGGTGGTAGTGGTAGGCATCCAGCACCCATGAGTAGGGGTGGTGGTAGTGGTAGGCATCCAGCCCCCCCTGAGTAGGGGTGGTGGTAGTGGTAGGCATCAATTCCCCTATGTGTGGGGATGGTAGTAGTGACAGGCATCCAGCACCCCATGAGTAGGGGTGCTGGTGGTGATAGGTATCCAGCCCCCCCTGAGTAGGGGTGGTGGTAGTGACAGGCATCCAGCCCCCCCTGAGTAGGGGTGGTGTTGGTGGTAGGCATCCATCCCCCTATGTGTGGGGATGGTAGTAGTGACAGGCATCCAGCCCCCCCTGAGTAGGGGTGGTGGTAGTGACAGGCATCCAGCCCCCCTGAGTAGGGGTGGTGGTAGTGGTAGGCCTCCAGCCCCCCATGAGTAGGGGTGGTGGTAGGGGTAGGCATCCAGCCCCCCCTGAGTAGGGGTGGTGTTAGTGGTAGGCATCCAGGCCCCTATGGGTGTGTATGGCATTGGTGATGGCCATCCCGCCCCTATGGTTCTGCTGTTGCTAGTGTACGCCATTTCTGCATCCCTATGTGTGTGTGACATATGTCGGGTACGTGTCGTTTGTTTGTGTAGTGGGTGTTTGACTTATCATCTGCGCCGTACGCGTCCGTACCTATTCCGGTAATAGATGTAGAGTATTGGTAGGACCTGCGTGATGGGATTCATGGTTGGTTCGTCTCGTTCGGGTTTCTCGTTGCTTCGACTCGTACTCGTCGCTGGCTTGTTCATCTCGTAGCCGTGGATCGTCTTGTGGCGCGAATCGGAGCTTATGTGCGGCTCTCCCGGATGCTCTGACGTGGCGCCAGGCTGCACCATATCCTTGATAACATGTATGAGCCTGGCGTTACCAAAGTGGATGCGAGAGCCGTGAACACAAGATGGCTAACGCATCTCCCTGCCACTTCCTTGGTAATATGCCCCTGTCTGTTTAGACCGCAACAACTATCGAAACTCACGCAGGACCATACTCACAACGGGTCAGCCAAACGGAGGGCACTCAGCAATGCATGCAACAAAAAACATGAAGGACGACATGCACACCAGACAAATCACAATAGACAAAGCAAAATGGATGTCCATGTGTACCACATAGTGCAGCACATGTTGAAACAGCATGTAAGCTCACATTGCTAATGTGCCTAAAGTGTGCCCTACTCACACATAACCATACTTGCACAAAACACATGCACATGTGCAGTACCCTGCAATGCTGCGTGTCCGTGAGCCACATTGACAAGGCAAGTGACAGTGCATGAAGAATAGCATGCCTGCAGGCCCAACCTATTAACATGGTTCAGGCCACCTCACTGAGGTGGCTGAGTGTGGACAACATCCTTAAACAAGCAAGTCACACTCTGACACATCCTCGTATACACACAACCCCTGACGTAAACAAGACATTTGAAGTCAAACAATGCACAACTCACACAACTCAGACCAAGACCCATATTCCACCCAGTCTGCCTCAGCACAGCATTGTAAATGCACAGAACCCAAAGGCTCACTACCTGAAAGGTATAATGTGCAGCTAAACCAAAGCTGCAGGTGCCACCAGCACACAATGCAGTGCACACACAGACAAATCTGAGCACATCAACATTGACTACTATGTGGGCCAAATAGCATTACTCACACAAATGAACAGAGGACACAACTTGTGACGCTTGGGTGTAGATATTGTACAATAACATTTGTCATAGCTGGAAACTGTGAAATGACAATGTACAACTACAACATCACATCCGCAATTTCCTCAAAGTCATCACTAACCTGCAACAAATAGGCATCTCCTCAAAAACAGTATGAATGGACACTGTCCTGCTGTCTGCTTGTAAACACATCCAATGCATGATTGTACATGACAAACACGGTTAAACTGTATCTACCCTATCACATTGCAGAGGGAGAGACATCACCTCCTGGACAGCAGACTGGCCCAACCTTCACTGATGACGAGGAGGAATACCCCACCATCGATCAGGAAGCACTGCAACATCTGCTAGACTCCTTCAGCACCCCACCTCCAGGAGTAGGGCAACCCAGCAGCATAGCGGCAAGCCCACCCCCTGCACAAACCAACCAGCAGCAAGCACCTCCCACCACAGCTGCCACCCCGGACCTCGAGGACACACACCTGGCCTTCCAATGCCGTGTGCTGGAGGTCCAGCGGGAGATGGCGGAACAGGTGCGGGGGGGTTTGAGCGCCTGGCAGACAAACTTGAGACCATACGTGGGTGTCTGAGTCCCATCCGGGACCACATGCAGAAGATCACGGACACCCACAGCCCGCTCAATGCCCTCCAACGGTCCATGGCTGACATTGCTGGAGTCATGATTCTTAGACAACAACAACTGTCTGCTCAGAGTGGCTCCAGCAATTTCAGCCAGGATTTGGCCAACATCTGTCGGATAATGGAGAGCATGGAGCGGATGCAGGCACAAGATATGGCTGCCAGGGCCGCACACCAGCGCGAGGTTGCTGGGATCTATAATGCCCTGCACCTGCTCATCACTTCATTGCTGCCACAAGGACTGGTGCAGATGAATGCTGCTGCTGCCTCCACATCCTCAGCTCCGCCACCTGATGTGTCAGCGCCTCACAGTGCTGCACCCACCATACCACCACCCACATGTGAGGCACATGACACATCAGAGGACGAAGAGGAGGGTGAAAGTGCATTTGTGCTAAGGAGGAAGCGGTAGCATCCATCTGCACCAAAAGCCCAGTTTCCTCCTTGGTGCCAGGCTTAGTATCATGCCACAGAAAATCTTCTTGCACTGTCTTCCACTGTCCCCCGACAATCACCTTGGACCTCCACATGGACTGCCATATAACTTTTTCTCTTGCCAATGCCACTGCAATCAGCCTGCGGACTGAACTATGCCTCTTCCCTTGGACCTCTTACCACCAAATGACTCTGTCTGGCCCTCCAACAGGCATCCATGCAATGTGGGCATGTATGGCCAAGCACTGGTCCAGTCTTCATCCTCAGAATGCCAATAAAACTGTTTAACTCACACAGATGTGTGTGGTTCTTGACCAATCAAGTATAGAAGTATGTAAAAAGTGTCAGAACACTGATTCACCCAGAAGGTACACCAAGGGAAATACGAGCAATGTACCAGTTTTAGCTGATATAGATAGGCAGTGACATGGCAGTGTATGTGTGAACTAGCGTTGCCCCCATTGCTCCAAAACAACCATCTAGCAATATACCAACCTAGCCCCACGTCCTCTCATGAAAAGGTATGTGTGCAAAAATGTCCTAGTCTGTTGCAGGCCACGAGTTGTGTCCTCCTTAACACTTGTAAACAAATATCTCTTGGTATATCTACTCACACACTATGTGGTGGACAAAGCCTGTTGTGATGGTGCACATTGCATGTCACATCCCAAAATACTGGACAGCATATTCACATTGATGAAGACACGGAAGGGCACATGTCCACCATATACATACGGAACCACAATGTCTGCCTCAGTGAAGTAGATTGGCAAATAGGGGCTCACCCCAAAGTGCAAGCCCTCAGTCAGCCCCTCCCTGTTGACAAACGATGTAACCCAAAATATGCCCCCTCCCATGCTGTGACCACTGCGAGCGTATTGGGCAATGTGTGTAGGGATGTGTGTGGCACTGCACTCAGCATATAGTCAGATGCACCAACAACATTTCAAGGGCGTCATCAACATGAGCTAATGGCAGAAGTAACAGCTGGGACAAGTCTCCATGACACTGTCACTACAGGGAGCAATGCAACATTTCCCCCTTGTGTGCAGCAGGACAGTGTGCCACCCCCCAAACATTAGCTGTGACAAAATCAAAACTTGACTAGTCCAGTGAGTCACGGTAGGCATTTAGGAGATGTCAACTCTGTAAAGCAAAATGCACTACTCCCAATATACATTTGTGAGTAACGTAAAATGTGAAGTCATCACTTACTCACAGATCACTTTTGTAAATCATGAACACTGCGGTTCCATGTCCTGTACACAATGCACACAGGTTTCTAACAAATCATGCATGGTCTGGAGAGTGAGCGTACATGAACCGGAACATATCTTGCAAAGGAAGCGGATACACTGGCACTACACAGCAAGTGTGGCCAGGTCTGTGCAATGTAGATGGACTCTGCGGCATGAGCATCTGACATGCAGGTGTGTGACGGAATCTGTGGAACCTGGCCCATACATCCATCTCCATGATGGATAACAGTAGCTAACTGTATCCACTTGGCATGCCATCTCACTAGGTCATGTCCAAAATGTGCAACAATGTGCTGTCCAAATCCGTGAGTCACACAGAAGATGTAGAACGTCACAGACGACTGTCCCTAGACCCGGGCGTCAATCCAAATTGACACCCTGTCATCAATGCTAAGCCAGTGTTCTCCCATCTAAGGGATCCTGACACAATACATCCTGCAAACTTACATGTCATGAGCAGACTTAGCGATTCCAGTGGATAGTCCAGTGATGTGAAAAGTTGCATAAAATGGGAAGAGCCACACTCCACAACCTCGTCCCTGACATAAGTGCAAGCAGTAATCCAAAGTATCAAATTTTTATTAGAACAGTATAAAATGCAAGTGACCTAAACTAACACTTATCACTATAACTACTACTAAAATCTAAACTAACTATAAAACAATCTTACTTACCTAAACTATCTACCCTAACTAATCCTAAACATGCAACAACACATCATAGACATCAACCCCCCCTCACCCCCTTAAGGCACACCACAAGACAGGACAAAGACAGCTAAGCTAAACATTAAACTAACTAAACATGTAACCTACACAAATATATTTTTGGGGGATTTTTTGATTTTTTATGAAGAAAAAACACATCAACCCCCACCCAAAGGAAGAGGAAACTTATCCCCAAATACGGATGACTAATAAAAATCTTATATCTACCTAACAAGCTAACACTAACTAAAATCTACACTAAAACTACACTACCTAACAAATAAATAACTAACCTAACATTACATAATAGAATTTTTCAAACATTGGGGGAAGGGAGAAGAGGGGGATGGTGTCCAACAGGGCCACCCATCATGGCAGTCCCAAGTGTTTGTGTATGTCCATGACACATCTGTTGACATCAGACAATTCACGCCTGAGCTCTGCCTGCGATACCACAATGTCCTGTAGCAGCCTCCTGTCCCGCAATGTGAACTGAACCACTTGATCCCCAGTTGCAGGTGGGACAGTGCCTTGGGGGGGGGGCGTAGGGGAATGTGCCACCTGTACCGGCTGGGACACACCACTGACGCCTGAGGGGCCTGGGGGGGCTGTGTGACATCCTGGGCATGCTCAGGCACTGCCTTCCATGTGCCCTTCCTACGTTCCTCATGGTACCTCTTGGACATGTTGCGGTACCTCTTCGCAACCTTCTTCACATGGCGGTAACGGTCCTTCCGCACCCGGAAGGCATGTATTTGGCCAGGCATCATGTTGTCTGTAAAACATACACAAAGGCAAATTAGAGTCCCTTACCCAATTTCAATTTCCTCCATACACATCTGCAATACAAGTTCCCTTCAACATGGGAGCATACACTACAGCGTAACTATGTGAAGTCAGCAAGTGACCTGGACAACGACATGTTGACGCATGGATCAGTGACTACATGCTGGGGAGAATGACATGACAGTGCATGGCATGGTACATGCACTGTCACTAATTAATTTGTCTGACAGTGCCAAAAGATTTGGGCCTTACATACAAGGGCAGAGGGTGACATGTACAAGCAATCGGAGGAGGAAAGCATTACCCCCCTGTGTGTAGCACCACCGTCATCCTCTCCAGTGACACAGGGCTACATGATAGGTACTATGCCCATGTGCAGGCATGTGTGTCCCCCAGCACATGTGTGCGGTTCATCACGACTGCTCCAACACAGGCACCCTTGCACCAGAGTGCAAGGTTGTGTGTGTGCAGGTGAGTTTGGTGTCTGTACATGAAGGTGCCCCTTCATGCACAGATTCCACCCTAGAGGACCATGTTGTGACTATCATGTGTGTTACTTAGTGCAGCACACAGGAAAGATACATTGGGGAAAAATGAGGCATGTTAATGTATGTAATGTAAGGGCCACCTTGCTGTACTTATACACACCATGTCAATTCTCTATTCCCATGTGTGCTGCACAAAGCAGCTCACATGTACAAAGCAAACATGATGATCAAGAAGCATCCCTGCTCATATGGCCAGAATACAACCAGGATGTAACTGTTGGTAAGTTGTGCGCTGCCAACTATGAATGCCGCACTTGGACATCAGGGCCATCCTCTGATACAATGGGTGTTGCCGTGGAACGCCGAATACAACCCCCAATGCACGCCCTGTTCACACTCAACACAGCGTGACAGTGTACCTCATTGACGAGTAAGCATTGATACACGTGAAATGCATTAACGCTGCTCAGATTGTGATGCTAGGCCCCTATTGACAACACAACTTTGATGACAGTTATGTTGACTTTGCGATATGGGCTTGATGACATGCACCTCACTTCCAATGTGTGTCACTGACTGGGGATGGGCCAAGTCACAACTGTGAGACCAATGCATTTGTCCAGAGTCACTTCCCGATTGGTGCACACTGCTGACTTCCACAATACATCAACACACTGTAGGCATGGTAGACGTGATACGCACACATACTACATACTGCAACGGTGATCATGTGACCCAGACATCCATGCAAACGCAAAATGCTAGTCAATTACGTTCCAACTCACCAGTGGTGAGTGGGTCCTCGAAGCTGTCAATGTCCCCCTGTGTGATTGGCGGTCATCCATCTGTGAGACAAGGAATGAAATATGTGTTGGGATTAGACTTCAATTCATATGTGTCGTATTCCTCATACCAATCATCACCATGACAGCAAATGCTACGTGACTGTGGTGTGACGTTTCATGTTGACTACATGATTGGGTCAACTTTGACTGCCATTCACACCAGACCTGTGACAGCTGATTTTGGACAGACAAGACTGTAATGCTAGCTGACATGCCCATGATCGTAGTGTGAGTCATCCACAAGGCAACATTACTACATGCATCCTGATGTTCTACATGCACTTTGTACAATTGAGTAGCTGCAGATTGCACAAAGCAGTCACACAGAGGTAGGTGGTGTATGACAATCTGGGGATGTCCACTTTCCTTAGCCCATTTGTACCTACACAATACTTTGTCACACAGCAACTATGTTCACAGGGCAGTGTAGCTAACGTAACACAAATCATGAGGACAGCATTTTGACTCTACCTTTTGGCCAGCACACAGCTCACATGGACAATTCCATGGCTGGTTCATGTACAGTCACCCCTGCCGTACCCGAACAATCTTCTGCCTGCACGCACATTTTGCGCAGGTGTGTCAGCTATGGCAGTACAGTGCCAAGTGTTGGTCCAGCGCAGTGGGTGACACGGACTTGCAACATATGCTTGTCAATGTGATGCTGCGTTGTGTTTCGGATGTGTCAACAAGATGTGCAAACGCATTGCGTCTCCCACCTCAATCAGCAACCATTTCTCACTTTGACACCAGTGTCACACACGTAGTAATTTTCATTCGTTACAGTACACCAGATTAAATGTGGAGTTTGTACTTACCACCCTGTAGGCCTGTCATGACTCCCACGTAGTCAAGGAGGTCGGCTTCTCGTGCAAGCACGTCCTGCCAGCGGTGCTTCCACTGGCGCACGTTACGGTTCACTCCAAAGAACTTGCGCATATGCACCCGCACACGCTCCCACCGAATCTTCCGCACACTCATGTTGTGTCCTTGCAGGATACGGCCTCCCTCTCCAACATCAGTGGCAGGTGGAATTTTATGAGCCACAGGAAGCCCCCAATGCCCCCTCGGACATCCTGCCCTCCCTGCCCACACCTGGCATCTCCCTGCACACCTGTGAGCCCACAGCCAGAGAAAAAAATAATAATCCCTCTAAAATATCCCAAAAAAGAATGTTAGTGTACTACCCGAAGACAGACATCTGACAAAACTGAGGACAGGAGACAGTTAAACACAATAAATAAGTACACAACACCCCACAGACGCTTTCAACAGGACACAGCAACACTCTCACAATCTCCAAACTGCAGCACACACCACCAAACAGCTCCAACACTCTCCACAATCATCCGGCAATGTGCTTAAAAGAGAAAGTGAAAGTGGAAAACACTAATCCAGTAGACAGGAAGCATGCAGACATCACTTCCTGTCTCTTTGCGCCCCGTTTTTGGGTTAGCGGCAAAACTCTGCACGCAAATGGTCACATGAGTAAACTTTCTAATGGCAAAAGTGTTGCGTGATGTATTTTAACATTGGGCGGATGGAAAGAGAAAATATCGCTTTTTCGTGTTAGCGGGCAGATCTGCACGCTAAGAGGGAATCAATGCACTGATGTACAGTCTTGCTGCAAATTTCATGGCAGAGCCATGTAACAACATGTTGAGGTTGGTTGGCACTCAAATGACACCATGTAAATGATGTTTCACGACACATGACACCCTAACTTGCAAAATTCAACATAGGTCACACCATAATTGCATACCTAACAAGAGAACCATCAATGAATCATGGATTTTTTAAGTGTGCTACTCACCCGCTGAGTATGCCATCCAAGACAGTTGGGAGGAAGATTGAGAAGGCTGCCTGTGAGACTCCTCCAACTCTGGCCGTTGTTGGTTGAAAGGTCCCAGAGGCCAACATATGCAGCACGGCCAGCAGCTTTGTCTGCGGAGGGATGTTGTTTCTCCGCTGTGTTAGTGGCGTCAGCCTGTGAGCTATCAGGTTCAGGATGTGTTGGATGGATGTCCTTTTGAGCCTGTAGTGGGCAATGACATCCTCTGGCGTCAGGTCTGTGAGGCTGAGACGTCTGCGCAGGGCCCGCTGTCGTCTTTGGCGCTGCCTTGGTGGTGGTCCTGGGGGGGTGGCAGTGGTGGTGGTGGTTGTTGCCTTCCTGGGACTCCGAGCTGGATGATTAGCACCTCCATGGCATCTGTGGGTCTTCAGGTGTGGGTCTGGGCTGGCCTCCCTTATATACCTCCATTTATCAACATTTTTCCATTTTTAGACCTGTTTTTTTTAGGTCTTATTTTCCTGCAGCTAGGGGGCCTTAGCGGGACTTTTTTTATCGCTTCGCGGGTCTGGGACATCATTGGTAATAGTGCGATGGTGTGTTAGCGACTTTTTTTGTGAAATTTTGAGAAGGAACGCCTACTTTGCATATCATTAGCGGAAACTATCGCTGCCATACATGGCGATGGTAAAAACGATAGCTATCGCCGGAAAGCTGTCGCTAACGCTTGTTAGCGACATCTTGGTAATAGGGCGATTAAAAAAAAACGCGTTAGCAGCAGGAAAGTGCCGCTAACGCGGCGTTAACTGGCTTGATAATATGCCCCCTGGTGTTTCCAATTCACATAATTCAGGTTTTAGACCTAAAATGTTTTTTGCAGACTCCGCCCTGCTCGGCGAATAAGATGTCTAATGCAAGTCGGCCTTGGAGCACCATAGACCTTATAGCAATTAGTTCAGTGTTAATTATAAGCAAAGCTCCAGAGGAGCTTGTTGCCATTTTGTCAAAAACAGTAGCTAATTTTCAAATCTTTTTGTCATTTAAAATGACGCCTATTGGTGGAATTATTGCTCCAAATATGTCTCCGGTCCATTCTGCTCTGGTGTCTGTATTTTGCTTTTGTCTATGTGATGGTGTCATTGTTAGTGCAGCTAAGCTTTTCGCGTAATACATTTTAGGAATTAACCCTTTGACCGCGATCGGAATTCCGCTTGTGTGCTGGACATTCCGATCGCGGGTGGGGTCGTGACGAGTCAGCTCGTCATGCGCACAGCGCTACCGCGCAGCATGACGAGCTGAGCTCGTCATGAGCACCGAAGGGGTTAATATACCTAGATAACAAATACCCTCCCAATCAGCTGGCAACACGAAATAAGCATTTAAATCACAAATATAGTAAATTCCAGGAATTGCATTCTCATCCCCCTAGAATATTTGCCATGATCCCCCTGTTAATTTAAATGTGTGTTTGCAACTACTAATCCCAACATGTCTAGTTCATTTAGGTGTCCTCCTTCTGTAAATGCAATTTTTCCTTTGTGTTGGCTTTCCTAATCTCAGGTTTGGGTATACCATCTTCTTTCGAAATTCATTCTCCTCTTTAATCCATGCATTCTCTAAGACGTCCCTACTTTTATCACTAGTCAGACTTATGTTAGTGCATCTTTCTTCTAAAGCCATTATATATGTCTTTTCTAATGGTCGCATTAAACAGGTTAAGTTATTCTGGTAAGCCTGTACACTATCTATTGAACTATACGGTAAAAAATAATGCCATGCAGTATCCATTTATTTTGCTTGTGGGTGTAAATACATGCTTTCTATTAAAGATTAGATTAGATGAGATTAAATTTATAAAGCGCAATGAATGCCCAAAGGTCGTCTTGGCGCAAGCAGCAGAACTGCATGACTCACCATAGCAAATGACAGAAAAGAAAAGGAAAATACTAGAAAGGGGAGGAGAAGAGCCAGGTTTTTAGCTGAATTCTAATTTAAAACTAATCAGGTTCGACTGAGACCTGAGATTTCATGGCAGTTGATTCCACAGTACAGCTGTGGCATATATAAAGCTTCTACTGCCCCAAGAGGCTTTATGGATCCTAGGAACTACCATAGTCCTAGATAAAGCTGAATGCAGACATTTGTTGGGAGAGTACCATCTCATTTTATTCTGTAGGTATTCAGGGCCATTTCCATGAAGGGCTTTATGTGCCACACAAAGTGATTTGAAACCAATTCTACTCTTTGGGGCCTATTAGGATGGCGGGCGGACCTGGGTCCGCCCGCCATCCTAGCAGGAAAGGGACCAGCCGCCTGCCATGCGGCGGTCCCTCACCCCTGATTAGGATGCGACAGCCATCCTGGCGGTCACGTTCCGCAGTTTAACATTGCGGTGGGTGCTGCTTACAGCAGCACCCGCCGCAATGTCAATTTGCCATGTTGTGCATTTCCATGCACAACGTGGCAGGCACCGCGCGGTGCCTGCCACCTTGTGCATGGAAATGGAGGGGGTACCATGGGTACCCCCCAAGTGCACCCCTCAACCCCCCACCCCCGGGGGCCCGCAACGGGCCCCCAAAGCAAATCACCGCCAGCCTTTCCATGGCGGCATCGCCGCCATGGAAAGGCCTTACACCGCACACATCCTAATATGGATGGCGGTGCCTGCTAGGCACCACCACCATATTGGTGGCCCAAGTCCGCCCGGCCGGCAATCGGAACGATTGCCGACCGGCGGAAAAGCGGCGGACGCACTTTGCGTCCGCCGCGATACCCCCGCCATTATAATATGGCAGGGGTAATACTCGTTACGATGGCGTAACGGTCGCCACCACCGGCTCGGCGGTGGCAATCGTTACGCCATAGTAATGACCCCCTTAATCGGCAGCCAATGAAGCTCTTTTGGCCACTACTAGCAGACTTGTGTTTTTTAAGATTTTTCAAAAGCCAGCCTGCCAAAAATTCACAGCATCTGTAGTTTTTTTAACAAACCTTATTGGACGGCTAAATAGATGGCATACAATCATCCAGGAGTGAGAGCACTAGGGAAACCACCACTGTAAGTTGAAGATCAGTGGGAACATTTTATTTTCAAAAGGTAGAAACAGGATGAGGTGAAGTGATTTATTTGATCTTTGAAAGTAAATTTAGAGTCAAAGATCACTCCAATATTTTTGACCTCGGGGACCGGCGATGGAAGAGGACCGAAACCAGAAGGCCACCAGTAAGAATTCCAAAAAGGCAGATTCAATACAAAAAAGAGAAATTCTGTCTAATCAGAGTTTAATTTTAAACAATGACTGTCCATCCTATTGCAGACAAACAGTTGTTAAATCTTTTAGCAACCTCATCAACATTGGAATGGATAGAGGCGACAATTTGTGTGTTGTCAGCATAAGATATAGGGCCTGATTACGATGGTGGTGGGACCGCCACCGTCAGGCCATCGGTGGTGGTCCCACCACCATCTTCCCTTGCAGGACTGCCCGCCACATTACGATGGCGGGCAGATGGTGGGCTGGTGGAGAGCCTGTCCGCCACGCATCCGACAGGCTCAAGGAGCCCGTCGGAGGGACAGACCTCCCTACAATGGTGGTGGTGCCTGCTCAGGCACGCCGTAGGGATTACAATGTCCCTTTCTGCCGGCCATTTTATGGCGGTTAGCCCGCCATGAAAAGTCAGGCAGAAAGTGACTTTGGGGGCCCCTAGCGGGACTCCCTTCCCCCCTGGCCACCCGCTATGGGCACATCCCTGCACCATGTGGCAGGCACCGCATGGTACCTGCCACATAGTGCAGGGATGTTTTAAATGTGTTTTTTTGTATTGTGGCGTGTGCTGCAGGCCCCCTTGTCCCACAGCTGAGCAGGATGGAGCACTCCCCCCCAACCATGTGGCAGCCATTTCATTGCACTCATCAAACTGACAGGTAGGTAGCCGTCTTAACAGGGAGGGGTGTTTGTGGGTGGGAAGCCAGCACTACAACTCCCACCAGGCCCCCTTGTCCCACAGCTGAGCAGGATGGTACACTCCCCACACCTAGAACCATGTGGCAGCCATTTCATTGCTCTCAAACTTACAGGTAGTCAGCCTTCTCATGCTCTCTTGTCTCACCCCTGAGCATGATGGAACACTCCCCCCACCCAGAACCATGTGGCAGCCATTGCATTGCTCACCTTCACATAACAGGTAGGTAGCCTTCTGAACAGGGAGGGGTGTTTGTGGGTGGGAAGCCTGCACTACAACTCCCCACAGGCCCCCTTGTCCCACAGCTGAGCAGGATGGAGCACTCCCCCACCCAGAACCATGTGGCAGCCATTTCCCTCCACTGTGTCACCAAACAGGTAGGTAGTCAGTGCATGCACCCTGCCATCCTTCTCAAAAAGCATGGAGCCAGATGACCACACCAGCACTCACATGTCAGCCAACTTGGCATAGATCCAAAAGCCACATCCAGTGTGCAGACAGCTAAGCGCACGGAACTGTCACAGAAATTAAACTTTGACTCACCAAGTCACATGTGAAAGTAATTCATGGCACAATCATGCACAGCACAGAATGCAATGTGTAAGTGCTATGGTGTCAGAGCATGAAGGCCCATATGAACACGAAACATGCATGGTCAATCTGACAAACAAAGTAAAGTACATTATATGAAAAAGGTATGTATACCATTCCAATGGGTAGTTCTTGCTTAGTTGAAATTGATTCCATGAAGAGCAAACAAAAAAGACGCATTACATAAAGTTGATGTGCTGCAACTTGTTAGATGATGACATGTCCTTGTAATCACACAATCTGTACGTGGCACATGGTTTCAATTTACATGTCACACCATGGACAAGTAATGTATGTACCTCAACATCATGTCATGATGCTCAGTATCTTGCTGCCATACCAAGTGATTGCAATGTAAAGTGTTTGGTGTATCAAATGTAACATCCAAAAGTCTAACACCAAGCTTGTGGAGTGCACTTCAATGACCATTTAACCTCTGTTCAACAGGAGATCCACAAGCAACTGCAGCAGAAAACCGCATCAACCTGCAGAGCCTGTCTCCCCCCGGACAGACATGCGACCCAAATGACAGCTCATCCCCCCTCCAGTCGCCCGCATGCTGATACTCCCACCACCTCAGCTACGGCCACAGAGAGGGGTGAGCTGCAACAAAATGACTCCTCAGACACCGCTGACCCTGCAGCAGAGGGCCCCCCTGCCAAACGCATGAGGGGCTGTCCGAGAAACAACAGGGGAGGATCACGTGGCCATGCACCATCCAAACACAAGTCGCTGAGCCAGCCATGATGGCACCTGTGTTCCCCTTGACATTGACTTTGTTAACTATCCTTACCCACATTGCCATGTTGATGGCAGAAGTCTGTTGGACTGTGTGACTACATCAATGTGGTGACTACTCTATTTGTCTCATTTACCATCACTGACAACTCATAAATTCACTTGGCACAATTTTGTAAATAATCACTTCTCTGTCACAAATACGTATTGTAAATAAACACTCTTTACACGCCTATGTCTTTGTGTCAGCTCCATGTTTATCACAGTATGTACAATGTCAACTCAGATTCCAATGTACCACAAGCTCTGATTGTGACGGGGCATTGAGAGGGTGAAGGAACCTAGAAAGACACAAGAGAATGACATTTACTTGTCAGGTGATGTCATTACAGCTAAAACACATCACTAGTCATCAACGTACAAAAAGCAGCACACATAACAATGAGCAACAACATCAACATAGACATGAGGTACCTGGATAAAAATACCCTGAGCCACACACATCAGCCATTAGCCCAGAGCCAACAACCGCCAGCAGTCAAAAAGATCATCTATGCCTTGCCACTACCATCAAAGCCAACAGATAATGTCACTGTTATACAATGTCACTTACACTCAAGGGAAGTAGTTGTCGATGAGCTGTTGACTCAGGTCAACACCTTCCTCTTCTCCCCTATCGTCGTCACTGGGCATGTGTGGTTTGCAGGGGGGGCATCTGCTGCTCATCATCGTCCAGGAGCAGGGGGATCTCCTTGCGCAAGGAAACCCGTGGTAGGCGTGCTCCGCTACTGCGGGCCCGGGCATTGGCCACAATTGAAAGATGCAGGATTGCGGTAGCGACCGCCTGGACCCCGCGGTGTGACACCGCCAATGCCAATGGCATTGCAGCCAATAGGAACCGCGATCGCGGTAGTGCAATACATATTTGAAACCCGCGGTAGGCGTGCTCCGCTACCGCGGGCCCGGGCATTGGCCACAATTGAAAGATGTAGGATTGCGGTAGCGATCGCCTGGACCCCGCGGTGTGACACCGCCAATGCCAATGGCATTGCAGCCAATGGGAACCGCAATCGCAGTAGTGCAATACATATTTGAAACCTGCGGTAGGCATGCTCCGCAACCACAGGCCTGGGCATTGGCCACAATTGAAAGATGCGGGATTGCGGTAGCGACCGCCTGGCCCCCGCGGTGTGACACTGCCTATGCCAATGGCATTGCAGCCAATGGGAACCGCGATCGCGGTAGTGAAATACAATTTTGAAACTCGCGGTAGGCGTGCTCCGCTTTCGCGGTCCCGGTTATCGGATACAATTGAAAAATGCTAACCAGGCAGACCAATTGCAGCAGCTGAGTACCACTGAAACAACCCCAGGGGCCTATAAATCTCTGTGAGAGAGCCACGCATTTCACTTGCATTCAGACACTGCTGCCTGCCATTCTTCACCGCCAACTGCTGCTGTTCCTGTATTCTGGACCCAGTGATGGCGAGAACTGAGAACATCAGGGCCCGTCCCTTCACCACAGAGGAGCTGCAGGTCCTGGTGGACGAGGTCCTTACACAGTATGGAAGGCTGTATGGTGCGCCAGATGTACTGGTAAGTGTTACTGAATAAAAGTTTGAGAGTGCTCAGAATGCTCACATGATGTTGCTCTGCAGTAGTATGTGCCTGTGAGTGCAAGTCAATGTGCATGCATCCATATTTTTCCTATAGCCTGCTCCATACATGGCTTATTAAGAATTGCATTTGAGTATGTGGGGAGGATGGCAACATGGACACTTCTACAGCCCTTCTTCTGCAAAAAACAACAAACGTTGGACTGAGACTGGTTAATGTAAAAGTGTGATACAATGCTTAGCATGCTGACTTCATGTCAATGGGGTGTGTAGCCTTATTTCCACAGATCCAAGACTGCATTGAAGGATGGGAGTGACATGCAGTGTATTTTTCAGCCATACTGGTTTGAGTCAGTCGAAGTCTGAACAAACATTGCCTGTGCTATGTGATGTCATAGTCCATTAAGTCTTCACATGCTCATTTGTGACATTACAAATGAATTTTGTCCAGAGGGTACTGAATGATGTGTGTGCAGTTCTCAAATTGCCCCTATGGTTATGTGTGCATTATGCACAAGAGTGCAGTGCCTGTGTGTACCACTCTTGGTGGTAGTTCACCTATGACACATCAGATAAATGTAATTTGGAGATGTCATCCTTCTATTGATTACATTATGTGTTCAGTCTCGCATGTGTAGGCACTGTTTACCCTCTCATATTGTACATGTATGTGATTTCTCTGATGGCCCACGTTTAACCTCAGTGTGAGTCCCTCTGGCCCGCACAGAAACTGCCCAATGTTACAAGGACCCATCACTAAATGGAATGAGTGAAACATATGTGTTGTCCACCACCCTATTTCTCAATGAGCTATCTTAGGCCTGAGGATTGCACAAGACAGGCCTACACCTTGTGAGAAGAGTGTGAGAATGTCAGATCATGGCCCTAAATGTGACCACCATGACACATGTAGCCATTCACTGGTCAAGGACATTGAGGGGTGTGTGGTGTTATGACACAGTGAGTCAGCCCCGACACATCATTCCCAATGTATTGTATGTCATGCTCACTCACACACTGCATCACAGATGAGGGTCATTTTCACATTGGTTGCTTTGCTGTCACTCTGCATGTGTATGAGATGGCCATGTACTGTGTCCATCATCATACATGTATACATTTCTATGGGATTATCCGATGCAAGTGTACTACGTGTCATGCTGTATGGCCTCTGCTCAACATTTATGTATTAGTGTGCTATGTATTTTCATGCTCCTGTATTGACACACAGTGGCACATAAAACAGTGTCACTGAAACTTCCTCTTCTTGTCTCCCATGCCTGCAGCTTAAGGTCCACCAGTGTAAGGCGATATGGAGGGCCATTGCACGCAAGGTGCGGTCTCTGGGTGTCTCCAACCGACGGCACACACACTGTCACAAGAGGTTGGGATGACATCTGCCTGCTGAGCAAAAATGTGGCAGAGATGATGCTGGGGGTGCTCTCTCGGAGTGGCAGGTTGGCGCGCAGGAGCATGACACCACTAAAGGCCCGCATCTTGGCAGTGACACAGCCAGAGCTGGATGGACGCTTGAGGGCCCATCAGCAGCAAGTTGGGGGTGAGTATTCAGCTAGGTGTGACTTTGGGTGTGAGTGACTGCATGAATCCCAACCGTGAGCCAGTGGGAAACTCTGTGATGTCTCTAGTGTGATGCAATGGCTTCTAAGTGGCCTCATTGTTGAGTGCAGCTGTTCTGCATTTGTACAACGTGTGGTTTCTAATGTGTTTAAAACCATGACCCTTGTCATTGACAGATGAGATGTGGCCTTGTGACATATGCTGCAGTATGAGTGGCATAGACATCACCTGGCAGTGAACAGCATTGAGCATCATGTTAGTGTGCATTCATAGATGTGTGCTGTGCACAACAGATAATTTGTGACATCTACACAGCTGACACCAATGTACAACTGTAGTTGTGCTTCAAAGCACAACATGGTGGATTTCAGGAGCTTGTAGCCATTGCAAAGGGACATTTTGGAGTTAGTATCTGTGGTGTTCCCTTAAAGAGACTCCATATGTGACAGAGACAATATGTTTTGATGTATAGCTATCTCACCTACAGGCACGTAGGTATGCTTACAGAGAATAGTATGTGTGGTTACAGGGAGGCACAGGGCCAGCTATTTGGCTGTGTCAATGCCACATGGAGCATTACTATCAACTATGCATGTTTCCATGCATCTTCTGATGATTGCATAAATGTAGCACATGCTGAATGTACATGGAGGAGTCCAACATGGGAGTACCATTTTAAGGTTTTGTGCTTTGCTTGCATATGATGTTTGTGAGTATGGCACTATACTGAACCTATGTCTCTGTCCTTGCAGCATCTACTGAGGGCAGGGAAGGATGGGGGACGGACACCAGTGGGGAAGCTTCTGGCATGACTGCTACACATGAGTTCACTGACACTGATGTGACCAGTGCCTCGGAGGGGGACAGGAGTGCCCTGGATGATTCACACCCGGAAACACCACACTCCACATCTTCAGACTCCAGCGGTGACTCCTCGATGTTGGTTGGCACAGGAAGTTCCAGATCTGCCTCTTCTTCCGCCACACATCGTCCAGTGCCCACCCTCCCGGATGCTCCCACAAGTGCTGTCCGTGCACGCAGCCCTAGGAAGGGTAGAGTCTCCTTCCCCCCAGGCACTGCTGCCCCTGCCCCTGCCTCCCCTGCTGCCCTCAGTGTGGAGGCGGAAGACCTTTTGCGCCAGCTGTGTGTGGGTCAGACTGCTCTCCTGAATGCCTTGCAGGGTCATGCCAAGACAAGACGTTGGCACAGGTAGTTGCCTTCATGGAGGGCATTCATTCTGACGTGGGTGGCCTACACCGAACTGTCCAGTCTTTGTCCTCCACAGTGACGGCAGCCATTCAGCAGTCACAGGCTCCCAGTCCAGCTCCTGTCCCTTCAGCAACCACCCTGCCAGTGGCACCACCTGACGAGAGTGCCCACATGCCAGAGCCCTCAGGCACCAAGTCCTCCACACGCAGCACACAATAGCAGCACTCGAAGCGTACCAGACCACAGACACCATCACCACAACACAAAACGGGCAGACATGAGCGCAAAACCAAAAGCCCATCACGTGACACTCAAGGGCATCAGGCCAAGAAGCAGGTATCAACATCACATTCATCAAAATCACCACCATCCAAGGGCACTCCCATCCCCACACCTGCTCCCAAAGACCCACAAACACTTGCCCTGTCTGCTGTGAACCTGGTGCCTGCAACGAATAAGCCCAAACACATTTCAAAGGCAGATTCACCCACAACGTTGACTCCCACCCACTCCCCTGTGAAGCAGGGACAAGAGAGCAAAGTGGGTTGTTTACCTCGACAACAGGGGATGCAGGGGAAGAGGCAAGGCCACCACAAGCGTACCACCAGGTCCAGCAAATCCCCACGGGGAGGTCCACCTGCACCCGATACACCTTTGGTGGAGAGTGAGGCTGTTGTGCCCACCTCACTTCCCACTCGGCCAAGACATTTGTGGGCTATCGAATCCCCAAAAAGTTGAGACCCAGCCCTCAACATTCACCCTCAACCACTGTGCCTCCATGCAGCATGTCTCCACCTCTCTGTGCCACCACTCCACCCGGTCCAAGCAGCCCTCAGGCTCCCACAACCAAGGATGACTCTACCTCAGCCGGTTCTCTCTCTCCCAGATCCAGTCCTCCAACTGGCCCCGACAATCAGTCCCCTCCTAGTTCAACTTAAAGCCAAATATTTAAGCCAAATCCTCCTCACCACACCATTTCTCCAACAGCGGTGACTGGACTGTACATATGTAGTCCCTGAGCTGTGGTGATTCCCATGGCAGTGGACGGTGTTACCCATTTGATGGGCAAGTTCTCATGCACACATGTGCGGACTAGAAATATGGACTGGCCAATGGCCTTGCTGTTTGTTACTTTAGATGCCCATTTCCTGTGCAGTTTCTCATGCACACATGTGCGGACTAGAAATATGGACTGGCCAATGGCCTTGCTGTTTGTTACTTTTGTTGCCCATTTCCTGTGCAGTTTCTCATGCACACATGTGCAGACTAGAAATATGGACTGGCCAATGGCCTTGCTGTTTGTTACTTTTGTTGCCCATTTCCTGTGCAGTTTGTCATGCACACATATGCGTACTAGGAATTTGTACTGGCCAATGGCCTTGCTGTTTTGTACTTTTGATGCCCATTTCCTGTGCAGTTTGTCATGCACACATGTGCGTACTAGGAATTTGTACTGGCCAATGACCTTGCTGTTTTGTACTTTTGATGCCCATTTCTTGTGCAGTTTGTCATGCACACATGTGCATACTAGGAATTTGTACTGGCCAATGGCCTTGCTGTTTTGTACTTTTGATGCCCATTTCCTGTGCAGTTTGTCAGGCACACATGTGCATACTAGGAATTTGTACTGGCCAATGGCCTTGATGGTTTGCACTTTTGATGCATATCTGGATATTATGTAATAAAGACTGTTGCTCATGTTGTCTGCTTTGTCGCTGTCCTTGCTAAATAAAAAGTTTTATGTATGGGTATAGGTTCATGTGACACATGCTCTGTATACCACTTTCACATTGGCAATTACTTGATTTACTTTTTCAGAGGTTGCCAGAGGTGACAGGCACTTTTGTTCTTCTTGACTCTGAGGCTTGAGGGTGCAATGATGGTTGTTTGTGATGATCTACTCTTATCCTAATCATTCTATGGTCAGGTTTTCTAAATTGTACACATGTCATGTTAGGATGCAATACCACAACAGAGGTGAATTCTATCCACAGGATTACTTGCAGGGTGGCCAGGGTCCGTCATATCTGTGGGATCTTTCTTGATGTGTGAACAGCAGTGTTGATGTGTAGTCATCTTGTGTAGGCCTGTCTTCATAGTCACATGGGTACATTTGAATGTGTGCACTTGAGTAGTCATACAGTGTAATTGGCCTGTCATTGTCAGTAGTGTTGATGTGTATGTGCCCCTGCACATGCCAACTACACACATGTATGATCCAGGTAATGAGTGCCTGTTTGTTTACATTGTCAGACATGTGCTTCAGATTGTGGACACATGGAGGAGTTGTAGGTTGAGCACTGTGCAGTGTGTCGGTGTGTCCTTGCACTCCAGGGGGACACCTACTTGTTGTGAGTATGCAGAGTGTGTCACTGCAAAGTCTGTGTTGTGTTTTGTTAATCAGCCATAGGTCTTGTTTAAGTTTGTGCTCACTGTGCTGACCTGCACAGCCACACTGACATTATTTGTGAGTTTTCTCATGCATTGCTGTCACTTGGCACATTTTTGGAACAAGTATAGTATGTGGTATGAGGAGTCATACCATCCCCTATGGGTGCTTCTGATGCCTACACATTGTGAGTTACTCCTCTATGTGTTTTTGCACTGTACACTCCACACCTGTCCAATACTGATGTACACACCACTTCAGTCTCATGTCTTCCACCCTATGCCTTGCCAGTGTGTGAACCTCCCCAACACTTCATAGTGTGACACTATACTGTGGGAGAATGATCTGTGTACAGGACCAATGTGCCACTCAGGACAGTTTCACAATTAGTTATGTGTTATTTTCTTCTACTTGGTTGCAGTCATGGTTGCTCATGTGCAGTGCATATGTTTGAGCAGCACAGTCCTCAAGTCATGTTGTTTGCATCTGGGTTTTCCTGAGTTGTGCAGCTGTGGGTGATGGCTAAGCTGTATGTCTGTTTGCTGAGGTACTGCTACCCTTCCTGAGTGTGATGTGATCTGTGTGCTGTGATGATTTGTGGTGTGGAAGTTCATGGTGGAGCACTCAGATATGTGTGCTACTGGTTTTGTTGGTGTTCACACACTGCTTACTGTGCATGCAGGGCTCTCAGTGTATGTTGCCTTGTACTTGCCTGGTTTGCATCCCCCTGATGTCCAGCTGAGTTGACTATGTGATGAATTGTTTTTTGCATATGTTGTGTTTTTGTGGTTGATGGATGCAGTGTTTGGCATGTGTTGGCTTTTTCAACTGACAGGTGCATGTGTGTGTGATGTTCTGTTTGCATGGCATTGTGTGAGAGTAGATTGTGCATTCTAATACATTCAGATGTGTGTTGAATGTGTAGTGTGCATTTCTTGTGTGAATGTCACATGCAGCAATGTGGAGTCTTGTTCATGAGCATGTTTTGAGTGCACAATAGTGCTATGTCCTCCTATATTTGACCTGTCACTTGTCAGGATTGTGCATGTGCATGCTTGTGGTACACATTGACACCATGCTCACTTGATAACTGGTGTGGTGTCTATGTCTGTGTTAGCTGATTTGTCCCATTGATCACAGTTAGTGTTCATGATTGGCATTTGATAATGCAATTTTTGATTGGGTTGGGGTATGGTGTCTGTGCATTTGTCCAGAGTGAAAATGTTGTGTATTCCTGTTCTGTCTAGGGTCACATTGACTATCCACTGTTTGCCTGCACATGGCTCAGCTTGTTGGACTTCTTTGGATGTTGTTTGTGAGATTTGTGTTTGGCTATTGGTTTTTGATCAGCATTAGTTCAGACATCCCTGAGTGGGAGTCTGACATTTGTAGATACACACCAGGGTGTGTGATTGGTTGTCAGGAAACTCACAGGACCATATTTGCACCTTTATGTGTGTTTCTCACAGGTGTTGAGTATTGCAGGTGTGAGATGGGTAGATGAGGGGTATGTGTGAAGGTCCTACTTGGGTTTGACAGTCAGGGAGTGTGACAATGAGCCATGTGTGTTTTGCTGGTGGCATACACATGTCAAGGTAGTTGACACAGATGTGGGGCTGGTCACTGTATGGCTTCTGACACTTCCTATCATTCATGTGCCTATGCATAGCTTGCATTGATGTATCCCAGAGATATTGCACAGATGTCACTTTGGTTTAATTTCAATCACTGTGCCACCCATGTCTGATTTGATGGCCTAAGGGTAGTGTGATATGTTCCTCCTCTTGCATGTCATGTACAAATGCTATGTGGCTTGCTTCATGGTTTTCCAGCACTGTGCACTCCACTTTGGGGTAGTTCATTTATTGTCATACATTGCTGCTGACCTATGGTATGTGTATGTGGTAGAGTGTCAGTGTGGGATCTGTCTGAGGAACTTGACATGCAGTGTGAACAGTTCAGTGGTTGTTAATATGCAGAGTGAGTCTTCATTTCTTAATTTACTCAGTTTGATTCACATGAGTGGAAGGCAGGTGTGAGGAGGAGGGTTGTCCAGCCCCTGACCTTCTGTGCAGGGTGTTCATCTTCACCCCCACCTTCCCAGTCAATCTACCTTGCCCTTTGATGTGTGAGGTGCGAGGTCGAGCCACACCTGGCTGTTAAATAGTGCATTTAGGGGTGGCACAAGAGGGGCACACAGCATGTGCATAAATGGATGTGGAAAGCGTGTTGTGGGCTGTGGCCAACTGATGCGGCCCACCATGTGGGTAGGGTGAAGGTGGAGCCCTGGGAAGCTGCCCAGACTGCCCATGCCTGGCACCGGCCCTGCCTACTACATTGTGCGCAGGTTTTCCCGCATCTTCACCGCTGCGGTGACGTCACCGGGACATTGCAGTGATTTCGATGTT
Source organism: Calotriton arnoldi (assembly GCA_963921515.1). Classification (NCBI taxonomy): domain Eukaryota; kingdom Metazoa; phylum Chordata; class Amphibia; order Caudata; family Salamandridae; genus Calotriton; species Calotriton arnoldi. The sequence continues at coordinate 433,983 of CAWUFW010012366.1, read as the reverse complement.
AATGGGTGACCCCGATGCGGAGGTGTGGATTTCTAGCAAGCAGGACATGTGTGAGTACACTGGGGGATATGTTCCTGTCTCCACCAGAGTGTCCGATGTGGACAGGACCCGTATTTCAGCACAGGAGTTGTGTGTTGTGGTTGTATGCGGAGATGTGTTATTTACGTACCTGCGGTGTTGACGGCGGTGGTGTCTTATCTGCTGGTAGTGGATCAGGTACAGCAGCGCAAGGGCTTGAAGAGCTGGATCCATAGCGGTCAGGAACGCGTGGAGGTGGCCGGGATTCGAGTTTCGCTCTCCGCAGTAGTGCTTCCGCCGTCTCCGAGTGGCTGGTTTCTCCGCTGCGTTGTGATGGGCTGTTTGAGGCATCGTGATTTGTACGGCGGTCGTAACGTCATTCCGCACGGCGGTGTTTCTCTATTGGCTCCCTCCGCCACCGTTGCTGAAGGAAATTCCTGGCGGATCCCGAAACTCCGCAGCGGATGGGAAAGGGCTATCTTTGACCATTGTAATACGGCGGACGCGAGGACCGTGGATGTGCCAAACACCGCCATCGTAATCGGCCCCTGTGTAACTTTCCCAGAAACCAAACTGAGCTCCGTCTAAGATCTTGTTCAGCTCCAGAAAATTAGAGAGCGTCACATTCAAGTGCCTCTAAAGTTTTTGCTGGAAATGGGAGTCTTGAGATAAGACGGTAATTCTTCTCTATAGTTGAATCTAAAGTAGTTTTTTTTAGCAGGGACTTGAGAAAGTATGATATCATAGTTAGAGTAAAAGTATTTAAAATGTCCTCCTCTATAAATTAAGGAAGGTAGGTTGCTACATGAAACACCATAAGTCAAAGGCTTATGATAATAGGTTACTTTTTCTGAAACTGATGTAGGTAAGTGTACACAGACATAGCATTTCTTAGCATCCATTACAATAGTCCATTCTTGAACTAACCTACAGTATACATTTGTAGAGAAATCATCCTTTGTATAGCTCACAAAGGAAAATCTAACTTGATCTGAGTATGGGGTTTAGTAAAGTTCTGTCTCAGGTGTTAAATAAAATCCTATTAGTACTATGAAAATCATTATTACTGTTATTACAAAAAACTGAACACATAATACATTTACACTTATATTCTAATGCAACACTTTTCTCTTTGAGTCAGCTTCAAGCTTCTTGAGTACAACGTTTTTTAAAATGTTGTTTTCTTCTTATTATTATTTGCTAGTCTTTTTAGAGTTTGATTACTACGCAGGCAGTCCTTAACCCTACGCCGTGTTCTTCTAAATGTAATCCCTATTCTTCTATTGCACACTCAGTTCTAAGTTGATCTTCTGTAAAATAAAAAACCTATTAGCACACTTCATTTTGCCAACAGTTCTTTACGGTCTCTTCTTTTTGATTCTTTCAATTCTTTTCCCTTCCCTTAATTTACTATTCGGTTTGCTTTCAAGGTGATTCTAGCAGTTCAGGGTTTACTTTGCACAAATCTTCCACGGTGACAGTCAATGGGAAAACAGCCATTACAACGCGGGCATTACTACGCAATGCTATTACAACGCAACTTTTACTACGCAGATACCATTACAACGCATGCTATTACAACGCATGCTATTACAACGCAGATACCATTACAACGCAAGCCATTACATCGCATGATATTAAGGTAAGTTATTGTTTTTGGTGTTTTTGTATTGAAATGTAAAGAAATGTTAAGTAATATTAAAAGGATAAAATTTGGTTTTTTAATTTTAATAGTTATTAATTAACAGGATTTAATACTTAGGGGGTCATTACGATGTCGTAACGTTCGCCACCGCCGAGCCGGTGGTGGCGACCGTTACGGCATTGTAACGAGTAATACCCACGCCATATTATAATGGCGGGGGATCGCGGTGGACGTTCCGATTGCCGGCTGGGCGGACTTGGCCCCTGATATGGTGGCGGTGCCTAGCAGGCACCGCCATCTATATTAGGATGCGTGCAGTGTTTGGCCTTTCCATGGCGGCGATGCCGCCATTGAAAGGCTGGCGGGGATTTGCTTTGGGGGCCCGTTGCGGGCCCCCGGGGGTGGGGGGTGCACTTGGGGGGTATCCATGGTACCCATTCCATTTCCATGCACAAGGTGGCAGGCACCGCGCGGTGCCTGCCATGTTGTGCATGGAAATGCACAACATGTCATTTTGACATTGCGGCGGGTGCTGCTGTAAGCGTAACGAACGTCATTCAGTGGATCGTCTCGCTCCGGATCAGAAGCATGGAAGAGCTGCGTCCAGGTAAGCAGATTTTATACTTTAAAAAATAAGTTAGTGGTGGAATAGTTTATTGTAAAGAGAGAGGAGGGAGGTTTATAGAAGTAGTGTAGATGTTTTTAGAAATGTTTGTATGTTTTAACCTGAAAACTTATTCCAACACAGGTCGCAAGTTGTAGGCCCACGTCGGGTTTATTGGTTTCGAAACACTTTTTATTTAAAAATATAAATCAAAAGTGTTATGAAAACAATATTTTAAGATGTTTTAATTGGGGCGACGTGTTTTACTAAAGAAGTGACTTCGTCGACGTTGTTTTTTTAAATTTAAGTGTTTACATGGACACAGTTTTTTTAAGCAACTATTTTGGAATTTCAAATGGCATTGGTTTTGATTTCGAACGAGAGAGGATTGCAACGCTGGATTTCTTGTTGCGTTTTTTGCCAATTCTTTTTTTTTCGGGATTTCTTTTTTGGGATGTGATTTTTTGGTAGTTGTGCACTGTTCTCTATTGCCATTAATTTATTAAGATGGTTAATAAAGACTTTGCCAAACTGTGTCCATTTTTGGTCCAAAACTTTTGGGTCATGGATTACTGGATGTTTACTGGATTTATTACAATGGATTGTGGGAATACAGGAGACTCTTTGTGAAAACGGGGATTTTAAGAAAGTACAAGAGCTGAAAAAAGAAGACATCTAAAGGTAAGAATCCCGACTTTAATTTTAATTTTTAAAAAACTTTTTAAAAAGCCAATTTAATTAGTGGGATTGTTTGTCAAAACAGGCAAGTAACTTGTTAGTGGGGTAAGTGTAGGTTAGAAATGGAGGATGTGTGCAATATTATCTAGGTAGTCTGAAGCCACCATCAACGAAAATTGTTGAATTGCACCCAATAGTCTCTCAGACATTTCCTTAGTTTTTTTTTATATTCGTGGGTTCAGACTACCTGTTAATGATTACGAAATTATCATTTCTTGGAAACTTTGCTCCTTCCTCAAAATTTCCAAAAAATGATAAAAGTTAGGATGTGGTTTTCCAATCGATTTATTGAAGGAGTTGTGCCATCCCTCTATGGCATTATTTGTTTTTGCTCCTCCCTCTAAGCAGGTCGAGTAGAAGTTCCACCCCTTCACATGGTAATGTGGGTTCCTCCTGCGACCTGACCTGCTTAGATGGCCAATCCATGTGTCTTCAAAATAATTTAGAAGGGGTGCCAATTTGTCTTCATTGTCTGTAAAAAATTCGGAATCAGTAATAGATGTGTAGTACTCATCTACACTGTCAGGAGGAACAAAACAAAGTGCAGTTAGTTTTTTTCATTCAAATTGAAGTTTACTGTCTGATATATAATCTTCAACTAAGGATGTTTTATGTATTTTACGCCAATATGCCTGCGAAAAGTGAAAAAAACATCCTTGAATTTGGGTATCCGTGTACATTTTGGTAATAGTATTAATCATAGGTAATTCAAAGTCAATTAAAACTTTTCTAGGACTTTTGTTCATTGTTTTTGTTTTAATCACTGACAAAAATTCAGTGTATGTTGAGGTTTGTTTATCAGGCAGTAAACTGTACACTAAGGGGACTACTGTATTATTAATGTAGGCATGAATAGTGTATATTTGGGTGAATGGATGAGGCGTGGATTTAAACATCTCATCCATCATCCAAATATCACTACTCTCTAACTTAACAAGATTACGGGGAGTGCTAAAGATAAGAATTCATTTAAGAGGGTTTTGGTTATCATGCAAAAGAAAGGGTTCGTTAGTTACAGTTACAGAAAGCTCAGGTGGAATGTTTATGTCAGAGAAAGTTTGGGGGTTACAGGTTGGGGGTTACTTGCCTGTTTTTTACGCTGTATAATTCTGCGTAGATTTGGGATTGAGGGCATGCAACTTGCTACATGTGCTGGAATGTGTTGTGAAACCTCCCTCAAAACTGAGCCACAGGTTTCATTGGAGGTGGATGCAAGTGCTTTCATTTCGTTAATATTTTCTCTTACCTCTATCTCCATTGCAGAGGCAGAGTGGTTATGGTCTGTGGTTCTTTCTACAGTGTCACCAAGAATAACAGCTCTTCCTGTGCCATGGGATGAGTAATATTGCACACACCTCCAATGACACCTGGGCTCAGTTAGTCTCTCCTTACAATAAACGTAGCCACTGTGCTGCAAAAGTAGGTTGCCTCTACTGGATTTGATGTATTTTGCCTGATTTCTCGCAACCATAATCTGAAAAAAATTGAAAAAGAGATAAAAATGTATAAAACGACTTGTTTTAAAAAAAAAAACCTGTTGGTAAAAAGTGAATGCACAACAGTTTCCAGAACAACATTTTTCTAACAAAGAAGCATAAGTTAATTGCATTTGGTTGTTGTTTACAGCTTTCATTTGCCTGAAATTGAAGCTAGGTAAAGTTTAATTTGATTACTGATAATTGTTATGCTTACATTTTAGAGTATTGTCTTTGCTTATTTGATGAAGATTAATTCTTGTTGGTGTTTTTTGGATTTTCGTTTTGATTGGTTTTGTAAATAGAGATCTTTCTTGTTGAATTTGTTCTGCAAAATAAGAATATTTTATAGGTTTTATTTACAGGAATATTAATTAATTACTATTTTGCATTCAAATGCTTGTGCACGTTAAACATGTTACATTTCTAATTAATTTTGCTGGGTGATTTTTGTTTCTTGTTTTCTAAAAGTTTGCTTGTGTACTACATACTTTCTTTGATACAGATGTTAATTTAATTTTACATGCTCTTTAATTTCTTCTGCTTTTCCATCCTAAAAATGGTGCAAACTAAAATAAGTGATTTTATTTACCTTGAATCTTGTTTGGTCTTCTTGAAATTTGATTTGTGGTGTGTCCTCTTCTTGTGAAGGAGTTTTGCTAAAAACCTGTTGAGAAGATTCATATTATTAAAAATGTTTTATTGTATGCTTCCATTGTTTTACATGCGTTAAATAGGCTTGTGCACATTGATTTTGCAAATGCTTTACAAATAGTACGATTATATTTACCTTGTATTTTGAGGGTTATTTTTTTAAAATACTTTGGGCAGGAAATAGTGTGTCCTCCTTTTTTGGTGTTCTGTGGAGAAGATTCATTTTTAAATTATTTATGTTAATGTATCCAACTTAAGATTTACATCACCTTAATGTTTTAGGTTAAAAATTTGCACTCCAACTCCATTCAGCACTTTCCCTTAGGCAAACACCTGTCAGAGTTAGATTAGTCATTTTTACCCCCACCACCACCCAGCACTTTCTCTGAGGTAAACACCTGTTGCAGTTGGAATAGTAATTTATACCACTACCACCATCCAACACTTTCCCTGAGGCAAACATCTGTTGGAGTTGGATTAGTAATTTTTACCCCCACCACCATCCAGCACTTTCCCTGAGGCAAACACTGTTCGGAGTTGGATTATTAATTTTTAGCCCCACCACCATCCAGGACTTTCCCTAAGGCAAACACCGGTCGGAGTTAGAATAGTAATTTTTACCCCCACCACCATCCCGCACTTTCCCCTGAGGCAAACACCGTTCGGAGTTGGATTAGTAATTTTTACCCCACCACCATCCAGCAGTTTCCCTGAGGCAAACACCTGTTGGAGTTTGATTAGTAAATTTCCCACCCACCACTATCCAGCACTTTCCCTGAGGAAAACACCTGTTGGAGTTTGATTAGTAAATTTGCCACCCACCACTATCCATCACTTTCCCTGAGGCAAACACCGGTCGGAGTTGGATTAGTAATTTTTACCCCCACCACTATCCAGCACTTTCCCTGAGGTAAACATCTGTTGGTTTATTAATTTTTAGCCCCACCACCATCCACCACTTTCCCTGAGGCAAACACCGCTCGGACTTGGAATAGTAATTTTTACCACCCCCCACCATCCAGCACTTTCCCTGAGGCAAACACCGTTTGGATTTGGATCAGTAATTTTTACCCCCACCACCATCCAGCATTTTCCCTGAGGCAAACAGCGGTCGGAGTTGGATTAGTAATTTTTGCCACCACCACCATCCAGCACTTTCCCTGAGGCAAACACCGGTTGGAGTTGGAATAGTAATTTTTACCCCCACCACCATCCAGCACTTTCCCTGAGGCAAACACCGTTCGGAGTTGGATTAGTAATTTTTACCCCCACCACCATTCAGCATTTTCCCTGAGGCAAACAGCGGTCAGAGTTGGATTAGTAATTTTTACCACCACCACCATCCAGCACTTTCCCTGAGGTAAACACCGGTCGGAGTTGGAATAGTAATTTTTATCCCCACCACCATCCAGCACTTTCCCTGAGGCAAACACCGTTCGGAGTTGGATTAGTAATTTTTACCCCCACCACCATCCAGCATTTTCCCTGAGGCAAACAGGGGTCGGAGTTGGATTAGTAATTTTTACCACCACCACCATCCAGCACTTTCCCTGAGGCAAACACCGGTCGGAGTTGGAATAGTAATTTTTACCCCACCACCATCCAGCACTTTCCCTGAGGCAATCACCGGTCGGAGTTGGAATAGTAATTTTACCCCCCACCACCATCCTGCACTTTCAACCACTATGCACATTCCCTGAGGCTTACACCCATTGCTTTTGGATTTCCTACTTTTAAAGCCACCACCATCCCTCACTTTCCCTGAGGAAATTTACCGGTTGGATTAAGAAATCTACTTATGGCACCCACCAACACACAGCTCTTTTCCTGAGTGATACACTAGGTGGATTTGAAATAATTAATTTATGCCTTTTCCATTTCAATTTTTTATCATGAGGCAAACATCTGTTAAAGTTGCAATAGCATTTTTATTCACCCGCCTGCATTGTCTACTGTCATGGGATATGTATCCTCATTTTTAAATTTTAAAAATGTACTCAATGTTGTTTTTTGAAGACCATTCTAAAATTAATTGTTTTTTATTTTTTACTCATAAACATATATATTTTTTTTTACTTACTTATGTCCCAGGCCTGAACGTATCCTCAGGATCCTCAGGATCGAACCAATGCTCTATGGGGTCCACCTCTCGACAGTCCCAAGTCTGGATATGAATACACACAGACTAAAGGATGGTCAAGCGGGGGAAGGGAAAGATGGGGACAGCGGGGAGGGAGACCTGTGGATACAAAAGAACAAATTACCACCTAAGCCTTTCCAACACCTCCCTGTTCCCATTATGCTTAGATGTACCCATACTTCCACTAACCTGTAAGGAAAGAAAAGTTTGCCGGCTAACAGGGGTGCTGAGCTTGTAATCGCAATTCCTCCCACCATATGCTGGAAAATACAACAAAAGGTATGTGAGTCTAACAATCCTGTATCCCTGTTTAACCTATCTATAATGGAACATGTACCTTCTAATTCTACATGTAACACCTACCCTGATATAATGGGAGGAGGGCTTCCAGCCCAGAAGGAACACCTGCCTAGGATCACCCCTGTAGGCAAAAGCAATGGAATCACAAGCGATGAGTAACGTACGAGACAAATGTTAGGGAAGCACATTCAAAAGTACTATAAGCAAAACAGAGGACTGTGAAGAACGTACTTCAAAGGACAAAATCCAGGAAAACTTCCGGGATAAACAAAAAGGAATTTATCGAGAGTTGAAAGTCACTCTCTTAGCCAGCACTATGAAAGCTCATTGATTCTGCCCTGCATGAGCCCACTGACCAGGCTCTCCAACAGGGAAGACACAATGAGACTCTCCCCCCACGACAAGGAAAGTATCAACTTTAAGGCGAAGAACCAAACACACAATGCCAAGCACTATAGTTTTCCCTCGCAAGAGTTCTGAGGATATGGATCCAAGAACGAGAGCTCACCAACGTAGGGAAAGAAAGTTATGAGCTCCGAAACTAGCCGTGCCCAGCAAAAGCACAGGTTGCCTTGCCAACAATGCCAAACTAATAAGAGACAAGCGGTGCCGCTGGCACCCTTACCCGACCATTAACTGCAGAATATGGCCAGCGTCCGAACCGGACTTCCAGGAATAATCGGCAGCGTCTTCTGCAGCTGCCTCGCCTTATCCCGGGTGTTCTGGCGTCACGTGGGGCTGTGCGTCTGACGTCAGACGTCCGCCGAGGCTGCCGCGAATTGGAGACTTCCCCCGGGCTTTCCTATGTGCCTGTGCGAGCGCCGATACCGGCGTTACCGTGTCCCCTGACAACTTATTAGTCGTTTTATGATCTACTACTCCTTATTTTAATTCTTGTCTTTCAGTTGAAAAAACAGTAAAGGCTGCAAAATAATTTTTGCAAATTGTTGTTAATTAATATGAATTGTTTGTACTCATTTCTCACATATGCTTTGTGATATTCCTGTTAGTTGCACTTACTTTTGACTGTAGATGGCACTGTTATCTTTTCGAACGGGTCATTGTCACTCTCCCTTTCCAAAACCGTGTGGTCACTGTGACAGTCAGTTTATCACTGCGCTCAAAATGGTTGACGGCTGCTTTTATATGTTTTTGTTGGGTCAACGTTATTTTAAATGAAAATATGTTTCAAAAACTGTATTTTCGCGCGATTTAGATTCTGACAGACGTATAACTAATTTGTTATGCATTAAAATATCGTTTATTTCGTTTATTCATGGAATGTCAGCCATTTTGTCATGTTGATGGATGAGGTACATTCCTAAAAATAGTTGAAGGACTCTCTTTTTTCATGTGTTAAAATGGTAGGTGATATATCTATCCTTTTCACTGGTTTTTCTGTTTAATGTATTTTTTTCTGTGCTGTTTTTATATATGCATTCCTTTTCATATTTTTTTCGGGAATTGCTCGGGTATTAGAATTTTTTTTGTATTTTTAAAAGTACCCTAGTATTAATTTTAATACCCGAGTATAAATTTAGTAACCGAGTATTAATTTTAATACCCGCATTTTAATACACTCCCCCACCCAAAACCCCTATTTCCCTTGCATCCCGTTCCAGGGGTTAGGTTAATTTTTTTTAAATAATTTATTTTTTATTTTTATAAAAATGCGTAGTTATAGTATGCGTGAAATTAGCATGCATTGTAATGGTTTGCGTTGTAATGGCACTTTTAGTGTATGTCTATACACATGCAATGTAATGGTATTCATAGTAAAAGCATGCATTGTAATGACATTTGCGATGTAAAACCTGCATTGTAAAAGTATGCGTTGTATTGGTTTGCGTTGTAACGTCATATATTCCATTCAATGTTGTGTTCACGTAGTATGACCATTCAAACACCAAATACCTATGACAAGGCACCCTTGATCTTTTGGATCGTCTTAGAGATTTTCTCTTTTGCTCTTTACCACTTTCATCACTGGACTCGGTTTCTTCAGGTATAGGTTCTGGTATTCGTGTTACTGAGGAGCTTCTTGTCTGGGCTTTATTACTGTAGCTTTTTGGCCATTCAGCTTGTCTGTTCATTCTTTTTGTTTCGGTACTTGTTTCTTCCCCTCGATCTTCTGTTTATGCAGGTGCAGTTTCAGTGCCAATTTCGCCTCGAGGAGGAGTATATGCTTCTTTTTTGATGGGGACTCCTATTTCGCTCTGTGTGATTTCAGACACTTGAATTTCTTTTTCAGTTGATTGATCTTCACCCCTCTCTTCATTTTGCTGTTGCTCAGGCAACAGTGCTGTTGGTCTGGGTGGCCTCTCAGGAATTGGTGCAGTCACCAATGCTCTTCTTGCTGGATCATAGACCACCAATCCATCATCTAGGTTTCTCACCTTCTCAGTGTGTGAGGCATGAATCCAGTTTGCAATCCCAGCACATTTAACAGCAGTATTTGTCGTCAGAATTACCTGGAATGGACCCTACCATCTGGGTTCTAAACAAGTCTCCCGAATGTGCTTCTTGATCACGACCCGGTCACCAAAGCTGAGGTCCTTGCACTGTTCTTGGTGAGGATCTTGAGTGGCAACTGAATCCTGATGAGAAATAGAACAGACCTCAACAGCTAATCCTTTGCAGTAATCCAAGATAATATCGTCAGTGATGTTCAAATGACCATTTGCAGGAACTGCTGGTAATCTCATTGCCCTTCCCATTAGAATCTCTTGTGGGGATAGTCGTCTTTCTATCTGGAGTACTTTGTATGCTCATTAACACCAAAGGCAAAGCAATTGGCCATTTCAAACAGGTTGAATCACAAACTTTTGCTAGTCGGGATTTGATAGTCCCGCTCACCTCTTCAACTATTCCAGAAGCTTCAGGTCTGAAACTGCAATGTAGTCATTGTTCGATTTGCAATGCTGTGCAAATCATTTTCAGCACTTCCCTATTGAGATGAGTTCCTCTATCTGAGTCAAGAGAAATTGGCTTTCCGTACCTAGGGATCAGTTCGCTTAATAACAGCTTAGCCGCCACTGTGAGGCTGTCATTTCTCCGAGCTGGGTAGTCTTCCACCCACCTTGAAAATTGCGCACAATGACCACAACATATCTCAGCCCATTATAAAATGGCATTTCGATGAAGTCCATCTGCATCCTGTTGAATGGTCCACTTAATCTCCCTATGTGTCAGTGTAACGTGTTCTCTTTCTTGCATTAATTTGTTGACATACAACGCACTTATTACAAATCTCTTCAGCCAACATTCGGAATTTTAGATTAAACCAACTCAGCCTGAAAAGTCTCAACATGCAATCTCTGCCTAAATTTGTGTACCCATGATAGTATTGTGTCATTTGAAACAACAAGCTTCAGGCAAAATTGGTCTCCCATCTGCCAACATCCAAATGTCATTTGCATTTTTCTCACAACCTGCTTTTATCCATCCATTTTGCTTAGCTTCTGAAGCATTTTCCTAGACTCATTTCAGGTGTCTGCGACTATCATCAAAATTGTGAATGAACTCTCTTCTTCGTACTCACCTTTGAAATGTCCATTGAATGTGCATGCTAACAATGCACAGTACCTTGCTACAGAATCAGCATATCTATTGTCCATGGCAATATATATGCATTTCCACATTGGTGTGCTGCACATTTGAACACTGCTGCTTCCCTGGGCAATTATAAGTCTTCTAGCAAATTTTCAACATGATTTCCATTATGGATTGGTGAGCCTGAAGAGGTTAAGAAACCTCTTTGGGACCACAACTGTCCAAAATCATGGACCACACCAAACCCATATTGACTGTCAGTGAATATTGTGACTCTCATTTGTGCAGTTAAACTGCAGGCTCTGGTTAGAGCAATTAGTTCGGCAACTTGTGCAGAGGTAACTCTCTGAAGCCAGAAAGCTTCAACAACATCATTGGTGATGCACACTGCATATGCTTCTCTTAGAGTAACATTGTTACCTCTTAAACAGGAGCCATCGACATACTTTACATGGTCGGGCTCAATTAGGAGTTCATCCTTAATGTCAGGTCTAGGTTTAGTGCATAGATCCATGACATCTAGACAGTCATGTTCGACCTCATCACATCAACATCATTTACAGGTAACAAAGTTGAAGGATTTAGTACACTGCATCTTTTGAGACCTACATTATTGCAAGACAAAATAGTTTGTTCATATTTTGTCAAACAATTATGAGTTATGTACTGGGTTTCTGTTCTTGTAAGTAATAGCTCCACACAGTGGGGGACCATAACAGTTAAAGGATATCCCATCACTATGCTCTTACTCTTTTCCAGAGTAGAGCTCACCGCAGCTACTGCTTTTAAGCAACCGGGAAGACCTTCAGCTATGGGATCAAGTGCTGTTGAGAAATATGAAATTGGTTTTCGAGCATCACCATGAGCCTGTGTCAATACTGAGAGAGCGCACCCATCTCTCTCACTGCAAAATAATGTGAATTCTTTTGAATAGTCAGGCATTCCTAGAGCAGGGGCATGAACACAATTTGTCTTTCAACTCCAGGAATACTTTTGAGCATTCGTTGTCCCATGGGTGGGATCAGACACATCCTCGTGTGTCAACCTCATTAAAGGTTTTGCCATTATGGAAAAGTTTGGTATCCACTGCCAGTAGTCGCCAACCATTCCCAAAAACATTCTGACTTCCTTTTGAGTTTGCGGTGGATTCATCTGCAAGATGGCTTCTACTCTCTCTGGTGACACATTTCTAGCTCCCTACACAATGCTGTGTCCCAGACATTGAACTTCTTTCTTACAGTACTGCAGCTTCCCTGGAGACACCTTGTGTCCATTCTCAGCCAGGTGGTTTAACAAAGCAATGGAGTCGTGCTTGCAAGCCTCATGCATTTCTGGTGCCACAAACAAATCATCTATGTATTGGATGAAAGTTGACTTGTTGGCTATGTGTAGGGTCTCAAGAATTCTTTTTAGGATCTGATTGAAAATAGAAGGACTCTCTGTATACTCTTGTGGGGCACGACACCCTGCTAGCACCTTTTGTTGAAACACAAAGGAAAAAAGATACTGACTTTCCTCGTGCAATTGCACGGAAAAGAAAGCCTGGCACAGATCAATGACAGTAAGCCATTTTGTAGTACACAGGATCTGGAAAAGTATGGTGGCTGGATTCGGTACCACAGAACAACATGGAACAACTATCTCATCCTGAACTAATCTATATTTCCCGTTGGGCTTCTGTAAACACATGATCAGAGAATTACATGGACTTCCAATCAGTTCCCTCAATGTTCCTTTCTCCAGCATATCTTCTATGGCTGATGTTATTCCTGCAATAGCCTATGATGTGAAATGGTATGGGGCGTTCTAGGTAACACTGCATTTGGTTTTACAGTAACTCGGACTGGTTCTATACCCTTTATTAGTCCGATATCTTTCCCTGCCAAATCCCAAACTTCAGGATTCACTGCCTCTTTTAAATCGTCACATAAATCTTCAATGGTGAATAAAGGAAACACTCTTATTTCACTCTTCTGTTTAACCAATTTATAATCCACAAGCAACAACATCCGGCGTGCAGTAAATAGTGCAATTTCACTTCACACAGTAAATCTCTCCCTAACAGATTTACAAGACTTGAATCACAAACCACAAACTGATGCTTTTCTTCATAAGAGCCTATTTTCATGGGTACTTCTTCTGAAATAGGATTTCTGAATTGTTTATTTGTACCTCTCACAACTTGGATTGTTTTCCCCAAGACAGGTAGATCTGGAACTTCCACTGTTCCTACTGTGGACCTGGTAGCTCCTGTATCTTCTAAAAATGATACCGGGTGACCCCATACTTTAGCATCTACGTAGGGACCACTCTGGTCTACCTCTAAGACTGCGCTAAGTATGCAATCTTTCTCTTCTCTCAGGCACTGTCATTGGGAATTATTGGATCCTGAACAATCAGCTTCGAAAAATGGGTATTGCTGTAATACATTCTGGTTAGAATTGTGGCATGAAATTTTGAAAGGAATTTGTGTTCATTTTCGGTAACTGATTTAAATCGAATCAAGGGTTTCCTACATTTTGGGTATTAATTTCAATAGATGGGGTGGGCATCATTAGTATTTGACCTTGCACAGGCATTTGAGTTTGTGGTGCAGGTACGTATGGCATTTGAATTCCCAATGTCCAATTCTGTGACAGACGTAATATCGTGTAATCTTTTTCATCGCAGCAATATCTACTCCCGATCCTCTACCCACAGAAACATCTCTATCTCTAGCTTGAGACAGACTGAACCTTCCTTCATTTCCCTGAAACCCAACCTGCGGAACCGGAACGCCTTGCATATTCCCTTGATGTCCTGTGAAAAGAGGACTCTGGAAACCTTTCTAAGCCAACTTTGTTTGTGCCAACATGAACTTTTCCTTAATCTTTTTCTGTTTCATGTCTAACTCATCGCTACAATACTTTGCGTATCTCAAAATTTTGTCTAACGACTTGTTCTGCCAACAGATCAAACTTTGCATTAAGTGTGTACAAATTTCCAGTTTTAATCCTAACACAAGCTATGATATAAAAATCCCCATATCCTTTTCTCCAAGATATTCTCACCCACTGTGCTGCTGAAACACCTGCAACAACCGTTCATAATATTCATGTACAGTCTCTTTCGGCTCTTGAGTAGTAATCTTGAGCCAATCCAAATCTCTATGTGGCACTCTGCCTTTCAGGAAAGTATTCACTGCCTCATACTTCTCCATCACTACAGGAGATGGTGCATTTGTTCTAGTCTCCCTCATCGGTTCTTCTTTTGGCCACTGTACTGCAACCTTACATTCAGCCCACAAATCAGCAGGTACTACTATATCAAAAAATGTATTCAAATCTGTTCACAACACTTTGGGAATCTTAATGAACTGCTCAACTTGTGCATACCATTGCACTGGCTTGGCTCTCAATTTTTGGAAATTACTTGTAAATTCAGCCCGATCACCTCTACTCCAAGGAACATGTACATACATTCCTCTTGCGATTTCTGTAAGTGGAAATTCTGTCTCTCCCTCATTTTCCTAATCTTATTTCCTCACTATTGCTTTCTCTCTCTTTTTCTTCTCATGTTTTCCAGCCCATTTCATTTCTAGTTTCTCAACTTGACTCCATTTTCGAATGCATTTAACTAGTTCTGAAATGTGCAAAACGCGTTCCTGGAAGTCTCATGTTTTCCAATGCTGGGTTATCTAACTAAACTCTATAGCTTTTTTTCAGGTGAAAACTTTTCTTAAGATCTATCTCATATTTCTGAGCTACTTCTGCCAATTTATCATACACTATAGCTGCTCTTCGTGTAATCTCTTTACACAGGTAAATTAATTTCATCGGTACTGCTCAATATGTTTGAATTCTAGGCATCCCCTTATTACTTCTTCCAATTCTATCTTTCATTTGGCTACATTTAATGGTTTCTCTCTTTCTGGACCTTGTCTTTCCACTACCTAGGTGCCTTCTACTTTTCTGTTCCCTGCTGCTTCTTCTTGTCATGTTGGTACATTGATATCACTAGGTGTAACTGAAGTCATGAAGAATAAGGTCCCTCCATCTATTAATGCTTGTACTTTCTGTAGGGGTCTCCACAGGACAATCTGGGAATTTTGTGAAGTCGGAACAGATCCTGTGGTTGACACACCTCCCATGACTTGAGATGCTTCTGACCTTAAATCCACATTTGGAGGAATAGCTGTCATTTCTCTGGGTATTATTGGGGCATTTACAGGAGTTAACTGAGCTGCAGTGTGTGTTCCAATTGTAACGGTTACTGTTGGAGCTGCATGATTAGTCCACTGTAGCCTTGTCTAGCATGTTGTTTCATTTTTCTCCAAATTGCCATGTCTACACGTCTTTGTCACTAGAGCACAACGGTCCAAATCTCTAGTAATGTAACTGTATGTATGCAGGTTCTCTGTTCTTCCCCACCAGGTACTCATCTCACCAGATTTATTTCAAGTGTGGGATCAACAACATGATGTTTGTTAAAAATTTGCTCCAAAAATTTGCTTCCAATTGTTCAGGCTCTACCTGATCCCCAGTTGTACTGATATGATCATTACATATCTTTGTCAGCCTGTACCATTCTGTGCTAACTCGTGTACATACTGCTGCGTTATGCACATAGACCATACTGTACGCCTATCAGGGCAATCCCAATGACTGCTCGCTCTGATTAATACCTTGTTGTTAAATGACCCTCTGTTGCTATTACATAACATTGTTAATTATATTAATTATTTTTGTTAGCACTACGCTTTATTTACATATCGTAATTGGCCCATGCATGGGTCACACTGGATGCCTACTATGGCATCGAACCCTTCACTCTCGGTGGCCTTTCTCCCCCCTCCCTTTCTCTCCTTCGACTCTCCCTGGTCCCCCCCGGGGTTCCCTGACGCTCACATTGAGTACCAGCCTAGTCTCCGTGTCCCTCGTGACACCCGTCACGTGACCGGAACACACGATAACCATTGCCGGCTCCCAGCCCTACGTGTTGGTGGACGCTTCATTTGTCCCATCTTTGAGCCCGACTACGGAGGTTTCATTCCTCTACTGCCAAACCGGAATTAATTTCTCGCCTTTGCCGCGATGCCGATCCCGGAATTGCTAAGTCCTCCGGCTCCTACTGACTGCCAATCCCCGTATGATACCTTCATCACGCTACGGAATTCGTCCCAATAGGCTCCACTTGACCGCCTGAACACCCCCATACTTAGCAGGCTTCCGTCACGCAGTGAAATTAATTAACTTGGTTTCCATGCGGACTCCTGACGTTTCACTTATTGTTCTACTCCCTGACTGTTCTGACCCGGACACTTGACTTACCCCTGTCCAGTTCAGCACTACTTCCTACCAAATGACCATTGTCCTGATGATGACCTGAAATGAATCAGGTTGAAACGCCGTCGACTACCGAGCATAGAACTTTGGCGCTACTGTGGTCAATTTAATTAATCTGACTTTCTAAACATGAACATTGTATATATCTTTTTGTAAATCTTGACCACATTCTTCTTAATTTTTTATCGCCGTTCACGTTGCTCTTATCACCCTTGTGTCACTGCGCCGCTCACCTTCACCAAACACGTCCAGTGTTCACCTTGTGTGCTTTTGGTCATTGTATATTTAACTGTACTGTAGTGCTGCTATAACTACTTACAAATAATACCTTCCTTTTTTTTCACTCCAGCTGCATTGTTGTGGTCTCTCTTTTGTTCTCCATCCCTGTTGTGATTTGTTTCACTGTTTTTATTGTTCCCCCCTTTTCAGTGTTTTCCAGTTGAGACATTATTGTATGTTAAAAAATTGTACCCGGTCTCACCTGGGTTAACGGGTCCCACTCCTGTGTTTGCTTCTTTGTTATTGAGCAACCGCTGGGTTGCGAGAGTATTTCTCTAAAAAGTCACACATTAGGTTGTCACGTCATGTGCAATTGATCTACACAAGATGTCCTCTAGGGAGACCCCTTCATACACGGATGACTACATCCAACGTATTCTAAGTGGCCCATCACTATTGTCACACACGTCCACCCCTCTTGCAGTAGCCCCTAACTCTTCAAGGTCTCTATTAGAGAAAGTAGAAAACTTAAAGAAAAAACAAATCCGGACGGATCTCCATGCACGCATGCTAACGGAATACCTCAAATCTGATACTATCCCACTTGGTCTCCAAATACGCAACATCCCAGCCATCTTCACGCAAGACCCGAAATTCCATACTGGTTTCAGCCACCTTGCCACCACTTGTTCCCGACACTGGATGGTTTTAGGCATCGACACAGCCATAGAACACAGCCGCAAGGAACTAGAAGAAATTGCGGAACTAGAGAAACTAATCCTATCTGACACGTCTCTCACTGACGCAAAGGCATTACTAGATAAAGTCAACAACACCATTGCCACGTTTCATACCTTTGAATAGAATAAAAAGATAAACAAAATACAAAAGGATATAAAAAACTATAACAGGGACACTACTTATCCTTATCTTCTTGATACATTTTTCAATACACCTTATCAACCACAGAGAAACAGAAACTGGGGCCGATACAGAAACAACCAAACAATCACATTTTCAGATTCCTCTAACACATCCATTGAGGACTCGGACCCTGGAGAGGGTCCCAGCACTGAACACCCACAGAACAGACCCCATCCTCAACCTTTACTACCAACTGTTTTTTTAGGAGGGAACCGCAGACGCGGCCGGGGACAAACGCGACCCAACTATCAATACCAATACGCGGGCGAGCGACAAACACGTCGCAAATTCTACCAGTGGGGACCGCAATGATGCCCCCTCCTACTGCTAGAGATGATGCCGAACTAGCCCGGTCAACAACCAACATTGAGGGGACCACTCTACCTCAAATAGACAACAATATGGACCAGCAACCCATTGATCAAGGTAACACCGATACCCCAGCTGGACAGAACACATTCAATTCCTCTCCTATCCCCATCTTCAATCTATCCAAGCATGTCTTGTCCGTAGAGGAGATCGCAATCCTAAGCAAGGGCCTGTCATTTGTCCCAGCGGATCGCAGCAATTTCTTCAAACTACAAGAAGATTTACTCCTTTTCTTCCGACGTATCCGCCTAAAACAATTTTTTTCCGACAAACCTGATTCTAACACTTCTTATGAGAAACAATTCCATCCAGCCTCCACCTTCCTTCCGCCTGCTTCTATGATGCCACCGGAAATCTTGGCTTTCGAAAGACTAGTCATGCATGAAGTCAAGGAATTACAATCCCACTCTGAATTTGTTCCATATAATATACCCATCAGGGAGAAGCAGGCCCTAGACAGCTTAAGCGGTAATGAACACATAGTCATCAAACCTGCCGACAAGGGTGGGGGTATAGTGATCATGGACATTGATAACTATGACACCGAGGTCCTACGCCAACTCAGTAACACCTCTCACTACCGCCCTCTACCAAAAGATCCCTTACCAGACATCCGCAAGCAAATACAAACTATCACTACCCACGCCTTACATTCCGACATTATCTCCAAAAAGGAACATGCTTTCCTTAACAACTCACACCCCCGGACTCCAGTGATTTATGTCTTACCTAAAATTCACAAGGACCAAACCAATCCACCTGGACGACCAATAGTATCTGGATGTGGTTCCATTCTGGAACCACTTGGTAAATACATTGACTCCTTTCTAAAGGAATTTTTCCCTCTAACCGACACTTTTGTAAGGGACAGCACACACCTTATAAATATCATTGAAGACAGACCATTTGACAATGACAACGACCTCATGATAGGCTTAGACATCGAGTCACTGTACACCAACATACCACACTCCGAAGGCCTCACCATTATAACTGAACTTCTTGACACACGACCCAGACCAGTACGCATCCCTACTGACTTCATCATTGATTTACTACACATTGCACTCACCAATAACAATTTTCTTTACAAAAATACCTTTTTTCTACAGATTAAAGGTGTTGCCATGGGGGCCTGCTTCGCTCCCAACTTTGCCATCCTCTATGTTCATCACCTCGAAACAACCTGCTTCCTATCTGCACAAAACCCATTTCTCAATAACATTAACCTCTGGCGTCGATACATCGACGACATTCTCCTACTCTGGCAGGGTTCACGCGAAGAACTTACATCTTTCATCTCTTGACTCAATAACTGCCAAAATCATCTCAAATTTACCTCGGATGTCAGAAACAATGACCTCCCCTTCCTCGACCTCACCCTTCATGCAGAGGAGGGTACAATAGGGACTGCCCTTTATCGCAAACCTACAGAGCGGAACACTCTCTTGATGTACTCCAGTTACCATCCCAGGGGCCTCAGGGATGGTTTACCCTACGGGCAATTTCCTCGTATTCGGAGAAGTTGTAAATGGCGTAAAGACTATTTCAGGGAAGCTGCCATCCTTTCTGAGAAATTGATTAACAGAGGATACCCAAAACACATTGTTTCACGTGCATCCAAAAGGGCATGGTACTGTCACAGGGAGCATTTACTCTCCCCTTCACCAAAACGGACCAACCCTCGAATACCATTCGTGTCGACCTACAGCCCCTCCAGCAACTTGGTCAGCAAAGTTATAAAAAAGAACTGGTCTATATTAAGGACCCATGCATCTTTCAAAGAACCACCATTGTTTTCCTACAAAAGGGGTAACAACCTAGCTGATAAACTGGTCCATGCTATTACTTGGCCTAAAAATTATATGAAAACACAAACCGTGACCTCATTGTGGGGACTGCCACCGACCGTTGGCCATTACAAATGCCAAACCTGTGCAGCATGCAACTTGACCTACAATACCAAGGATTTTGTAACTACAGAACATACTTACAAACTCAAAAGTTTCTCCAACTACCGCACGTCAAATGTCATTTACGCCATTCGCTGCCCCTGCGATCTATTATACATCGGACAAACGACCCAAATGGTAAAGCAGCGGATTTTCCAACATCGAAGTCGCATCAGATGCAATGTTGAGACTGCTCCCCTGGTCGCTCACTACAAAGAAAAACATCATTCTGAAACAGACTAAACCTGCCAAGTGATTGACCGCCTCACTCTACCGCTGAGAGGTGGAAACCTGCAAGTCCTACTCAACAAATGCGAATGTAGATGGATTGCTCGCTGTAATTCTGTCACCAATGGCTTAAATACCCTAGATGAATGGAACACGGTCATTACATCCTCGTGACCTGTACTAGCCCCACTGCCTCCCTCTTACTTGGCTCCCTGTATCTCCTAAGGTCTCTTTCATGATTAGACCACTGTAGCCTTGTCTAGCATGTTGTTTCATTTTTCTCCAAATTGCCATGTCTACACGTCTTTGTCACTAGAGCACACTGGTCCAAATCTCTAGTAATGTAACTGTATGTATGCAGGTTCTCTGTTCTTCCCCACCAGGTACTCATCTCACCAGATTTATTTCAAGTGTGGGATCAACAACATGATGTTTGTTAAAAATTTGCTCCAAAAATTTGCTTCCAATTGTTCAGGCTCTATCTGATCCCCAGTTGTACTGATATGATCATTACATATCTTTGTCAGCCTGTACCATTCTGTGCTAACTCGTGTACATACTGCTGCGTTATGCACATAGACCATACTGTACGCCTATCAGGCCAATCCCAATGACCTCTTGCTCTGATTAATACCTTGTTGTTAAATGACCCTCTGTTGCAATTACATAACATTGTTAATTATATTAATTATTTTAGTTAGCACTACGCTTTATTTACATATCGTAATTGGCCCATGCATGGGTCACACTGGATGCCTACTATGGCATCGAACCCTTCACTCTCTGTGGCCTTTCTCCCCCCTCCCTTTCTCTCCTTCGACTCTCCCTGGCCCCCCCGGGGTTCCCTGACGCTCGTATTGAGCACCAGCCTAGTCTCCGTGTCCCTCGTGACACCCGTCACGTGACCGGAACACACGATAACCATTGCCGGCTCCCAGCCCTACGCGCTGGTGGACGCTTCATTCGTCCCCTCTTTGAGCCCGACTACGGGGGTTACATTCCTCTACTGCCAAACCGGAATTAATTTCTCGCCTTTGCCGCGACGCCGATCCCGGAATCGCTAAGTCCTCCGGCTCCTACTGACTGCCAATACCCTGTATGATACCTTCATCACGCTACGGAATTCGTCCCAATAGGCTCCACTTGACCGCCTGAACACCGCCATACTTAGCAGGCCTCCATCACGCTGTGAAATTAATTAACTTGGTTTCCATGCGGACTCCTGACGTTTCACTTATTGTTCTACTCCCTGACTGTTCTGACCCGGACACTTGACTTACCCCTGTCCAGTTCAGCACTACTTCCTACCAAATTACCATTGTCCTGATGATGACCTGAAATCAATCAGGTTGAAACGCCGTCGACTACCGAGCATAGAACTTTGGCGCTACTGTGGTCAATTTAATTAATCTGACTTTCTAAACATGAACATTGTATATATCTTTTTGTAAATCTTGACCACATTCTTCTTAATTTTTTATCGCCGTTCACATTGCTCTTATCACCCTTGTGTCACTGCGCCGCTCAACTTCACCAAACACGTCCATTGTTCACCTTGTGTGCTTTTGGTCATTGTATAATTAACTGTACTGTAGTGCTGCTATAACTACTTACAAATAATACCTTCCCTTTTTTTTCACTCCAGCTGCATTGTTGTGGTCTCTCTTTTGTTCTCCATCCCTGTTGTGATTTGTTTCACTGTTTTTATTGTTCCCCCCTTTTCAGTGTTTTCCAGTTGAGGCATTGTTGTATGTTAAAAAATTGTACCCGGTCTCACCTGGGTTAACGGGTCCCACTCCTGTGTTTGCTTCTTTCTCTTTCTGAATTAAACATGGACATGGCACAACCATCTTCTTCACTTTCACTTGATACTGATATGGAGGAACATGCTACTGGTTGAAAATGATTTAGATGACAATCGACTTCGTTCAGTATCGATTTGTCGTATTCGACGTCTCCGTTGGTCCTTGTGGGAGCACGCCGAACATTCCTCCAGGAACGTTCCAGCGACCATTTTGTCGTCGCGCTATGGCGCACTTGTTTTTCTCCTGGCTTTACACACTGTCACAAAATGGTTCTCATTTCTACAGCCCTTACAAATCTGTCCAATGGTGGGATATTTGTCTTCATGTGGAAACGAAAATCCACATCTAAAATATAACTTCTTTTTATGTGTAGAAATCACCTTGTATCCTTCAATATTTTGCTTTGACTTGCTTTTCACACTCATGGCTAATTCATTCTGGGCACCTTCTGCCTCCATGTCAGCAGCTTGCCGATCGGCGTTAACAATCATTCCAGGCTGAAAAATTCTCTTAGCGACCCTTGACCTTGCCAGGTAGGTCGCTCCCCCACCACACAGCTCCGCCTGTGCTGTCTGCCCGCTGCTCCTGTAGGTAAGATCGCCCTCCGCTTGTGGCCCCGGTGCCAGTTTTGTCTGCTTGTCTCCCCTTTTCCTTTCTGTGCCCCTCGCTGCCCCACTGTTGTTGTGCCCGTGATTTGCCTGCTCTCCCCCCGTTTTTCCTTCTGTGCCCCTCGCTGCCCCACTGTTGTTTACCCGTGATTTGCCTGCTCTCCCCCCGTTTTTGACTTTCTGTGCCCCTCGCTGCCCCACTGTTGTTGTGCCCGTGATTTGCCTGCTCTCCCCCGTTTTTCCTTCTGTGCCCCTCGCTGCCCCACTGTTGTTTACCCGTGATTTGCCTGCTCTCCCCCGTTTTTTCCTTTCTGTGCCCCTCGCTGCCCCACTGTTGTTTACCCGTGATTTGCCTGCTCTCCCCCCGTTTTTCCTTTCTGTGCCCCTCGCTGCCCCACTGTTGTTGTGCCCGTGATTTGCCTGCTCTCCCCCGTTTTTCCTTCTGTGCCCCTCGCTGCCCCACTGTTGTTTACCCGTGATTTGCCTGCTCTCCCCCGTTTTTTCCTTTCTGTGCCCCTCGCTGCCCCACTGTTGTTTACCCGTGATTTGCCTGCTCTCCCCCGTTTTTTCCTTTCTGTGCCCCTCGCTGCCCCACTGTTGTTGTGCCCGTGATTTGCCTGCTCTCCCCCGTTTTTCCTTCTGTGCCCCTCGCTGCCCCACTGTTGTTTACCCGTGATTTGCCTGCTCTCCCCCGTTTTTCCTTTCTGTGCCCCTCGCTGCCCCACTGTTGTTGTGCCCGTGATTTGCCTGCTCTCCCCCCGTTTTTCCTTCTGTGCCCCTCGCTGCCCCACTGTTGTTTACCCGTGATTTGCCTGCTCTCCCCCGTTTTTTCCTTTCTGTGCCCCTCGCTGCCCCACTGTTGTTTACCCGTGATTTGCCTGCTCTCCCCCGTTTTTTTCCTTTCTGTGCCCCTCGCTGCCCCACTGTTGTTGTGCCCGTGATTTGCCTGCTCTCCCCCGTTTTCCTTCTGTGCCCCTCGCTGCCCCACTGTTGTTTACCCGTGATTTGCCTGCTCTCCCCCGTTTTTCCTTTCTGTGCCCCTCGCTGCCCCACTGTTGTTTACCCGTGATTTGCCTGCTCTCCCCCGTTTTTTCCTTTCTGTGCCCCTCGCTGCCCCACTGTTGTTGTGCCCGTGATTTGCCTGCTCTCCCCCGTTTTTCCTTCTGTGCCCCTCGCTGCCTATCGCCATTCCCGCCGCTGCGTCCCCTGCGGCCCCGCCCCCCTGACTGCCCATTCGCTGCCCCTGCCTCCCGCCTCCCCATAAATGGCGGCCACTGCACGGCCGCGCAGCGGACGTGCGCAGCGGGCGCGCCGCTGGCGCGCCGAAGGCGCGCCTAAGGCAAGCCCGTCTGCGCCCGTCCCGCGACTGGACCGCGCCCAGCGCCAGAACCCCTGGATCCCACCGATGCAACACCACTCGACGGACCTACGACGCCGCCACACTCACCGCACTCAATGCCGGCCGGAACCCTGCCTGCTACCGAGCCTCACCGAGACGCACCCACGGACCCTTCACCTGCCAAACCTGCCGATTCACCTGCCCCCTGACGTGCACCACCTCCGCCAAGTCGAGCAACAGCAGCAACCACCTGAAATGCATCCTGCTGAACACCCGCTCCGTCCACAGGCACGCCGTGGAACTCTGGGACCTGCTCGACGCAACAGCACCGGACATCGCCTTCCTCACCGAAACCTGGATGAACGCCTCCTCAGCGCCTGACATCGCCATAGCCATCCCGGATGGATACAAGATCACCCGGAGGGACCGCGTCAACCAGACGGGAGGAGGCATCGCCATCGTACACAAGAACACCATCCGCATCTCGACTAACTCCGACGAGACCTTCACCGCCGCCGAACACCTACACTTCCAGATACACACGGACCCCAAGACCACCCTCCGAGGCACCCTCATCTACAGACCCCGGGACCACGCACACTATTCAGCGAAGACATCGCAGACTTCATCAGCCCGCACGCCATGCCCTCCGCCGACTACATCCTCCTAGGGGACCTCAACTTCCACCTGGAGAACAACAACGACAGAAACACCACCGCCCTGCTGGACAACCTCGCCAACCTCGGACTCAAACAACTGGTGAACACGCCCACCCACTACGCCGGCCACACGCTTGACCCCGTCTTCTCGTCCAGCAAGCACATCTCCTTCAGCCACGCCACCGGACTCCACTGGACCGACCACAGCTGCGTCCACTTCAGCTTCAGAAAGACTGCGACCCACCACCACCCGCAACAGGCTCCCCGCCGGAGCTGGAGCAAGATCACCGCCGAGCAGCTCACCGCCTCCCTCAGCCAGAACACACCCACCGACACAACGGACCCAAACGAAGCAGCCAGCAACCTCGCCAAGTGGCTGACCGCCTGCGCCGACGACCTCGCACCACTAAAAACCCTCCCAGCAGACCCGGAAGCAAGAAAACCCCTTGGTTCACCAACGAACTCAAGGAATCCAAGAAGAACTGCCGCACTCTCGAGAAAACCTGGCGACTCGTCCAGACCACAGACAACAGGACCGCCCTCAAGCACGCCACCCGCAAACACCACCAGCTGATCCGTGCCACCAAGAAGTCGGCACTCAAAGAACGACTGGACAACAACGCCCATGACAGCAAGGAACTTTTCAGCATCGTCAAAGAGTTCTCCAACCCCAGCGCCGGAAACAACGACATCACCCCCTCGCAAGACCTCTGCAACTCACTCTCCGCGTTCTTCCACCGCAAGATCACCGACATACACAACAGCTTCGACGCACAAACAACGCAGCCCTACCGCCGAACCAATGCCCGCCACCACCACCCTCTGCAACTGGACCCCGATCAACACCGAAGACACCACCCGCACGATGAACTCCATCCACTCCGGATCACCAACCGACCCCTGCCCACACCACGTCTTCAACAAAGCCGACGCCACCATCGCACCCCATCTCCGGGACATCATCAACTCCTCCTTCCACACCGCCACCTTCCCGGAGAGCTGGAAGCACGCCGAGCTTACCGCCCTCCTGAAGAAACCAACGGCGGACCCCACCGACCTCAAGAACTACCGCCCCATCTCGCTCCTTCCGTTTCCGGCCAAAGTCATCGAGAAGACCGTCAACAGACAGCTTGCCGCCTTCCTCGAGACGAATGGATCCCTCGACCCCTCGCAGTCCGGGTTTCGGGCCAACCACAGCACCGAGACCGCCCTTATCGCAGCCACCGACGACATCAGAACCCTAACCGACAACGGGGAAACAGCTGCCCTCATCCTCCTGGACCTCTCCGCGGCGTTCGACACCGTCTGCCACCGCACCCTAGTGAAGCGCCTCAGCAACATCGGAATCCGAGAGAAAGCACTGGAATGGATCATCTCGTTCCTCGCCGGAAGAACCCAGAGAGTCCGCCTCTCCCCGTTCAGATCCGAAGCCACCGAAGTCATCTGCGGCGTTCCACAAGGATCCTCACTCAGCCCGACCCTCTTCAACGTCTACATGAGCCCCCTCGCAGCCATCGCACGCCGACACAACCTCAACATCATCTCCTACGCCGACGACACCCAGCTGATCCTCTCCCTCACCAACGACCCCACCACCGCCAGAGCCAACCTGCACGACGGGATGAGAGACGTCGCCGACTGGATGAGGAACAGCCGCCTTAAACTGAACTCAGACAAGACGGAAGTCCTCATCCTGGGCTCATCACCCTCCGCCTGGGACGACTCCTGGTGGCCCCCGGCCCTGGGCACCGCACCCAAGCCAACGGACCACG
Organism: Calotriton arnoldi; assembly: GCA_963921515.1. Classification (NCBI taxonomy): domain Eukaryota; kingdom Metazoa; phylum Chordata; class Amphibia; order Caudata; family Salamandridae; genus Calotriton; species Calotriton arnoldi. Next base: position 407,658 of record CAWUFW010012366.1, on the reverse strand, counting down.
CACGCAACCTGGGCTTCATCCTGGACTCCTCCCTGTCGATGACCAGACAAGTCAACGCCGTCTCATCTTCATGCTTCAACACCCTGCGCATGCTCCGCAAGATCTTCAGATGGATCCCCACTGAAACCAGGAAGACCGTCACCCAGGCACTCGTCACCAGCCGACTGGACTATGGGAACACCCTCTACGCCGGAACCACAGCCAAACTTCAAAAGAGACTCCAGCGCATCCAGAACGCCTCCGCACGACTCATCCTGGACATCCCCCGACACAGCCACATCACCGTACACCTGAAAGACCTGCACTGGCTCCCCGTCAGCAAGAGAATCACGTTCAGACTCCTCACCCACGCACACAAGGCCCTCCACGACCTGGGCCCAAAGTACCTCAACGACCGCATGTCCTTCTACACGCCCACACGCCAGCTACGATCAACCAGCCACGCCCTCGCCACCGTACCACGCATCCGCAGAACCACCGCCGGAGGAAGATCCTTCTCCTACCTGGCGGCCAAGACCTGGAACTCCCTCCCCACTCACCTTCGGCGAACCCAGGACCATCTCGCCTTCAGGAAGCAGCTCAAGACCTGGCTGTTCGAGCAGTAACTTACCCCCTCCCCCAGCGCCTTGAGACCCTCCCGGGTGAGTAGCGCGCTCTATAAATGCCGTGATTGATTAGCATTTTCCTTCGGAAGGAATCGAACAAGCAACCATCAATGACCTGAGACGCATGACTTCTTCATCATTAAATTCATTGAACTTACAGTGTTTGATAAGTGTGTCAAGTCTCTCTACAAATCCATCCATGGTTTCACCAACATTCTGTCATTCTTGACTGAAAATATATCTTTCATAGTCAACATTTGGCATTGGATTGAACTTGAGATTCAAGGTTCCTTATATCAGACAGTATGTGATTTCTTCTGCAGTTTGCGGCATTTTCTTTATGACTTCCTTCACACCATCACCAGCAAGATTGTTGAGTTATTAGATAATCTTTTAGTTATCAGTCTCTTCAAGAGCATCAATGAAATCTTCAAATGTCTCTATCCACGTAGTCCATCGGTTGCCAATATTTTGCTTTTTGGCGGTATTGAATGATGATAGTGGTTTTCAAGAAAACAGCAGCGTTGTAGACCAGTGTGGAACTTAATGAGGCGGGATGTGACGGTCTTTCTGCCACTGTTTCTAGTTCATTCTCTGTGAGACCCTGTGACGTATCAGCCTCCGGACCATCCTTTATGATAACAGGAAATGGGATTTTCTTCTTGGTCTCCATCATAACAACAACCTGCCACTATTCCGAACACCTCACTGACTTTCACTCTTCAAGACCTATGGAGTAGTTCTGAGCCCCACTCAGTGGCTTTGGTTGCTCACCTTTTCAGGTATGGGCAGCTCCCTCAGCACAACCCCAGGCACTTCTCCTTGGGTTGCTTTGTCCAATGCTGCCGTAAGAAGACTCTCTTTAATTACTTTTGGTAAGCACACAACTGTTTCTTCCATCTAGGTCGTTTTGCTTCTGGCTTTACTTCTGGCTTTGCTTAGCACTTGATTATGCCTGGTTGCTTTCTGCCTTGTAGCACTTATACTCAAAGCGTTATTTTGCGCTTGGCTGTCGCTTAGTACTTTTTGGCACCAGGTTGATCTCTGCTTGGCAGTACTTACAGTCAAAGCGTTATCATTCCGTACTAGGTATGACTCTATTTGAGTAGTAGCGCAGTACCTTTATGTATGGTCTGGCCAACAGGTTGTCGACCAACGACGTGTTGATTCTCTTTAAATGCTTATTTTTTAAAATGCTTCACAGCGGCTGGAACTGTGTTTGACTCCACATGTATTAAACGTCGATTTCTGTACTTTGACGACGGCACATGTGGTACACACGAGCAGTTTGCCTGGACAAAGGAAAACTCTCTGAGAGAGCACTGTCAATCTTTGGGTTACTTATCCCCTATCTCGTCGCCATTTGTAGCGTCTTTCCAACCGGGGCACCCGTAAATGACTGCACCACACACAGGGCTTGATATCAACATTCTATAGCAACCTTTATGACAATGCACTCTATCCATTAATGCCATAGCTCTACAGAGTTCATTAGGAGCAAAAAGGGTTCCATCATTGTTAACTCGCAAGAACTACACATTGGGCCATCAGTCACTTGATAAAATGATTTGTTGAAAGGTGAGGACTAGAAACGTGGAGATCTGCATACAAGCACAGATTTGATCAATCACTCAATGAAAGGTTTGTAAAGCGTGACTACTCACCTATAAGTTTCTCAAGACGCTGGGGGGGGGAGAGCTGCAGGTCCGTCAAGGAACTGTGGTTCAGTCGAAGAGCCAGGTCTTGAGGTCCTTCCTGAACTGAGGCAGTGATGGTGATTGCCTGAGGAGGAGAGGCAAGGGTGTTCCAAGTCTTCGCTGCGAGGTAGGAGAAGGATCTTCCTCCGACTGTGGTCTTGTGGATACGTGGGACAGTAGCCAGGGCCAGTTGGGCAGAGCGGAGGTCTCTGGTGGGTACGTGGAGTGCGAGGCGGTGGTTGAGGTACGCAGGTCACACATCGTGGAAGGCTTTGTAGGTGTGTGTGAGGAGCTTGAAGGTGATTCTTTTGTTGACTGGGAGCCAGTGGAGGTCTCTTAGATCGCTGGTGATGTGGTTGCAGCGGGGAATGTTGAGGATGAGTCTGGTGGAGGTGTTCTGGATGTTCTGCATTTCTTTGAGGAGTTTCTGGGTGATGCCGATGTAGAGTGCGTTGCTGTAGACGATTCTGCTGCTGGTGAGTGCGTGGGTGACCGTCTTTCTGGACTCAGTGGGGATCCATTTGAATATCGTTTGGAGCAGGCATAGCATGGGGAAGCAGGATGATGAGACGCCGTTGATCTGACAGTTCATGGTGAGTGAGGAGTCCAGGATGATGCAGAGGTTCTGCGCATGGTCTATGGGTGTGGGGGTGTCGTGTAGTTCCTATATTACCTATACAGGATCTGCGCGTTTGGATAACATAAACTGTGGGATTGGTGGCGGACTGATTCCAAGCACCCCCACCGGATACGTTAGCCTGTCCGTATTAGCTAGCTCACAGTGCCACTATAATCTCCTCTTATCACGGAGAGAATAGTTCTTGGCAACCTCAGAACATGACAACCCTGATCCCCCAGGATTGTGGAAACAATATACTACCTTTCGCTCAGTCACTCGTGCTCACTTAGTTTGTCTCAGAGAGATACACAGAATAAACAGGCTGGGCGTTTCAATAATAAGTATTTATTGAACCGTTGTTATTCTAGTGTAGATTATATGAACTGCAACAACCATTAGACAGTAGCAGAGATATATGATTAGCAATACTACCAAAGTAAAGGAGTGGTATAGTTCTACCATCTTTCATAAATCATGAATACATACATGTACATAAAACACATGATAAAAGTGCGTACTCCTACGATGTCTCCCTAACTAGATGTACCTAAATGTACCTAGCAACTGTGTAGGTGTTATGCCAAGAATCCCACTAGGATCTAGTCAACCCCATTACCTGAGAGTTAGAGAATGTGGGGCCCCGTCCTGGTCTCGAGTTGGACACCCCGCAAGGGATGTTAGACCACTGCTAGCTGGAGCATCTGCATGCAGAAACCTCAGCATCTCTGGTCAGTGTGTCAGCCGGGAAGTCACGGTCTCCTCTATCTTCCTAAGCAAGATGTGCTGTATATATACCCATAGGTCTCCCCAGGGGTCCTACCTTGCTGTGTTATTGTGTCGGCCTAAAGGATGACGTTGGGCCTGAACTTTATACAGAGATATTATACAGGAGATGGTAATCCTACTGTTAGTCCTGCTGTGCTTCCAAGAAGCCTCATGCATAATGTATGAGAATCAAACCAGGGAAAAACCTGCGTTCTGAATGCAGTGTCATATCTAGGTAAAAGGTCAGTGCCTAAGAACCGTTATGTATGTAGTGTAGAGAAGGATATAGGTGAAAGGTTGCAGTGTTACCTGCGCCTATATAGGGTACCTATATGGAATATAACAGGGGAGGTTCCTAGTGCTGCAGGCCACCAGGAGTCGTCCCTGGCGGAGGGGGTGGAGCCATGATGAGGACTTTGGTCTTCTCTGAGTTGAGCTTGAGGCAGCTGTTCTTCATCCAGTCAGCAACAGTCTTCATCCCGCCGGACAAATTGTTCTTGATGACTGTTGGTTCGTTGGTGAGGGAGAGAATCAGCTGGGTGTCCTTAGTGTAGGAGAAGATGTTGAGTCTGTGGTTCCTAATGATGGCTGCGAGCGGGACCATGTAGCGTGGTGTTCAGGGAGGAGTGGGTTCAGAGAGAAATGGAGGTAGTCTGATTCTCTGTGTTCAGCTGGTGAGGAAGGAGCGGATCCATTCCAGGGCTTTGTCACGAATGCTGGCGCCATGGAGTCTTGTGCATAGGGTGCGGTGAGAGAAGGTATCGAAGGTGGCCAAGAGGTCCAGGAGGATGAGGGCTGCAGTTTTGCCTCGGTTGAGGAGGGTACAGACATCATCTGTGGCAGTGAGGAGGGTGGTCTCGGTGCTGTGGTTGCTTCAGAAGCCGGATTGGTCCAGGATGTGGTTCGCTTCAATGAACTCGGAGAGTTGGGCGTTGATGGCCTTCTCGATGACCTATGCTAGGAAGAGGAGAAGCACGATAGGTTTGAAGTTCTTGAGGTCTGTCCGGTTGGCAGAGGGTTGCTTCAGCAAGGGGTTGATCTCTGCGTGTTTCCAGTCTTCTAGGAATGTGGCGAACTTGATGGAGCAGTTGATGGTGCAGCAGGGTTCGGGGGTGATGGCGGTGCCTGCTCCATTGAAGATGTGATGTGGGCAGGGGTCTGAAGGTGCTCCGGAGTGGATTTGTCAACTCTTCCATCAAGGCTTCTCATAGTAGAGATGAAGTAGAGTGCGTGCAGTAAAAATACATTTAAAATAAGTGATGCAGGGCGTTGCGGTGTAGGTGACTGTTCGGTAGTCATGAGTTCCATGGAGCACTATCAGGCCCAGGTGGGATGGGCTGAGGAGTAGCTTCGGAGGGAGGGGGTTGTTTGTGTGTGATAACCCCCAGGTACATTCTTGGCTTGGTAGTTGGGTCTGGGGCCCTGGGTTGGGTCCTTCTCATTTCACTAAGAGCTTTTAACATTTTTTGGAGCGGAAACTTAAATATATATTGTGTTTGGTTTCCCAAAAGAATTGTAAATCTACATCCAAAGAAATACTCGTTGAATGGGTAAAAATGTACTTCTTTTGGAATTCACAAACATTGGTAGTAGTAGGCTTTTGGAAAGCTGCATCAGTCACAGTTTTTCTGATTCATACTAATGGCAATCAAAGACCCAAATGGTGATGGGATGAATGCTTGTAAATATTGTAACCAGTGGCAACCACTCTGTAGCATTCCAATTCATCATTTTTCACCCACTGTGCCACTCTAGACAGAGGCCCACCGAATGTAAATCAGTAATGACCCTGTCCCTCAGGGAAACAGTCCATGCTGAACCTTGGTCATCTCACCCTTCCTCTGTGCTTTTTCAGTTAATCCGTAGTATAATGACAGCACAATTGCATGCCTGCCCCACCTTTCATACATGACATGCCAGTTCAGTTTACCAATTGTCAAAGAGATACAATAATAATTTCACCACATGGGGTCACCTTATTTAATTTCATACGGTTCTCTTTCAATTAAAGTTGTGGTGTAAAATCAGCTCTCTTTGATCGTTTGCACTCACAGGGGCCGATTTACAATAACTGGTGCATCCCTGCATATCAGCAGGGATGCGCCAGTTATTTTGCTTGACTCAAGAAACACCTTGCGCCACCATGGATGCGCCGCATTTACAATGCGGCGCACCATGGCGCAAGGATAGACAGATGCGTGACGCATCTGTCGGCGTAAGGGTGACGCAGTGCTGGAGTCATGTTGCAAGCACGACGCAACTCCAGCACTGCTCAGGGGTGCCCTATAGTTGCTGTGCTGCGTCACTCCTTACGCCTGCTACAAGCAGGCGTAAGTTTTTGACGCAGCGGGGACGTAAGAGTGACTCAGTGAAATCTTGTAGATTTCACTGCGTCACTTTTACGGGGCTTCTTTGCGACGGAATGCCCACCCTGCATACATTATACCTGACGCAGGTATAATGTAGCGCAGGGCTTTACAACATGACGCATCTCACTAGATGCGTCACGTTGTAAATATGTTGCATAGTGGCGCATTGTTTACGCCGCTGCTGCGTCACAAAAGTGATGCAACGGCGGCGTAAAAGTGGCGCAAGGGGCTTGTAAATCTGCCCCTCAGTTTGGTAAACATTGCAAAACATGTTAGTTGATTTTTCTGTCACTTGTCGATGCAAGTGTTGCAGAGTGGTAGTATTTGTCTAGTGGATATTGAATCAGTACTCATGCATTAGACTGTCACTCTTCTCGCACTAAAAACATTGCCATTACTTTTTTTGCAGACTTTCCTTCTGCACCTTTGTTGAAATGAGGCGCTCAATCTCTACCACTTAACTTTCACTTGTGTTTTCAACCACATGAAATATTACTGCATTTGTTACGCACCAGTTGTTTTGCCAAACCACCATCATTAATTTAAACTTGTACTGCTTAAAACATCCCTATATGTCTATTAAAACTATCTGTTTGTTTAAAAGTAATACTAATAGAGGATTCTTGACTGTTTCCCAAAATAGCCCCTGTATACAAGCATCTAGAGTAATACTTTCAAACATATTACTTATTACAATCTAGCTCCATCACACACACACTAGTGCTATTTCAAATGGTTTACGGTCACGGCTTGACCCTCTTTTAGAACCAATGTTCAGTAAATAATATCCTGCCTACCAAGATATTCAACAGCCAATGGGTCGAGGAACTGGCAAATTATGTGCTATTCACAAGCCCATAACTAACTTATTTAGAGTTTCAATTGTTGTCATTAACATAGACTGAATCCCGAATAATTCACTGTAAACAAGTCAAAGACTCAATTGCACAAGAACAATCCTTAGCTCCTTCAACAGCGCCATAGGATTTTAGCTGGATCAAACTGTGCCTTGTCTGTGGCAAGGGTTCCCAGAAGTATAATAGTCCTTCTACAAGTGCCTGTTACACAAGCATCCTCCAGCAGACCTTATCATTGCCGTAGGAGCACACCAGCATGAGGTTCCTCAAGGTTGAATGTGTACCTCTCGAAGTCGATGTTTCTTTGCGGGTCGAACTTCTCCGTGAGGCACTGTATCAGTCCCTTGTACGTCGCCGTTTTTTCGCTGGGAAATGTGGCAAGCAGATCTTCCATTTCATCACCTACGAGATTTAAGAAGAGGTCAACGTGTTTCGCCTCTACGACGTCTGTGGCGCGCATGTATCGTTCGAATTTCCGAATCCAGCGTTCCCACCTGATGCCTGTCTGTGGTTCCGATAGGCTTAATGGTAGTGGTCTGCGAAATATTGCCTGTGCGCCGCTTTTGTCACTTTCGATGCTCATCTTCCTTGTATCTTTGTTCTTTTCTGTCTTCTTTTGTTATTTCTCTGCTCTTATTTCCTTTTTCTGTTGTAAAGTCCCTTTAGACCTCTATTTTGCCCTTTTCCTATTGCTTTTGGTTGATGCCTTACTCCAAAATGGCCTCCTGGCCTTCTCCAGCCTCTTAGTAGCTGTCCCGCCTGACTCTAAGATGGCCGCCGGGACTTCAGTGGGTGAGATTTGCTATATATTGAATTGCCTGACTTAAAAATGGCCGCCGGGCCTTCCTCAGCTCTTCATTGGCTGTCCCGCCTGACTCTAAGATGGCCGCCCGGTCTCGCGAGATTTCGGGTCAAATCTTAACGCGGGATGCTCGGACTCTCTTTTAGTCAGCGGGCAGTTTCTCCACGATCGGGTGCCTTTATTGCTAATTCCCTCACCTCGCTTTCCTGGATGCGGCCGGGGTGGGCTCCCGATGTCGCTGTAGACGCTGCACACGGACCAGGGTGGGCTCCTGGCTCCGTTTCCTTTTTCAATCGGGGTGGGCTCCCGATTTCGCGCCCTTTTCTTTTGGGGGCCGACGGACCAAGGTAGGCTCCTGGTTTCGTCTTCTCTTCGTTGGGCGTACTCCCGACGTCGTCTCCTTCGCTCAGCGGACCAGGGTGGGCTCCTGGCTCCGCGAGGCCGTGATGGATGGGCAGAACACGCTTCGATGGTGGCTCCTGATCCCACCTGCTCGTCGCCAGTTGTCGTGTTCTGTCAATGACCACGCATGGACCGGTAGGTGATCTCTTTGTTCTTTATTTCTTTTCTCTAGCCCCGTGCCCACACGCACGTCTTATCCCTTTCCCCTAGTCCCCTTGAAGTGCCCGCCCCACTCCCTGACTGGAAGTGGTGTCCGGTCTCTGTCCCCTCCCTTAGGTTGTCCGAGTGCAGGGTCCTAGTGCCCCTGACCCCAGGTCACTACACAGTGGCCTATGGCCTACAAGGGCTTCCAGAAGTTAGCCCTGACCTACCCCCATCAATAGAAAGATGCCAGCGCTCCGAAGGAAAGCTGTCAGCAGTGGCTGCTCTTCCGCTATGGTGGAGGAGCATCGACCCACTGCTTTTAAGCAGTGCAAATAAAGGAAACATACAATGATAAGAACTTTGAGTTATTATCATTTTATGTTTCCGTGCTGCTTTGCGGGCGGGCGGGGATGCTCTGCTCTCGGAGCAGGGCAGGGGAGGAGTGGTTTGCCCACTCCTAAGTGCACATGACTGTTTGGCTGGTCCACTGGGATTGGCCAAACAGTCATGCGCACTTTCCCTGTTCTCCACGCAGGGTGCATTACAGCCTGCATGGAGAACATGCCCAGGACCCCATTCCGTGGTTTAGCGTCGAACTACAACGCTCAGACCAATCACAACGCTGCATTGCAGCATTGTGATTGGTCAGGGGAGCCTGGGTGCTTACCAATCACAACACTGCATTGCAGCGTTGTGATTGGTCAGGGGAGCCAGGCTGTGCTTCCTGTTCCTGGAGTCCGACGGAGGAGAGCAGGAACAGAGATGTGGGACCTGGCGGTAAGGTAAGTGTTTATTTTAATTTTTTTTAATTTACATTGCGCCCCCCGCACCCCACCCTCCTGCACCCGCCTCACCACCCGTGAACCATGCCGGCCGCCACTGCTGTCAGAACACTGTACAGCACTCGGCTGCCTTTTGGCTAGGTTTGCGGTATACAAACACCATACATACCAAGCTCACAATGGTGCCCTGCTAGTGATACAGGACTCTAGCAGTGGCAACTTACTCCCAATACTCCTTTTTTGCCTTACACCATCTTTAATACAACAGTTCTGCAACTAAGGGGTTTGTGTGCACAGCAGTTAATTCAGAAATAGGGGTACCAATCTGTTTGAGCCCAGGGTGACAATATGTACTTGCCTCAGTGCAGTGTGCTGGAATCGACTGATCAGACTCGATTTTTAGCACTTCTTCCAGTGTACTGAATATAGGTATCTAGTGGGGTGCGAGTCACAGCAGTGTCCGGTTCATGTGTTCAAACTCTTTTTTTTTTTTTATTCGGTGGTACAGTGTTGAAACAAACATTTATACAGATCGTAAATAAATAAATACATAGTTATTCAACTAAAAGGAAATTAAATAAATAGTTAAGATGCCATATAAAAGAAAGAAAGAAAAGGATACAGCTGTTAACCTTCAAAAAGCCTAATTAACCCTGGTCAGAATCCTCACCCCTTCTAAACCTCCTTTCCTCCCCAAAATCTCCAAATAGTATCAAAAGTCTTTATATTACCAGACCTCACCGCAAACATCCTTTTCTGTTCCTTGACCATGATCATTTTCTGCCACCAGTGAGCGAAACAGGGTACGAGGTTGGACCTCCATCTCTGAAGAATCAAAGACCGAGCCACCAGCATGGCAATATACAGTAGCTTCTGTATTCTTATTGGTATACCCGACATCGGACATACTCCCATCAGAGCCAGCACATGGTTTTGCAGTAGTTGGATCCCCAGCAAAGTTTCTAAAAATCTATAAATACCCTGCCAAAAATGGCCGAGTTTCCTGCAAAACCAAACTCCCTGCCAGTCCACACCTAAAGCACTGGTTTGAGTGGTTCTGATTCAATGTATGCAAAAATTGTGGAGTCCGGTGTACCAGCCATTTTGCAAAGTACTGCAGCTTGTGAAAACTGCCCCCTCTCAAGGTGGAAAAGTTAAACTCATTGATTCTCCGTCAATCCCCCTTTGATAATATCACATTCTGTTCGCTGAGCCATTTCGCCGAAATCTGTGAATGTAGGTCTACTTCCTCACAGGACAACAGGTATCAATTCCTCTGAACTATCTTTCTAATATTCGGGTTTTCCACCAATACCAACTCCTTCTTAGTTAGCATATCTTTAGGATCGATCTTACGTAGTACATTGAGTAGTATAAGACCATTGCAGCCATCTTCTATAGTAAGTCACCAACGGCTCTATCTCAAGCCAAGTTCTCCATCTGTCATTCTGTAAAAAATCAACCAATTTCGCACTTCCATTCATGCCCCATCTGGCTACAATAGCTGGATCCATAGAGACCCTCCCTCTAACTCTCGGTGGCTCAGCGGAGTTTCCAAATTCACATAAGGGATATCAAAGACCTTATAAAACTGTGATCTTCTCTTGAGAAGCCCTTGCAGGGTCTTATATCATTATTTTTCTGTATATTTGACAACTCTAGGCAAGTCTCTAATTTGATATTCTTCCAACATCTTATCAACAAATTCGTTCTGAATGTAGCTACATGCAGCATTTGCCATAATGAACCTAAACATGTGCTGTGCAAAATGTGCAAACTAGTACATCTTGAAGCAAGGGAGGGCTAGCCACCCTTCATCCGTGCTGCGATATAAAGTGCGTAGTGCTATCCTTCGGCTGGCATTATTCCATAAAAAGAAGACATCATTGAGTTTATTTCAGCAAAAAAATGTACAGTTAATAGTGCATGGTGTTGTGGCAAAACAGAAATTAAATTAAGGAAGGATGGCCATTTTAATTAAGGCAACCCGGCCCAACAGTATAAGAGGAAGCAACATCCATCTACAAAACAGATTTTTAACCTTAATCAGTAATGGTCTATAGTTTAAATCACATATATCATTCACGTCTTCTGCAAAATAGACCCCCAAATACCACTTTGGATGGCATAAATGCAGTCTCTAAACTCTCAAATAAAATTCCCAGTGGTGCAATTACTCAAAATGTCATCAGTTTTGGCTCTATTCACCTTAAACCCTCCCATCGATTGAAAAGCTGTGAGAATATCGAGGACCCTACTCTGCCCTTCTTCCCCCGAAGCGCGCACAAGCATAATGTCATTGGCATGCAGTTTAATCTTAGCCATAAAAGGGACTGATGTTTGAATAGTGATATCATTCCCATTTGCTATTGACAAGGGCTTAATGAAAAAAGCAAAGAGAACTGGCGAGAGTGGGCAACCCTGCCTGGTTCCGCGCTGAACCCTCATGGAGCCTATCTCTGTACAGTTTAAAATAATCTTGGCTTCTGCTCCCAAATACATCCTCCTAATAAGGTCTATAATCTGGGGAGAAAATCCAAATTTACCTAGGATAGCAAAAAGCGTCTCCCAGACAACCAGGTCGAATGCTCTTTCTGCATCCAACAAAAAAATTGTTGCTGGGTGTCTCATTAGTTAGGAACATATCTAAGGCCTCTACTAGGTAATTAGTATTAGTACTCAATTGCCTACCAGCTATAAAACCATTCTGATCCTTATGTATTAAGTAAGACGTCACTTTGTTAATCCTATTCGCCAACAGTTTCATTATGATTTTTTTAATCCGTATTTAAAAGGGTAATCGGACAGTAAGAACTAGGATCAGTTGGGTCTTTGTCCTTCTTAAGAAAATTAAAGACATTCCCTTGCTTAAAAGGCGGGGGTTAATCACCCTTTAAAATGAAATTAGCAACCTTCTAGAAATAAGTGTTTAAAACCACTGAAAAGATCATATAAAACTTTGCAGGTAATCTATTGAAGCCACAAACCTTACCCCCAGGCAGGCTACCTACTATCTCCTATAATTCGATTAGTGTAAAGGGGCTATCTATCCATCTAGTATCTACATCTAAAAGAGCTGGTATTGGAACAGAATCTAAAAAGGAGCTTAACTCAAACAGGTTGACTTCCGGCTGAATATTATAAATATTACTAACATTTTGTAAAAAAAAACAGCCTTAATAGCATACTCTGAGGAGCAGAGTCTTCCTGTTTTGGGACACTTAACAGTTTTAACTGTATTGCACATTGCCCACTCTTGCGCCTGCCAAGCCAAAAAATGTCCTGCAAAATTACTTCCTTCGTAAATCTTTTGGCCGTAGTTGGAGTTTTGCACGTAATTTCTAGCATAATAGTAATCTCACAGGGCCTCCTTCATTCTTCCAGTTAATATCTGAACTATTCTGCGGAAACCTTCTGTGTGCACTATTGACCTAATTCTCCAATCCTATCTATTCATCCCTCAAGGCTTTATACCAAACGATGTCCCTGGAGGTAATTAAAGGCATGCAGGGAGGCATTCATAACATCCCAAACTATACTAGCTATAGCAGATTCGCCATTTTGTTTCAAGAAGCTCTCCATCTCAATTTTACAGGACCCCACCCAGTTTTCATCCTCTAAATAATATTGATTAAATACCCATCTCGGGTTTCTAGGGCCTAACCTCTTAGTGGTTATTTCTAACATCAGAGAAGAATGGTCAGAAAAACCATTAGGCAGCATATCCACACTTTTAACCCCAACCGTAGGTATAATTCAGAAGTAATCAAGGCGAGCTGCTGTTTTATATCTAGCTGTAGCGATAAAACAGCAAACGTTTTCCTGATTGTGTATCCCCAAACAGTACAGCAACCTTTCAGTAGGCCTGGAAGTGCCAATATAAAAGATAAAAGGAAAGAATGAAGGGCCTTGTGCATACAAGTACAAAAAGTTGCAGAAAACTCAGAAATTCATGAAACTCCACAACACCTTACGACATACATAACAAAAATATTTTCCTGAACTACTTGTTTACCCCATTAAAGTGCGTTAAAGTGCATCTCAAATCCCACATTAAAGTGCCTTAAAGTTCATAGGCGTAACAGCTTATGCAACTCAAACTCAGTTCCTTCATTTTTTACCCAAAAAGACAGCAGGCTTTTTCGGTTGCTTGGGATGAGGAGCGCCACGCCACCCGAGTAGTGCACCGTCACTTCCAGCCACCCACCGGCCCCACCCACCTCACTTGTTGGGATTATGCAAGATTGCGCCCCGCTGCATTGAAGTTGATTGCAGCCACCTGAAAACTGGGAAATGAGCAGGATGCCTTGGGCATCAGTATTGTAGATCTGCAAATCTGGGAACCCCGAGGAGACAACTTTGTAGGAGGCCTTTTGTACCCTGCTGGGAGTACTTTCGCTTCCCCCTTCCTTCGTATGAGAAAGGGCCCAATGCTGCTTACAGTTGCAGTGATGAGTAGATAGTACTGTAACCCACTGGTACTACTACCCCCACAGTCGAACTGTTTAAACTGTTGATTTATCGGACTCTAGTTGTGATGCGGAGAAGGGGGGAAAGGGTGATTTGAGACCAGCAGTGCATTTGGTAGTTCGTTCAGTTGGTTTCAGTTCCTAGAGAGGTTTGATGGTACTATGGCAATGCGCGAGCGTTAAATAATTGTTGCAAGACAGCTTAAATAACCTTTGGGGTGCAGTGCACATTTATGAGGACTTCATCTAGTTCGGTCTTGCCTCAGAGAGGCTCCGGTCTGCTTATGCCGCTGAAGGGATTAAAATCAAAAGCAAGGAGCATGAAGATTGGGAAACAGCGACAGGCCGTTGCATCTAAATTCGCCTCAAGTTTCTTTTCAGCTCTTCTAGAGGGGGGCCTGGAGATAGCTGCTCATTTGCCAGACGTATGCTCTGGGATCTGATTTTGATTTTACTAAACCATTGCAGGCTACTGGAAAGGACGGGCCCCCGGAAGCCTATAACAAGGGGGAAGATGGTGTCTTGTGTCCTGTCCAGGCCCGTTGTCGTTCTCCCTATGTTAGCCTGAGCATGTTGCAGGCTGCACTCTGCTTTGCGCATGTTACTATACAAATGTACTTTGCTTTGTACCATGCTGTACTTTCACACAGAACCTGCTGTTGTTTTTGCATTCTGTTCTTTCCTGGGATTTAGTCTGAACACCGTAGACAAGGTAAAAAAACAATGCCCCTTGTTATCCTGTTCTGGTCAGGCCCTAGCACCTAGACAAAACACATGAATGCAGCTGTTGTTTGGGAACACGTACTCCTTGTCATATAGGTATGCCTAGACATGCAAATGCACACTTGGAGAGAGATTTTTCAGAGAAGAGATTGCGACTACACCTGAGATGTAGAACTTTCATCTGTGTTTGCTAAGGTACGGGGCCCGCTGCTAACACCCAGAGATCTTTTGATATATAATCACTTTACTTCTGTAGAAGGGGAGAGGGGTTAGTCTACCCTGTCTAATATCATGACAGCTCCTTTTATGATTTATGGATTGCTTACTATGCTAGCTGTATTTGTGTTAGGCATTTTCTTACTTATTGTGGTATGTATACTGCATACTAGAGAACAATAGTTAAAATAAATATTTTATACTTTTCTCGTTTCTCTGTCAAATCTTATTGTGGACAAGTACGAGTGTGAGAGCGAAAGGGTGTGTCCTGTCACCGCGATTCCTCAGAGGGTCGGGAGTGTTGTGTTCTGGGGTGTCTAATCACTTGTTCCACTGTGAGTGAGTAGGAGGGTAAGTGAGACACTATAGCAAGTCAGTCCTGGGCTCATGGGTACTAAGGTGGTAGGGTGACTCAGTCTCTGCCTACTAAGGTTCTATGGTCCCAAGCATAGTTCTGTAACTCCGCAGAATCCCTGCAACATGGTGCCGCCAACGTTTGGTCTGGTACTTATTTGAGGGACCCCTGAGTAGTGCTTGTGCTTGTGCTTGTCCACAATACCCTTGCACCGTTTCCCACAGACGCCATGGCATGTGGGCTTTGCCTCCTCAGTTTGTAGGGATTTCCTATTGCTGTAGGTTTTTCAAGCTTGAATTTTAAAAGGTTTTTACCCACTTTGTGCTACGATTTGAATCCCAGCTATTAGTTTATGGCTAATCCCGTTGCAACTACGGCTCATTGCCATGTGGCAGTTACTCAACACTTGTTACAGCATGTCGTCCCCAATGCAGGTTCTGCAGTTGTCTTTGTGGTCAAGGCACCCTAGGTTACGTTCCCAGCTGTTGATGTGAATGATAATACTTTTCATACTTATATTTTTTTCAGTCACACCTGGTTCCGGAGAGCCGTGATTGGTCTGCTTTTACCGCCCTCCGTTCTCAGAGGTGACACGCCCATTTACCCATAGGGTATAAGAATAGGCCTAGGGTTTCTGTGGCACGTATTGTGTCCCTTTTGCATGACATTGATCCTGGTGCTTTGTCCTATGTCAATTATTTGTAAAGAAACAAGGGAACCCTGTAAGTCAGAAGGGACCTAGGGTATGCATAGCATTAGAAGGAACAGTGGTCCCTCCAGGAAGGGTATATGAACAATAAGACACAGACCTACAATAAGTCCTGTGATGATGTTCTCCCTAGTGGAGATACAGTACATTTATTGAATATAAAACAGTTCAAGAAAGAGAAAAACTGACGATCGAAAGCAAAGAGTTTGCTTACAGAGATATTGCAATAACATTAAACCACTTCTCAAATTGTAACACTGCAAATGTTACATATGCGATCCTCTGCCCTTGTGACTTGATTTATATAGGCCAGACAACCCAAATGATCAGGATCTGGATCTGCCAACACAGACGCTGCCTCAGATGTAAAACACCCAATGCTCCTCTGGTGGATCACTTCACAGATCTCGAACACACGGAGGATGACCTAAAATGGCAAGTTATCAGCGTGATCAAACCACCACCGAGGAACACAGACATTAGCACCATCCTAAACGAGGAGGAACTGAAATGGATTTTGTGAACCAACAGTCTACACACTGAACTCAATAGAACTGAGGATTGGACTACTCTGATTTAAACCATGGAGTGTTCCAATGATTCAATGACATTTCCATGATATCCTTCTGCACAAACCCATACCAACATTAACCCATCGTGTCCGATGAACGAGTATCATACAATTCCAGTCTAGTTTTTCTATGTCCTCATTGTGGATGTTTTACCGTAATTGTGAATGTATTATCCTAAACACATAATTTGACACTTGCATTCTTTCCTTCCTGCACCCGTGCTAATTATCTGATTGAATGCCACCATATACTGTATATCCGGCATTACCATTACTATAATTGTAAGGGTACCTCTCTCAGGCACCCCGCATTTGACAATGAATACTGCCTTTGTTATCGTATGCAATTGTAATACATGTAGCATTATTTGCCCACAATTCACTGAGTATTAACGGCTTTTTTTTGTATATAATTTCTGTCAATCCGACTTCTCGTCTCTCGGCACTTGCCATTCATAATAATCTTTTCATATGCGCGATCTACACTGGTTTGTGCGTACTTTTTGTTTTGCTCTACTTTGGCGATACCTATCCATTATGGCGCTCATTTTTTCCCGTCAATTCTCCACACACACGCTGTAGTGGCTTGTGGTGGCATCCGGTAATGCACACTGGAATTATGCTTCACCGTCCCACAAATCATATATGCTGAGACACATACAGTGTCTTCCCTTGTCTGGCGCTCACTCGGACACTTGTGAACTGTGGGTATTCTTCTCATCTCGCCACCTCGCGCAACGGTTAGTCCCATTGCTGAGCACAATACCAGTATTGTCAGCCGTCACCACCGACCCACGGTGTTCAAGCCTGATAGATTTCATCCAATTTCTCTCACAGGCCCTCTACCTTATGCTAATCGGGGCTCCGATTCAGGATAATTATCGAGGCGGACTGAGTCTCCCCACTTCGCAACCGCTTGCTAATAAAGCCTAAAGTAAGTTGAACACCGCTGGCCCTATGAACACTCACCAGAGCTCCTTGTCCTGACTCTCTGGTTATAATTACTCCTTTATTAATTCCTAGATCGGCGTGCAATTAAATTGCCTCTGGCCCTTCAGCGCCCTCCCAGGTAGCATCTGCTACAGCGGACTCCCTCCCGTGATTTTGACTTTCTCACAGGTCAGTTTTTAGCTCATGATGCGACCTTCAGCTTTCACAATGCTGTACTACGTGTGGGCACTGCCATAATCACTATTCTTCTAAATAACCAGGTCACACGACTTCCTCCCACCCGCGTGGCATAGTGGCACATAGCTCCTTGTGTTGTTTCACCCTTATCATAGGTAGTTCAGCACTACACATTGGGTATTGTTCATGTGTACTTATTATTTTTTGAGACCGGTATAATACTTTTCTTCCCTTTTTCCTTTTTCCCTTTCTTCCTTTTCCCTCCCCCCCACTTTTTTTCGTTTTCCCCATTCTCTTTTCAATGTATAGGCTATCACTCGGGCATTATACTTTATGTCCTGATGATGATCCCCCCATTCTAATGGGGATCGAAACGCCGTCGACCGTTGCATCTTGACTCCATATTGTCTTACCTATAACTGTGCTGTGGAGCAAAAGATGCCTGTTTAATTGTGACTAACTAATATCTGAATTTTTTCACAAAGTCACCCTGCACTTTTAATGCCTGAGGTCTGGAAATCTGCTGACTTCCAACCTTTGACCCACGTAATTTTGTATATAATTGTGGTTTTTCTCTTTCTTGAACTGTTTTATATTCAATAAATGTACTGTATCTCCACTAGGGAGAACATCATCACAGGACTTATTGTAGGTCTGTGTCTTTTTGTTCATATACCCTCCCTGGGGGAACACTGTTCCTTATAAGGCTTTGTCCTATGTCGATGACATATACTTTACAGATGATGCACTAAATCCTCATTTAGCCAGAGTGGATCGCAATATTACGTGATTCTCTGAACTTGGTTACAAGTTCAATTTTGCGAAGTCCCACATTGCGTTTCTTGCTGTGCTATTTCTTGGTTATGAATTAACCAATGAGGGTAGAGGTTTGGCTCCCCATTTTTTGGAGAAATGTGCACAATTGCAACCCCCTTCTACCCTCAAGAAATTGCAGTCTCTGCTTGGTTTTTTAAATTTCAGCAGAAATTTCGGCAGAACGTACATTTCTGATTAAGCTCAGCAAATTAAACCTCTTTGTGCTTTGATACACCCAACTTTTTCCGCTTCACCCTGGCTTCCAGAACATACTGCTTTCTTACCAGATTTGCAGTCTGATCTACTTGCAACGCAGAACTTACAGACCAGGCTGAATACCACAAATTTGGTTATCTGGATTTTGCCGGGTGCAATTGGTTTTACTTACGTAAGATTTAATGAAGGTGACACTGTCCCCATTGCTTATAAATCGCATCTGTATACTCCTGCTGAAATGCATTTTTCTGTGACTCCACAGAATCCCTGCAACAATGGCAGGGGTGCCCACGGTGCTAGGAAAGATTTTGGAGAGGCAGGTGTTAACTAGACCGTGCAGGACATGGAAAAATCAGGCAGCCTGCAGGTATCCGATGAGGAGTCGCCTGGGTTTTCCCAGTTTAATCTACTTGGTATGACTGCAGCAGTTAATGATCCTGCTTTGAAGCTGACTGCAGAGGATCAGTCTATCATTATCAGGATGGAAAATACTCTGGGTCAGGTCGGAATCTCAGAAAGGGAAGGTCTGCTGGTGAAGACTATGGCAGATGATAAGATTGGTGCTGACTTTTAGGGTGTTGTCATGAGGATTTTGGAGAAAGCTGACGCTGCAAAGGCAAGCATTTTGGGCGGCCACACAACTCCGGCTCAGGGGCATCCATCTTGGCTAGTAGAGAAGTGATAAGGCCTGCTCTTCAAACCATGTGGATTCAGGATATGGGGCGGATGACTCGAGCCCCATTCTATTGCTGCTCAAAGAGGTTTTGGGAGAGATCAAAGGCTTGCAGCTCCTGCAAATTGACTTTGCAAATGATATGCAACAGTGTTTGGCCAAAATTGAAGATCAACTGACACAATTTGTGGACCGCTGCGAGGAACTTGAGCAGCAGGTATCTAAGTGTGAGGACAAACTTGAAACAACCTCCATGCTGAGCGCAAGATTGAATAAGGAGATAAAGCCCCTGCATTAAAGGAAGGAATATTTGGAAAATCATTCAAGATGGTGCCCTCTAAGGCTAGTTGGGGTGCCCAAAGGAAAGGTTGAAAGTTCTGGCGTGGTGGCCCTAGTCGACTCATTAATATGATCCGAAGTCTTTGCTGAGGCCCCACAGGACTTGTCCATTATGAGAGCTCACAGAGTATCCTCCCAGATTCCACAAAATGCAAACTACCCCCACTATTCTGGAAAAAAATTCAGATTATAGAGTGAAAGAGATTCTGGACAAGGCTATTAGAGGACGGACTTTCTGGGTGCAAAATGAATATACTTTTAAGATTTTTTCTGATATGACGATTGACACACTGCGTAGGCGCAGAGAGTTCAAAAACATGATTGCTTCATTTCAATCTGCAGGTGCCCAAGCTTCTTTGATACAAATGACCAAACTTAAAGTACTGTTTAAGGGTCGCTTTCATGTCTTCTCCCAGATAAATGAGGCCTAATCATTCTTGGCATAGATTAAACGAAGCAGGCGATCTGATTTGGTCTGATTGGGAATGATGTAGACTGATGTAATTCGATTTGCTTGGAAATGGTTCCTGGGTGTTGTTTTCATGCCTTTACATAATCCTGAGCTATGTTGGATGGGTGAGGTGGAAGTTGGGGTGGGTAGGTGGGTTTGGGCTGAAAAAAACAACACCCTTTCATGATGCTGATCGCCTTTAGGCAGGGGGTGGGAAGCCTGGAGAGGAGGAAGGGTGAGCCTCCTGCGGTGGGCTTGGGCTGGAGGGGAGGGGAGGAGAGGAGAGGAGTACACTGGGAAGGAGTAAGGGCTTGGCGGTGCACTGAGAAAAAGGTGGTTCAGTGTCGAAGATATATTTGAAGAATGCATGATCAAGGGGCTAAAGGTGTGCAGGGCTGGCTGGTAGGTTAAGTTGTGACGCCAGAAATAAAAAATGTGTTCAAACTCTGATACTCAGTGTGCACACATTTGATTCTGCTGTGAGATTTGGAGTGAGGGCGGTTAACAGAAAAGTCATTCCAAACCACATGCTCCTCAAGTGCCGAGATTTACCTGATGATCAATGACTCATGAATCTTGCAGCAAACCAGCAAAAAAAAACACTCTCCAGGAACATTCACTGAGAAGATGGTGGATTCAGAACAGCACTACAAAACTGCCTGTCGTTGCGAAGATTTCTTTGCGGGGTTGCTTGCGGAACACCGAATCAATATTCCCCATCAACGTACATCGTAGAATGCTTCGACAATGTAAATTCCTTCGACAATGTAAATTCATGCTATTCCTCGGCGTTTCCCTTTATTTTTCAGGACTATGTTACTGCATAGGGATTAGAAGTTTCAATCACCTTTATTAATGACTCCAGCAAACACTTCTAGCCAGTCAAACCAGTTAAGTCAATGTGCAAATTTCACCCTTCTTACTTACCAAACAGAACAGATGTCACTTTTACAAAATTGACTGGTTGAATAAGCACTAGAGTACACTCACAGGCAGCAACATAGCAGGTAGCTACCCACGAACATGGAAGCAAGAAGAACGCAATCAGCACACTGAAAGTGAATGCAAAACCGGCCGTCTTGGTGCATGAAAATAACACTGCAGCTGACATGCAGATATGATGCAAGCAACATTTTCTTTGGGACCAAGAGAGGGGAGAAGAGATCCTAGTATAGGCTAAGTGGCTCAGGGATGGCTATGTCTATTGTGTTCCACCAGGGAGACACGACAAAGAATATTAACACGTACACATATAAAAAAAATCTATTATGAGACACTGGTGTATATTTTTGGGCTTAACCTTCCTGA
The DNA here is from genome assembly GCA_963921515.1 of Calotriton arnoldi. Lineage (NCBI taxonomy): Eukaryota > Metazoa > Chordata > Amphibia > Caudata > Salamandridae > Calotriton > Calotriton arnoldi. The sequence goes on along the minus strand of CAWUFW010012366.1, from coordinate 386,642 downwards.
TGGAATCCGATGCTCCAACTACATTTGCCGTTAAAAGTAAAGGGGTATAAAACACTGTTTAGTACAAGAGGTCATTATTTATAAGCAAAAAGTAAACAATTCTAAAATACTCAGCAAAAAGTGCCCATTGTTATCGTAAATATGTTAGGAGCAACCATATATCACCAGCACATTCTCAGCAGATACGGGCCAATTCACAAAACTTTTCGGCATGCAGTAATAAACAATTTGACAGCTCTGCAAACAAAATCTAACCCTGATTTACAAAAAGCTGGTTTGGTGTATTTTTCCTTCCACTTACAAATGAAAAAGTATTGCTGAGAACGCATATTTTCACTCAGTCGTGACACATATCAGAGGAGCGCTGGATGTTTGCTGGCACGTGTCAAGGGAGTTGGCCACCCAAACATCCACTTAATGTGTATCAGAAGAGATCGTCATGATCAAAGCTTGCTCACAGGGAAGATTTCGGGATCTCCCCGATAAATCTATCCAACAATGCTCCATTTCCCCTGAAAAACAAGCGTTGGCAAAACCAATATGTCTCACCTTTGGGACCTTTGACTTTGCCAATGTTTTTTGGCGATGGTCTATAGCAGCGCCAGTGCTGTGCAGCATGACTAAAGAAGAAACAAGCATTTGCAATGCAATAGGTCTCGCATTTACGCGAGTTTAACCTATTAGCATTGTAAATGACAATGCGTTTTATTTATGTTTCAAAAACAAAAACATAAATAAAAGGCATTGTCATTTGCAATGCCAGTAGCTCAAACTCGGGTAAATGCGAGATCTGTTGCAATGCAATAGGTCTCGCATTTATGAGAGTTTAAGCTATTGGCATTGTAAATAACAATGCCTTTTATTTATGTTTTTAAAAAGCAAAACAAAACAAAAAAGGCATTGTCGCTTAGAATGCCAATAGCTCAAACTCGTGAATTGCGAGACCTATTGCATTGCAAATGCTTGTTTTATTTGTAATGTTGGCAGTTCTGGGGCCTATACATTTGAGTGCCGTTAAATGGATGCTGCTGGCAACGCTCCAGAGTTGGATGAGTTATCATCATGAAACCAAATTGTGAGTTTGCGTAGAACAGCAGTAACATTGACCTGTTGTGACCTGTACACCGTTGCTCAAGTGTGTCTTGGCACTTCCTGATGTTATTGTTTCCCGAGTCCACCATATGAGGTTTAGAGATTTCAGAAGGTGGAAGGCCACGAATCTGCTTTAACATTTCTCAAGAATTCTCTGTCCAGTATTATCACCCGAGTCATTCCCCCAGTATTTTAAACCTGTCCAAAGAATTTGAGCAATAATCGGCAGAAACAATTACCCGTTATCGAGAAAAAAAGTCCCGCTGAAGACGTGATTGTCATTTCTTTGAAGTCACCGTGATTCGTGCAGTATTACAGTCACAGCGCCTGTTAATTTTCAGAAAGATTTGTAATGCGCCAAACGGTTAAACTTCGCCTGTAAATGTTTTGCCATTACCCACACCCCCCTCTACCCCCCTCTTGAGCATTACTGGGAGTGTTAAAATAAACTCCAGATTTACCTGTTGGGAGTCAAACCTGTAACCAGCGAATTCCATAAGGTCGCTGGCACAGTGGGTTCCTTACACGCTGAGCTATCACCGGCAGGCGCACAGCAATTGGAATAATTTTAGGATTGATTTTTGTCTAACAACATGACATTCTGTTTTTTTTAGCACGTAATGCGTTTGCAGCCTCAAATTTAAAAACACCCTAAATTCTGTATTTACTCTAGTACTAGCATCTGAGGATTTTAACTTCTACGACTTTTAGACTGGAAATATGTAAACATGTATGTAAATGCTTGTAGCCATACAAATGGATTTAGTCGTGCATGGTGCCCAAAGAACACGTGACAAGTTGTATGATGGAAATCCATGAAGACAGTCGATGCAAGAGAATAGACAAAGTTCTGCGAGTTTTAATGGTGCTTTGAACAACTTTATTATGCGATAATGTTCATTTTTGTCACCAGTTGTCATGCTGATACAAAAAAAGGGCCTGATTCACAGAACTAACTTACGTCAAAATCCTAAACTTACAACAATTTTGGTATTCACAGAATGAACTTACAGATTTGGGTATTCACAGAATGAACTTACACATTTGGGTATTCACAGAATGAACTTATAATCAATTTTGGTATTCACAGAATGAACTTACACATTTGGGTATTCACAGAATGAACTTACAACAATTTTGGTATTCACAGAATTAACTTACTCATTTTGTATTCACAGAAGGCACTTACTCATCAATGAGTAAGTGCCTTCTGTGAATACCAAAATGTGTAAGTTACACAAATGTGTAAGTTACACAAAATGTGTAAGTTACACATAATGAGTAAGTTACACAAAATGTGTAAGTTACACAAAATGTGTAAGTGTCTTCTGTGAATACCAAAATGAGTAAGTTTATTCTGTGAATACCAAAATGAGTAAGTTCATTCTGTGAATACCAAAATGGTAGTAAGTTTAGGATTTTGTCGTAAGTTAGTTCTGTGAATTGGGCCCAAAGTGTGTACTTAGGCTCAGTGATCTCTGAAACGAGCAGCCATTGCTTCAGGTAATAAAACAAGCAACGTCCTTCCCTGTAACATATCTAACCCTGGGAGTAGTTCGCGTAGTAGCGCTACACGTAGCTACGCGAAGTGCACTTCGCACTACGCGAGCTACGCGTAGCTACGCGAACTGCGTAGTGCACTGTGCAAAATGCTGTTCGCACTGATTGCACAGTGCCGGATGCTTGTCCGCACTGTGCAATCAGTGCAAACCGCATCTTGCACAGTGCAAGCGGTCGTTTTCTGACGCCGAGTAGAATTCTACTCGAGCGGCAGCTTTCTCAACGCGGACTGGTAGTTTCTCATCGCGAGCGGTCGTGAGCATACGCGACCACTCGCAATGAGAAACCTGACCCCCGCGTTGAGAATCTCGCCGGAGGTTTATTTTCCACGCCGCGATCGGCAACTTGATGTTGCTGATCGCGAACGAGGAAAAAGTCTCTCCGGGATGTCATTTTGCTTGCTCGCGGTCGCCAACTTGACGTTGAGGACCGCGAGCAAGCAAAAAATGACCGCTACGCTACGCGTGTTTGCACTGTGCTACGTGCAATTCGCGTAGTGCGAAGTAGCGCAAATTTCGCAAACTACGCGAGCGTAGCGTAGTACTTCGCCCAGGGTTAAACATATCCCCCCCCCTCAGCTTGGCGGACACCAACAATGATAAGCTCAGCCGGACTAATATCATTTTCTTTAGAAGATGGGGATGCCGAGAACAAAAAACACTAAAGTCAGCCACATCACCTAACTAAAAAAAAAAAAGCACTTAATCTTCCCACGCATACAAAAGAAATAAAACCTTGTGTACACATGTAATGTAACTGGTGTTCATGTAAAGCGCTCCGATAACTACTTTGCATTTTACCAATGCGCATTAAAAAACGGTAGGGAGAAAAAGAAGGAGGAATGCGGAGGGAGGGGATAAAAACGGGAAGAAAAAAAGGAAGACAAATACGAACAAGCAAAAGCGCCGCCAGTGTGAAAAATAGTGCGTCCGTCTCACGCCGCGAGCAAAGCATCCAGTCCCCGCATGCACATCTTCTGTCCGTCCGCGTGCACATCTGGAATCCGTATTGATTCCAAAAGGCCCTCGCATGGCGAGAGCAGCGCATGCGCGCTGCTAACGCCAGGCGAGACCAAAAAAGAAAAAGGCACAACGATGTGACTGCTACAGCCACGTCATTTTGCAGACGAGCACATGCTCACGCATGCCTACAAAATGACAGAGGCACCTTCTTTTTTCTTTTTATCGATCCATACATTTTTAAAAGGTAGCGGAAAAGTTGTGTTTTTTAATCATTCAACAGAGGATTGGGTGGGGGGGGCAGCACGGAGAGCCAGGGGGAGGCAACACAGAGGGCGGGGGAGAAGCACACGCAAAAGAATAAAATGTGGACGAAGGGAGAAGCACACAGGTAAGAGAGAGCAACACAGAAGGGGAGGCAGAAAAGCACATTTGCATGAGAAAGCAACACGAGCGTGTGTGGGGAAGAAAAGTACATGGGCTAAAAAGAGCAGTGCAGAGGGATGGGAAGAGAAGTACATGGGTGAGAGAGAGCAACAGGGAGATACAGGGGGCAGAGAAGTGCATGGTAGAGAAGATCACGAGCGCTGGATTTGGAAGAGAAGCACAAGGGTGATAGAGAACAACGTGACACGGGAGAGAGAAACACACAGGAGAGGGAGAGAGCAATAATGAGTGCAGGGGAAGAAGTTCACAAGGGAGACAAATGGAAAACACATACAATGATGTGAGTCCTCAAGCTAAAAGAAAAAAACATAGGGCCATATTATCAAGAATGGCGATAACATTATCGCCGCTTTAGCGGCAGGAAACTGCCGCTAAAGCGGCGATAAGGGGCCTGATAATATGCCCTATAGAATTCAATAGAAGCCCAGGTTCTGGTGTGAAGGACATCAAACCTGGGCTTCTATTGAATACTATAGGGCATATTATCAAGCTCTCTTATCGCCGCTTTAGCAGCAGTTTCCTGCCGCTAAAGCGGCGATAATGTTATCGCCGTTCTTGATAATAAGGCCCATAGTTTGCTAATAGTCAGCAGTGGAAGGACCAAAGCCAACCAATCAGACAGATGGTAAAAAGGCTATGCTCCAGAGGAGGGACAAACAGAAGATTGACAAGTTGCAGCACAGAAAGACATGGAATAAGAAGGAAGCAAATGAGAGTGACGACAAAGCCAACCAATAGTAAATATATAGACCTGTTATAAACTCAGGAAAGCTCTTGGTAAGACACGAATAGGTATTTTTGCCACCAGGCAGCTGCCTTGGCTTCGAGGCTCAACCTAAAAAGAGCAGTCTGGAAAAATGTGGCACAAGAAAAAAAAGATATGGGGGTGAGCAGGAGAAGAGAAGTCTCATTCCTGCTTAGGTCTCATTTACCCACCAGAACCTGCAGGTGACATTTCACTCAAGGTTTCAAATAACTCCTATGACTGCCTTAGCCTTTTCTTAGTCCCGCTCAGCTTGATTTTAAGATAGCTCACTGTTTGCCATCACAGATCAAGTCTCACATTCCATTAACTGCTTGCCACATCACCTCAACCAACCCTCACAGACCCTCCTCTTGCTTTCAAAAAAGGTAATCTGCCCTTTAAATGACTTCTGTGAAATCTACAGGAAGCCGAGCTAGACCATCGGCAACCTGGGAAACCCTCACCCAGCTCTCAGACAATCCTCAGTAGCCAGCAATGAGCAATCTGAAAGCCTCCACTGACAACCTCCCTCTACGGGGCCTCTGCCTTTCTACTGACCTCCTCAACATGTCTTCAGTCAACCAAAAGATTACCCCTTCTGGCAGTCAGAGGCCCCCAGAGACCATAGGAGACCCTTAGAGGCCCTTTTCTGTCCATGTGAAATGTTTTTCTGGGCATAAAACTTCTGCAGCCATTCTTTGTGGCTCCTCAGAGGGCCATCACTGACCCTGCAGACAGTCACTGATTCTCTGCCAGCTACCAGAGCCCCTGAAACTCTACTATGGGTCTTAGAGTCCGTCAATTAGTCAGCACCTCTCCTGTCACTCAAACCCTGTTTGCTGACTCCTCTGCTAACCCCCAGAGTGTCACGTTGAGTCCTGCACGACCCCCATTTCCTCCTTTACGACCCCCAGGGTTGTTAGAGACCTTCCACTTGCTTCAAAGCCAGGTTAATCTCCTATCAGCCTGCCTGCAGCTCATTGAGTTCTCACACTTCTTCCACGAAAGTGCAGCAAGATACTTCACTGATCTACAGCTCCTAGGGTCCACTTTGTTTCAAGCAAAATCCAAACTTTAACCTTTGCTTGGGGGAAAGGATCTAAGATGTTGCAGGAACCTTTCTACGTGCAGCTCGTTATCACAGTCTTGTATTTTAATCTCAAAGTGAATGTGCCTTCTGTAAAGCACTGTGTGTAACCTGCAGGACCAGTATCAACTTCTAACTCACTGGGCCCATGCACTTATTGCAGATGTCATTGTATAACATACAGTTCACAAATTCCAATACGGGGAAATAATTCAAGGTGTTATGCACCTCCAGTTGTTGGTCTTGCACCAGAGCCTACAACGTCACCCCAAAGTGCACCATGCCTCATAGTTTGAAGGCCGCTGCCCTAGACTCACCACAGATGCTCTTTACTCCTATTTACATTTGTACGTATTTTATTCTGTGCTGTGGCCCTAGCTATGCAGATACAACAAACGTCATCAGTTATCATCACATTTCACTCCAAAGCAAGCATCTGTAGCTGCTAGACCAGCGAAAAGGGAGGAAACAAGGATTTTCAAGAAAAATCCTTGCAAACCTTTAAGCAACTCTTGTTTGATAAAGCACACTGGGGCAAATGTATGATGCACACCTGCAGAGACTAACACCTCACTACCTCCCAACCTGAGACATTCGCTGAATGTCTTCCTGTCGTGTTAACTACAGATCATTCAAGAGGGGGAAACAGCAAAATATACCTCAGGGTGTACAAAAGTGGAGAAAGAATCTGTAACACCATCCACCCTAACTAACTTAACATCTGAACCCAACTATAAGCTGTTCAAGAAACTTCTGAAAACCGAACTACTGAAACTAGCCTTTACCTAACTCAACACAGAACAGTTTGAAAGCAACAATGGGCCAAATATTGCCCTAGAAATATTACACCTAATGGCGTGATGAGAGGTGTGTTCTGCGCTGGAAAGATGTCTACCAGCTATAAAGGAAGATGATTAAAATATATGGCAACAGGCTTTGAAACCAGAGGGTTACGTGCTGCTTCCTAACATGCATTAATCACTGATATTCTTTTTATGTCATTTCAATGCTAATAGAAATTTCCGAGAAGCATTCAGGAGTACGAAGAAATGCAAGGATAAGATAAACAATATCATTGGGCCAATTCTCAAAGACGTTGCTTTGGGTGAGTGTGACTTACTTTTCTTGCACTCCTAGTTTAACCCTGAATTCCAAGAGTGAGTCAGGAGTGAGACAGCAGTACTCCTGGTTTACTCCTGGAATTCAGTAGTAACCAAGAGTACTACAAAAATAAGTCACACCTACTAATAGTAAAACCTTTCTCAGGTGCACCCAAAGTGTGTACACCTTCTTTCTCATTTTTGATGTTTTGTCATTAGTATTCATGTCTATCTCTTTGCAGATAGCAGTAAGCCATGAAGTAATGTTCATTGTTTCACATGTGTATTAGATGTGACATACTGTAATATAGGATTTCAACTTTGGCACTTATATTTATATTTAGACAGAGGGAAAGAACTCTATCTGGCACGCTTTGTTTAAAAACTGTGTTGTCCCTGTCGCTCCTTGTGAATAAAAATAACAGAGTGGGTGAGCTAAGCACCCATTTCCTGATGCCACTTGTTATATATTGAAGGGAAGGATATGAGAAGGTTCGGTGATTACGAAAAGGAAAGAGTCCGAAGCTCGACAATGCCTAGGGTGAATTTATTTGCTGGCCCAGATGGTCATTTATCCGGCCAGACAGACATTCAGAGTCAGGGTGGATACAGGTCCGCCATGTGGGTGCGGTGTGCGCATGCGCACTACCTGGAATAGAACAGATTCCATTACTGGCAGAATAACGTGCTGTGTGTGCACGGGCCTCAATATACTCAGCCTACAACTATCAATAGGACCTATATTGTATGTCTGCCCTTCTGTGGGCAACAGTCAACAAGACACTGGTGCAAACACACCTCTGCTCTGATATAACTAGACATCGGGAGTCATCTTCTAAAGTTCAGGGAGGCAAAATCTGCCATGTGCTTCATTGCACGCATGTTAAACTGCCACTGGTTGTTTACTAAGTGTTGTCACGTTCTGCCCTCGAAGCCTCATGGGTCATAAATGTATTCATAGGAAAATAATGTGCTGGGTTACTTTATGATCAGCATAAATACTGTTATTTCATTACTATTTTGCATTCCTAGAGAGTTTTTAGCAAAGGACCAGATAGAGCAAACATTCAAGCTACTAGAGAATTCAGAATTACAGGAAAACATACAGGGTCATTTTGTGGTGTCATACACCATGTCAAATCAATTACACTCGAAAGTATTTACCTGAAAAGCCCAGCGAAAGCAAGTGTTCCGAATAGCTATAAAGGGTCGGAGCAGGATGAATAGGATATTGAAGTTTGCTTCGGGGGATTACGTAAATGAGTGTCAGTCAGTCAGTCAAGAAAACTTTATTCGATTGTTTTGTTAGACAATCATAAAAGCACATAAAAAACATACAATTCATTGCACAATAAATATATAAAAGGAATAATGGGTGAACTATAAAAAAATTGTTGTAATTACCAAACTTAAAAACATAAAAAGATATGACGTTGCGCCCTGTTATCCTCACTGATTAGGTTACAGTGCATTTCCTTTGATGGATTATTCTCTTTAAAAACATTGCAATCCTCCATGCTATGTGTTCATTCTCTAAAAGCTGCAGTTTAATAAGTGCCGGGCGACATTGTCTCAGCCCCTGAGTTTTTAAGAGCGAAACAATCCACAAATTCCTTAACTCACTATAAAATTTACAAAAGAATACTACATGGATGGTGGATTGGTCTGAGTGATTGTCCCAAGGACACAATTCCAATTTTCGGGCCCAATCATTCATTTTTGGGAAGGTAACAAATCTATGAAAGGTCCCCAGCCTAAATCTTGTTAATAAAAGCCTATCATATCCACCAGGAACGAAAACTAAGTAGGGGTGTATGCTAAAAGTAGTTAAGACCAGCTGATTTTGTTGGACACTAGGCTTTAATATCTCTACCGACTCTCTCAGTGTGTCCAATAGCTGGAGACCCTCCTTCTCTAAATCCTTTCTCGTGATCAGCTGCATAGTACACGGGTCTGTAAAATATTCTGAATGACCTAGGTCGCACAGAAAATCTCGAATGTATCTTACCCACGGGATCTTTAGGGCCCCTTCCAATTTACGACTGTCCAAAAGAATATCTCTATTTAACTTAGTCTGGTCTTTTGTCCAGATCCTATGCCAGAGGAGGATGGGTTCCAATTTTATAAGATCAGAAATATACGGAAGCCCCAGCTCGGCGTGGCAAACATAGGAAGAAGTACTAGCCGGAATGGACAGAATGTATCTTAAAAAAGCGTTTTCCACCATCTGCAATGGGTGCGTATCAGCAAAACCCCAAACCTCTGCCCCATAAATGACAGTGGAGATACATTTTGCTTTATAAATTTGAATATGCTCGCCTGGCGGTCTCCTTCTCAGTTTTTTCAAAAAATTCACAAGGGCAGTTGTTGACCTCATGAACGCCAATTTTTTTACAGAAACTGCTTGAACCCATGAGTCATTTTGGTTAAATAAAATGTCGAGGTACGCAAAATTTCTTGTGGGTGCTATCTTTTGCCCATCCACGAACATATCCCTAGATCTCTGACTACCACGGCCACACCTCATTATAAAAGTCTTCGAGGTGTTCACACTAAGTCCAAGGTCATTCATAAAATTAGAGAAACTATCTAAACCCCTCTGAAGGCTAATTGGCGTACGTGACATCAAGACCGCGTCATCCGCATAAAGGAGCACAGGTATTGGGCGTCCGTCTATTTGAGGGAAGTCTCGGCCATCTTTGAGCAAAGCCTGCCCTAGACCATTAATATAAAGATTAAAAGGAAGGGGGCCAAGACACAGCCTTGCCTGACTCCCTCCTTATGGGAAATGAAGCCGTACGCTCACCACCCAAGCCAAAACGCACTCGTGCCTTAGCATCACAATAAAAACGCTTAAGAAAATGAATAATTTGTGCATCTACCCCCATATTCTCAAGGGTCTCCCATAATTTACTGTGCCTCACAGAATCAAATGCCGCAGTGAGGTCCACAAAGGCTAAAAATAGCCTGACCTTTTTTACCCTAGTATACTTCCCTACAAAGATGGCCAAATTTAGGCTCTGTTCGGTGGTCCCTAGACCCTCACGGAAGCCATATTGTAAGTCAGATAAAACCTGACTATCCTCAGCCCAGTCGTGTAATCGTTCCAGGATTATTCTCCCAACTAATTTGGCCAAAGAATACAGTAGAGAAATGGGCCTGTAGCACCCTGGATTCTGCCGGTCCCCTTTTTTGAAGATTGGAACGATGATAGATTCCACCCAAGTCATTGGGAAAGGGACCCGACAGCTAGCATTGATTACCTGGGTATTGATTGGCCCCCAAAGGAGCAAATTCGACTTAAACAAGTCTACAGGGACTCCATCTGGCCCAGGGGCCTTACCACCTAGACTTGCTGAAAGCGCTCTATTTACTTCCTCCAGGGTGAACTGGAGGTCCGAGTAATGAATAGTTTCATCTTGAAGACTATCTAATTGTGACTTAGGGTTTCCCTGCCCATTATACACTACGGAAAAGTGCTTAATCCAATCATCTTCAGTTATGGCAACTTCTATTGAAGGGCCACCTCCAGAAGATAGAAAGGGAGCTTTTACAGCTTTCCAAAAGGCCGCCCTATCTTTCATTTGAGAAGCTTCATGAAGGGCGTCCCACGCTACTTTTCTCAAAGCACACTTACTTTCTGTGAGGGCCATCCTATATTCCCTTCTTGCCTGCCTCACACCATTTGGATTTCTTAATGTCTTGTGTAACTCATGTTTTAAATTAGTGTAGGCTCTTGTACACTTAGAGTCAAACCACCCATGATTCTTTTCTTTATTTCGATTTTGAACATGTAATACCTCCCTTACCTCACCTGATATTAGTTGGTAGGAGGATAAAATACAGTCTGGGGTAGCTGTCTCACTCAGGCAGGTATCTAAAGCCGATTTACATTTAGTTACCACTTGTTTGGTAACCACTATAGGGTCCACCATTGACCAGCGTACAGTATATCCATTATTTTTGTCAATTGTTAGAGTTCCTACCGCCCTGTCAGCTTTGTCGTACCTACCTGATTTACTTGTCAGTAAAAAAACTGATATACACAAGGGAAAGTGATCGCTCAACGAGTTGTCATTGACAAGAAAAGAATACAACCTACACGCATGACTATTCGATAGTAATATGTAATCTATGGTCGTAGATAGACCTCTGCCATTAAAGGTGTAGGGCATGGGAACGGGTGTAACGCGCAATTCATTCGCAAAACCCAAGTCAAGGCTGAAGATTATTTCATTAAACAACTCCCCCAAGTTAGTGTGACAGAAGTGGGTATTACTTATCCCATTTTCACCATCAAATCCACAAAATTTACCACCATCATTTATACATAAAGCGCAGTTAAAATCCCCGGCCAAAATTATCATCATATCTTTAACACTTTCCCTGCACAAAAATTGCAAGTCATTACCCAACTTTTTTACCACAGAGGCAAAGTTTTCCAATGGAATGTTGTTATAAAAGTTTACCAGTACAATACAGTGATTTGGGTTTAGATGCAACTTAATCAGTTGATAAAATGTTTCCTCTAGATATGGCTCGATCTTCTTTATTTCTAACCCATTTGATACATAGGTACAGAGCCCTCCCTTTGCTCTGCCATTTTGACCCCCAACTGCATGGGTGTGAAATGTTTTAAAGCCATTTATGTGAGAAGGTTCCTTAGCCCACGTTTCCTGGAAACATAATATATCATAACTTAAGATAAAATCGCACCAGATGGGATTATTCACCTTGGAGCGTAATCCTGAGATGTTCCAAGAGACAAGGTTACAAGAGGTATTCTCGTATTCTGGCAGACTAACTGTTACAGGTGTACTAGACGTGACTTCGCCATCACAAACAGATATTTGGGCTAAACTTATATGTTCGGGTGATTTAAGAGAGGTTGCCAAAGTCTGCATGATGTTACCCTTTCCCCGAACCTTCTGCTCTATCACAACTAGAGGTATCGTACAGTTGCCCAGGACAGTATAATCCTGATCAAAGATAACAGTATCCTCTCTAGGTGCCTTGACACTTCGAAGCCCATTTGAGTTAACCTTACAGTTTAGAGGGGGTCTAGTGATGGTCAGTCAGTCAATATCTTCTAATGGGTTCAAAGTGTCATAACGGTTGTTAATTGGGACCGCATACCTGGGCTGTCTAGTCAATATGAATCTCTCCTTCTCTGGGATGCACCAAGGGGGTCTAGTTGGTTGATAAAAATACCTCAACTGTAGGATATTTATACCCTGTGCCCTTACAGGCCAGTTACCAACCCTATCAAGTATTGACTGCACCAAACCTGGGGACCTGAATGTTAGAACTCCACAGTCACCAGTCAATGTCTTGATTGAATTGCCTACCCATCCCACCCTTCATGCCATTTTAAACTCTGAGAACAGCGTATTGGTTATGCCAGTGCTTGCACTCAGTAAATGTAGCGATTTGTTCCTCAATGTTGACCAATGTTCAGTACCACTGGTGAGCAGAGGAGGAACATTAGCCAGCACAACCGTATATGGCGTGGCTTCTGGGGGAAGATGCAGGTTTATGTTAGGGCTGGACAAATCTCCCTTATTAAATCTTTCTCGACTCTGTATACTTGCCATCTGCCCTCCCTCACCTTGTGTAGTAGTTCCCCTCACAAGAGGAGCCCTTTTTGGGGCGTTTGAAACGTATGCGTGCATAGTGGTCACAGCTTCTTCATGGTGCGGGGGTTCCAAATGATCTAATAAAGGGAAAGCTGCTCTTGAACAAGAGGGTCCCGGCTGCGTTTCAACATTAACTTTAGCTATAGAGTTATGAGTCCTAACGTGGTACGCCTTCCCTTTCTCAGAGTTACTTCCGGCCTGATTTGCTAATAAGCCCATCCTACTACTCAGGGGAATGTCGTTGACTCTACATTGGCCTATATCAGAGGGGGGATGGGACAAGGGGGTGCTAGTAACAAGCTCTTCTAGCTTTGCTAATCTCGCCTCCATTTGGGTTAACTTTTGTGTCACTGGATCCAAGAGAAAGGAGACTGTTGATTCAAGCCTCCTCCAAAAGCCCTCCTCCTCTAGAATTGGGGGAGTTCCAGTTGGTGCAACTGGTTTTGGCTCTATGCTAGGCCCCTGTATACAAGCTCTATCCACACTCTTTGTTTTATGTCCAAGTGACTTTGGAAAAAGTTGGTTTTGTTTATGGGGACCCTGCCCCTTCCTTTTCTTAGGTGGCGGTGCAAGACTGTTCCCGTGACTTATCTTAGCTTTCTGACCCCTAGTAATGACATTAGGCCTAATTGGACTGTCTGCTATTTCTGAAACACCAGTAGATTCACGATCCGAGACCGTGCAATGCAACGGGTTGATTTGGGGGGGGTTGTCTTGGGAATTAATTTGCACAACAGACTCAATAGGCATGGGTCGAATTAATGGAAGTTGGGGCTCTAACGATAATCTTCGCTCAGTAAGTTGGATTTCATGAATGAGTGCAGACTCAGCCCTCATTAAAAAAGCATCCAGTGTCCCTACCACTCCCTGCCCAGAACCAGATTTACTCTTAATCATTTTTATAATCCCCTCGTTACAGTCACAAGGTTGACAATAATAATTTTATCACGATACTTCTTATGAGGCAGGAAATCGTCCCACGGTCACAGTTCTTATATGTATGGACCAGCCTCCTCCGGTCTCGGACACGACGGTAGCCCAAACCGACTTTGAGACGCCACTAGGCGCGGTGGGGCTCCGCTAAGCACTCTGAGTCTTAATGTCCTCCGGGTAATACAAGCAGAAGAGTAATGTTCAACGTTCAGGGTTCAGCAAACAGACAGGAGGTCAAAAACTGGTACGAGATGTCAGTCTTTCACACAACAGCTCCAAAGTCAAAATATAAACTTACAGATTAGGTGGGCTTGAGCAGGATTCTGGATATCAGTCCCTCATAGTCTCAGAGCCAAAACAAAAAGACCAAGAGGGGTGGCCCTGCCCTGCCTCTTCCTGTCGATGACGGGCGCAGGACGGGCCCGCCCTTGGCCCGGGCGCAGCCCACGCGCGTCCCGCGCCACGGGGGTCGAGGCAGCGCTTTATAGCGCTATGGACACGCCTCCCCCCACAGCAGCTGATGAGGATTAGAGCAGTGCGATGCACCCTGGGACTCCGAGTCCCACCAGGATGTTGTAAAAGCAGGAGCCCGTTTTCACAGTCAGGCTTGATGGTCAGAAGTGCAGCAAAACAGCCCGCGACACCTCAGGGTTAATCCCAGGAATAAACAGGGCACCAACGTGGAAGAGATCAAGAGCGCGTCACGTAAATGAGTGAAGACCTCGAAGTGAGAAGGATCGCAGAGCTACAGTACAGGAAAGTGGCCAGGAGCATTTAAGGTCAGGAGGGAGGGAGTGAGACTGAGAGATGGAACAAAAAACTGAATAAGGTGAATAATGGAAGGAGGCGAAAATATAAATGCAGCTGAGGACAAAGCACAGGAAGGCAAAATGAAGGTTGGAATGGAAAGAGAACCATGCCACAAAAATGTAATGGCAGGTGAAATGAAGCATAAAATGTTGTAGATTAGTTTGTAAGTGAGGAAATTGTGTGTATTGGACCCTAAATGTAGAGACAAACCACCCTTCACTATGATGAAAACGAAGTTTATGGATAGAATTTTAGCAACATTATTTTTCCTTTTTGTCTTACATTTTCTAAAGCCCAAACCACAGATAAAGCACACAGCTGTATAAAAGGAACACTACAAATTAGCAATCGAAACGCGTTATATAATTACATCATTGAAACAGTTTACATTTATATTCTAGATGAAGGCAAGCTTGTGCAGCATATCTTTGAAGCACAAACAAGCTTGAGCAAAAGGAACAAAATGGTGACAAGTATCAGTAAACTAGTAGGAGAATGAGTCACAAAACTTTTTTTCAACGAGTAGGTGTGGTTTTCATACCTTTAAGTATTTGTAACTTTTAATTTTACAAAAAATATTGCCATTCTGTTACCATATAGTACATATTTAATGGAAATGGAATGAATCATTATCTGAAATATAGAGTGAGCTCCTTTGCAATTTCCATTGAATTGGATTTTTAATAACTATTAAAAATAGTGGATTATATATTTTTCAGGCTGGCCCTTTTCAGAAGTTATCAACATTTGAATTTTAATCTGCACTCTGGTTTTCTACATAGGACATCTAGGCCTGCCACAGTGAAACTAGCTTTTTGGGCCTTGTCACTCTAGGGACATGTTAACATTCATTTTTTACATGTCCCACTTTTAAATACCATGCGCCCATCTTGTGCGTTACAAAGGCCTATTTAAGGGTGCCTCAGTAATGTATTTGAAAGGGAGGTTTCTACCTGTAATAAAAGGTTATTTTAACAGGTCACTCTGCAGGATTAAATTGCCCCGTCAGACGACAATGATAGGTCTGAAGCCATGCTTTCCTTGTCACACTAGTGGATGGCACAATAAGTGATGAATGCCACAAATGACATTTACATTTGCATGCCATTGATGCAGTTTCTATAGCATATGCTATGGCCTTATAGGAGAGTTAAATATGCCAATGTCCACGTGTTTTATGGATCAGAGCACAAACACTGGGTACCGGAAAACAGTGCCCCAGTGTGCAGAGTCTAAGATCCAGCAATAAAAGTCAGCAGAAAAATGAGGGGACCAAGCAAAAAGGGGCATTTTCTCACACTATCAATATATCTGTTTTTCTGTGTAGCTTAAGGCATATTTTGTTATTGCACTAGCTCAGTGATCCTCAAATTACGGCCCGGGGCCACTTGCGGCCCTCTTGACCTTTACATGCGGCCCCACCGGGGGTGTGAAGGAAGTGACCCGATACGGGCCATCCGGGTCACTTACGACCACCTCTTAGCCTTCCAAACAAGTGAAGAGTCAGTCAGACAGCAAAGAATATAAACAATCATTTATTGGTAAAATACACTGCAGCGGAACCCAATCTGACCAGCACCCGGAGATGGCTGTCGAGGGGACTGATTCCCCAACACTTGGGAGCGCATAATCATTCTTCTGACACCTCCAACCACGCCCCCAGTGGAAAGTTACCGGCTTGAGCCGTACATGAACAAAGAAGGCACAGAAGGATGGGCTGCCACCTGCGCGGTGGGTACACACTATCACTATCTCAAGGTTGCCTTGCGGAGCTCGGCTCTTCCTAACGTGGGAGCAGGGCTACGAAGAAGGATAGGCATGCAGAGGCAGAATGGCCTATTCATTAGTGAGTCGGAATCCAACCTTGAACACAAGAGAAAAAAATATCTGAACACAGTCTTTTGCTGAGGCAAGAAATACAGATAGAAGGGCTTGAATCAGTCATCAACTAACATGGCCTACAAACTACAAAATGGAGCCGCAAATGCTAACTTAAGCTCGTATTATGAAGATAGCTTGGTGGGGTACATTTTAAGCGTAGCGGCTACTGTTAATCATAGCCTTCTAAATGCTAACATACCATAACGAAAAACAAGTCCATGTAAGTACATAAAGTGCCAAATTCTAACAGACCCTCCTTTTAGCATATAGAAGGCTAACTTTATTAGTGCTATCAGGTAAGGGTCTTTACAATTCTAAGCAGGAAAGCATAATCACAATCTGCATTTTCTTATTCATTAAGAGAGCCATATAATCATGTAACTACGAAACATATTCAGTATTCAAAAATGCCCTCGTCAATGTTCATTATATCCTGGACATCTTGCATCATCATAATCGTGGCTTTAGCATCAGCTCCTGCTATTTTGGGTGTAGGTGTCAGCTTACTAACACAGTAAGAGCAACAGGCTGGAAGACAGTTAATACACAGGCATCACGTGAAGATGATACCTGCGATGACCACCAAGAAAAGAAGTATCTTCCAACACCAGGTAGTCATCAAATCCCAGAACCACCCAGATAAGGACCAGGTCCCATTTTCTTGGTGATTATCAGAAGCAAGCCTGTGTAATTTCTGAATGGCTGCATAAACATTCGGGGCATGGTCCGGTATGTACACACAACTACTACTTCCGATGACGTGGCAGGCCCCACCCCTATCAGCAAGTATGACGTCTAGCACCATCCGGTTTTGAAGAGCAACAAGTCTGGTAGCCTGAAGCTCGGCTGTAATATTGGTCAGAATTCCTGCAGTGGTATTAATGACCCCTTCCACTACTCTGGTGAGGCGACGAATACTACGACTGTTGTACATAGGACCCCAAAAAGGCAAGATACCCTTCATTGCATCAGTAAATTGCTGTAGGGTAGTGTCTGTTTGATCTATATCTTCAGTATCGATAACTCTTTTCGCCTGATGCAGGTGTACATCCCTGCGTCGGAGCCTATGGTCTTTGTGATAATTGGATGGTGCAATATATACGGGTGGTAGCAGGAAAGAGACATAACATATACCGGACCAGCCCCTAGGGAGCCATATATATGCTTGAGACCCACAGACGAAATAGACATTATGCGGCAGGAGCAAGGGTGGACTACTAGTTGTATTCAAGGGGTATGTGTAGTTGCAATTGCTTTTTCCCACTGGGACTTTTCCAAAACCCTGAACACAGAAACTGGCTGTAATATTTACTACTGGTACAGGCATTGCTTTATCTTTGGTAATATCATGTGAATGGAAAGATTTAAAGTACTCAGTGACATTAAATCCCTGAAAATCCATCATCTCGTTCTAGAGCCAAGTGGCATTTTTCTTGCGTTCAGTAAACTTCATGCAAGCATCGGGTGTAAAGTATCCTGCTCCCCTCCTTCTCCCTGGGTAAATCCTTGGTGTTCTACTATATATTCCAACACTGTCTCATAGTCAGATTGGGTAATGTTCATAGCATCAGCATGGTAGTGGATATACACCATGGAAAGCAACTGGAACCATGACTCACAGTTACTCAAATATGACATGGGTAATGACACCAATAAATCGTTTTTATGCATGACAGAAGGGAGTAACCCACACACCCAGCAATCAGTAACATTGGACGTCTGATGTGCTTGATGGAGCATCTGAAGAAAAACATTATCCACATATGTCTGTCTGTGCCTTTCTTTATGAGGGGCCAAGGTAACGAAGATATGTTCAGGAGGGACAGGAGTCGTTCCCAGCAGGGAATGCACAGGATGCTTTTTTCCCAAGTACCACACCACCCCAAAAACTGTTATTAATACTACAAGGACAAACACTACTGTTACTATCCTACTTTTAGTGGACCAACTAGACCAACCAGGGCTATTCTGCTCTACGAGGGGAGCTGCTAAGGGCTGCTCTTCTTCCATAATAGGACGACCAAAGGGGTACATTTTCAAGGTGTTAAGTAATTCGCAACCTCCAGAGGAAATCTGTATACTGGAGCCAACAATGGTATAATAAGGAGAAAAGGGCACAAGTCACCCAGCGTCCGTCAGAGCCTCGCTGGTAGACTCCTATTGTTCATCTGCGATGTACACTCGTCGGTGGAGCTGCGCCATCGCAGCCCTTACGGAAAGATGAGTACTCTTCTTGTAGGATAGGGCACCCTCCCTCCTGGGAAAACACCCTCAACTGATCCTGTCCAGTGTTCAGGGCAGTGCACCACTCTTCTTCTGACCCTAGTGCTATCACCGGTACCTCAGGCAGGATACCAGCACCCTATTCTTCATCCATGAAGTCCATCCCTATTTTCCTGACTTTCCCTCCTGTGCACTGTCCTTCCGTCATGGGCGCAAATTGTATCGAGATACTCCAGGCACAGTATCATCACGGAAAAGAACCTGGAATTCAGGGGCAGGAGAAGACAGAGACTCAATTGCTGGTGAGCTAAGCGGTGTTTGCTCTTGGGAAGCCCTGATCTCTGGAGGTATAGCTTCCTGCACAACGGCGTCGCTCTCCTTCTCCGTCTGCGCCCAGCTTATCCTAGCATCAGAAAAGGGAGCGAAATGGGGCACCCGCTCCGTTTTGTGGTCTCCGATGCCTTCACGCACCCAACGGTTATAGGGAAGCGGAAGGGGGATCCTGTGGGTATGTGAAGCATGGATCCAATGCTTCCGTCCGTCTACTTTCACTGCCGTCCGGGTGGCGAGGAGGACCTGGAAGGGTCCCTTTCAGCGAGGCTCCAGACAACTCTTCCTCTGGAAGTTGCGGATTAGTACGAAATCACTGGGCTGCAGCTGATGCCCAGGCCCCTCTGGTACTGGCCGTAGTGTCTCTTGAACCTGTTGATGGATAGAACGTAGGTCTTTAGGTAATTCATAAAGGTAATCCACAAGCAAGGGGTATTCTATATCGGAAAAACGTCAGGGTGTGGAACGCCCCATACATTTGCCGGGCGGCCGAAGACCACCTCGTATGGGGATAACCCTGTTCTGGAATGCGCTGTCGCCCTGGTGGATAACAAAGCTAAGGGTAGAGCATCTGGCCACTGCAATACTGTGCTTTCCTTTATTTTTGCTAACTTCAGTTTGAGAGTACCATTGTACTTCTCAACCAAACCTGCTGACTGAGGGTGATTTGCTGCATGGAACTTTTGTTTAATGTGTAGACCATCGCACACTAGTTGGATGACTTTTGAATTGAAGTGACTTCTGTTGTCACTCCAGATCAAACGTGGCAAACCAAACTGCGGGAAGAACTCCTTCAAGAGTACCTTCGCCGTCGCCAATGCTGTATTCTCTTTAGTGGGGTAGGCTTAGATCCATTTACTTAATGCACAAACCACCACCAGTACATATTTCAAATTGTTCACTCGTTCCATTTAGATGAAATCCATTTGGAGAACCTCGAAAGGGAAGGAAGGCGGTGCAAAATTACCAGTGGGTGTTGGGGTGCCCTTTCCAGGATTTTGCATCATACAAATCATACAGTTTTTTACCAAGTGGGCAGCAACCTTGGGGATGTTGTCATTCTGCCATACGGGATCTAGTACTTTACATATTCCCTTCGCGCTAATGTGGGCTGGGCCATGTGCCATAGTGACAACCGGAAGCACATATGCATTAGGCAACATCCATCTTTGTTTCCCAGACAGATCAGTCCAGCACCCATCCTCATGTAGACGCCCCGTACTCTCCTGCCATACTGCCAGTTCATCCATTGTCGCCTCACTCTGTATTTCCTTAACATTGTCTAGTGTGTCCTCAAGCATCCCATTTTCAGGTACCCATCTAGCCGGGCCCGCTACAAACATCTTTTTCATCTTTGATCCAGCTGTCTCTTTCGCTGTCTGGTCTGCAAATGCATTTCCTCTCCCAACATCATCAGTAATCGCTTTGTGTGCACTGCACTTCACTATTGCTACTCTTTTTGGAAGTGTCAGGGCGGATAAAAGTCTATGTATCAGGGGGCCATTCTGTATTCGTAAACCATGTGAGGTTAAGAACCCTCTCTCCGCCCAGAGGCGCCCAAAGTTATGAGCGACCCCAAAAGCGTACTGGCTGTCAGTATAAATATTGACAGCCAGTCCTTCACTTAACTCACAAGCCCGAAGAAGGGCGATAAGCTCTGCAGCTTGGGCTGACTGATACGGGACACATGATGTTTCAACAACTGTACGCAGCGTTGTTATCGCATAAGCCGTAGTGGTGGTGCCATCCGGTAACTTAAAACAAGAGCCATCAACATATAGTTCCCCTTGTGGGTCAGATAGAGGAACATCAGTCAAGTCTACCCGTCCCTTCGTCTCTTCCTCCGTACAATATACACAATCGTGTACATCTGCATCTCTGTTCACCGAAGGGAGTAGTAGTAACGTGGCTGGATTCAGAGTGGCACATCTTTTGATGGGAATGTGCGGTGCAAATAACGTTAATTCATAGCCAGTCAAACGTGCTGTGTCTTTGTTTTGTTTTGAAGTGTATCCACAGCATGAGGTACCATCACTGTGAGGTCAGTATCAAGAACGAGCCCCACCGATTGTCTGATAGAGACTGCCACGGCCGCAGCAGCTCTCAGACAGCTCAGGAGGGCTCTGGCGACGTTATCCAGGATAGCAGAAAAGTAAGTGCAAGGCCTTTGCTTACCACCAAAGGCCTGTGTTAAGACATAGAGCGCGCAGCCAGCCGTCTCATGTACATAGAGCACAAACAGCTTCTGATAGTCAGGCGTACCAAGCACAGGAGCAGAGCAAAGCGCAACCTTTAGTTGTTCAAAAGCTTTCTGGCATGCAGGTGTCCAAGGTAGGGGTTCGTGCACATCTTTGGTGGTTAATTGGAGTAGGGGTTTTGTTAGTAAGGAGTAATTAGGGATCCAGTGACGGCAGTACGAAGTAATGCCAATAAACGCACGCACATCACGTTGGGTTTTAGGGACAGGCATGTTAGTTATAGCAGCAATGCGCTCAGGCGTTAGTCTACGACCCTCCTTCGACAGTAGGTGACCGAGATAGGTGACCTCCTGTCGACAATATTGGAATTTGGAAAGGGACACTTTATGTCCGTGCTGTGCCAAATGCAACAATAATTTAACAGTGGCATCTTTACAGCCGTCCTCAGTGTCAGAAGCCACCAAGAGGTCATCGACGTACTGCAATAAGACATTACCAGAGGGGAGTGTCAAGGAATCCAATTGTCCCTTCAAAGCTTGACTATAAATACTAGGGCTTTCGGTATAGCCCTGAGGAGCACGACAGAACTGGAAGCTCCTGCCAGCTACGGAAAATCCAAACAGATATCTACTATCTGGATGGATTGGACTGCTAATGAAAGCATTTTTCAAATCAATCACGGAGAAGAATTTCGCTGAGGGAGGAATCATCGTTAACAATGTGGTGATGTCCGGAACCACAGGATATTGAGGAATCACAATATTGTTTATCACCCGCAGATCAATAACGAAACGATAAACATCAGGGTGAGCATCAGAGGCATCAGAGGGTGCCTTCTTAAGGATAGGAAGAATAGGGCTATTGCAGACATTTGCTACTGTTTCCTCGACCACCCCTGTCCTTATTAAGTCCTTAATATTTTGCTGAAGGGCTTTCTCCCCTGCCGGTGGTATCTTATACTGTGGAATACGCGGTAGTACAGCATTATCTTTGATCTTGATAGAAACCAGTGAGATCCGCCACAACCCCACATCCGTATCTCCTGTAGCCCATAAAGTACGTGGCACATCCTTGAACTCAGCAGGGAGGGGGGTATCTTTAGTAAAACACTGTTTTGTACTAACCACCTTCGGGCCAATGGTCATGTAAACACCATCTGGCGAACAGAATATTGTTGCATGTAGCTTTTTCAACAAATCTAATCCCATCAGATTCTCCCCACAATTCGTCGTCAATAAAAATGGGGAGTCGACCGTAAAAGGGCCAATAGTCAAAGCAAGGGGCTTGGAAATGGGGCTCACAACCGGCTAGCCTGAAAAACCTACCAAAACATTATTTTGGCCAGACAGAGCTGCCCCTGGGACCAGCGAATGAGAAACAGAGCTATTCATAGCACCCGTAATGATTAGGAATGTCTTGGCCGTGCCATGTTTGTCCGCAGTGACATAAGGTCCACGCTGATCTACAGGCACCGAAACTGGTCCCTCACCCTGTCCCTGGCAGTCCTAGCTGTAGGACATTCCTGTCACCCCGCACATGTCATAATCATCATGATAATATTGTCCTCCTCGAGCATCATCAAAATAGTTCTTATTCTGAGGACCAAAAGACAAATCCTGCTTCTGCGTTTCATCACAGCTACCTCCATCATGAC
This sequence comes from Calotriton arnoldi, assembly GCA_963921515.1. Taxonomy (NCBI): domain Eukaryota; kingdom Metazoa; phylum Chordata; class Amphibia; order Caudata; family Salamandridae; genus Calotriton; species Calotriton arnoldi. Next base: position 363,987 of record CAWUFW010012366.1, on the reverse strand, counting down.
CACGTCCTCTATAACCCCGACCTCGCGGGGCTGCAACTTTGTGTAACAGCTCCGGACACTCACTTCTCCAATGCCCCTCCTTTCTACAATACGCACACTGATTCGGTCTAACAGGTGCACCCGCAGTACTATTCCTATTTGTCCGAGGCAACTGCTGGACCGATCCCGAACCACCTCTCCCCCTTCCATTTCCCCTTGTTGCTTGCTACATTAACACTTTCGTCTTCAGGTCCTTAGTCTTTTTCTCCGCCTTCTCCTTCTCCTCATTCTCTCTGTGCTCATAATACTGTGCCCTACTCAATATTACAGATGGGGAGGAAGTAGTCCAAGTACTCTCCGAAGCCTGCAACCGAGCCGCGATCTCGGGAAGCAGGTTCGTAACAAATCTGTTAACAAACAATCGGACACCACCGACAAGTCTTGGCCACTGAAATCCCAAAACACACCTTCAAACCTAGTAAAGAAATCAGACACACTTTCATCCTTCTTTTGACGGCACGCTGCTAACTTGTCCCAATCTACCCATCTAGGTGGAATAAGGGAGTGCATATAAGTAATGATACGACCCGGCAAAGCTAATATTTTGGCCCTCGGCTTCTCGCCAGGCTTCCGGTCTTTATCCCATGCCCTTATCTCATTCCAGGTCCCCCCTAGTTCCACGGCATGATCCTGCGTATGCACCTGCCTCCATATATCCACCGGTACCAATAATCCGAAAAACAGCTCAATATCAGCTAGCGTCATTACCGTAGAGGAAGCCGCCTCCGTCAGTTCCTTATAGTATGCAGTTGGATTCTTCCTAGGGTCTGGCAACTGGCTTTTAAGGGATAGTACCTCACTCCTCTTCCAAGGAGTGTAGACCCACTATTCCTGGAAATGATCCTCTACCCGTTGCTGAATCACAACGTTCGCTGCATTACGCTGCTCTGGGATCTCGGGATGGTAAATGGTATGTACCTCTCTCATAGGGAACTGCGCACCCAAAGTTGGGGTCTTCTGGTGCAATCTACTACGATAACCAATCAGGGTCGAAACATTACTAAAAACATTATTAGGGGCCAAATCAGTCGCATACACCCGATCCCGAATATCATATATGATCTGTGTTGCAACCGTATTGAAACACTGTTCCCACAATCCTATTAGCGTAGCCGACATATGCTTAAGGGCATGCTGCTTCACAAACGGCTCATAGTCTTTCATCACACTCCACACGTCTTCCACACTGTAAATTGGGTTGCGGGCCCACTGCGCAGCCTGGTCAGCCACCATTCTTTTCTCCTCATTTCCAACATCAGATCTTATCAATGCCCTTCCCATTCTCTCTCACTGCTGCCCAATTTGCCTCAACCTCTCCATGCACAGGTGTCCCAACGCTCAGCAGTACCGGGAGACAGAACAGATGAAGAAGCAGGTATCAATGTTAACAACCACTGCGAAGAAGGGGTGAGAGAAGGGGAGACAACAGGCATAGGGGCATCAGGTCGGACAGGAGAACTAGTGACCCCCGCACCTGCAGCAGACAGAGACAGAGAGGAAAGAGGCGGGGCCTAGGCCGAAGCAGTCGAGCCCGCGACAGGAGGACCAGCAGTTGCAAGTGCAGGGTCCGGAGGCTGAGACGCCGGAACAGCAGGGTACACCCTCTGCGGGGCATAAGGAGGTGGGGGTCGGGTATCTAATAGCTCTTCCACAAAAACATCACCTTCTTCCCGAGCAACATAACATTTATCACTCTGTAAACGAAACTTCCTATCTGCACATTCTATACCCTTCTCTGTTTTCTCTCTATCATAAGCCATGGCTTTCTGCGTCACTGTCTGCACCTTGCCCCTTCGGGCCTCCTTCTCTGCCCTCATACGTCACTGCTTTGCTTCCTTCTGCCACACCTGAAGATTGTCAAACATCGACTGTCTACTTCTTTTAGCAAATGATTTATCCTGCAGGAAATTCAATTTTCGTTCATCGATTGTGCCCGTAAGTGGCCACTACAAGTCGGCATTGTCCCTCGTATACTTATGCCAGAGTGTGCTAAACATAATAGGGCCAATATCGTACTTGACGTATACGTCGAAATTTGGGGTACCCTCTGGAGGCGCAGGCTGCCTCTCCTCCAATCGGGCTTCGGTAGAACAACACCGACATCCAAAACACCCCAATTTACTCAAACAAGGCATCTTAATATAAGACACGCTCACCGTCCACACTGAACAAATATCATACCAAACAACACAAATCAAGACTATCCGAAAACCATACCAGGCAGTCCACAGACTGCACCAGACAGTCCTTAGACTGTACCAAGACAAGAGGATAGGCTCTCGCCCCAGGCCTTTTCAAGAGTAGACCGAATTTCCAAGTGGCCTGGCAGAGTGTTCGCAAACACTCTGTACCTCGAGGGTCCGCAGACCCACCAAGTTCGAACAAACTAGAATTCAAAATGGCGTCATATTCATCACAAGACAAGATAAACTCACCTGGTGCACACAGGTCAAGCAAAGTTATTCTCCACTGCCGACTCTTCGGACCAAAAGGGCAAATCCAAGGGTTTCGCCTTCTCAGGACCCCAGCCCGGGTGACCACTAGACGAGGAGCCGCCTGATCAGACAGGTGGGCAGCTGCGGGTGCAAAGCTCTATCGTGCAGGGTACCCTGATCCACCCATCCGACCATACGCCACCCTGTCCTCCTTACACCCGATTACGGGCAAAGATGGGACACCCGATGGAGGAGTCCCTGTTCGGGCCCCAACTGAAGGAAGTGACCCGATACGGGCCACCCGGGTCACTTACGACCACCTCTTAGCCTTCCAAACAAGTGAAGAGTCAGTCAGACAGCAGAGAATATAAACAATCATTTATTGGTAAAATACACTGCAATGGAGCCAAATCTGACCAGCACCCGGAGATGGCTGTCAAGGGGACTGGTTCCCCAACACTTGGGAGCGCATAATCATTCTTCTGACACCATCAACCACGCCCCCAGTGGAAAGTTACCGGCTTGAGCCGTACATGAACAAAGAAGGCACAGAAGGATGGGCTGCCACCTGCGCGGTGGGTACACACTATCACTATCTCAAGGCTGCCTTGGAGAGCTCGGCTCCTCCTAACGTGGGAGCAGGACTACGAAGAAGGATAGGCATGCAGAAGCAGAATTGCCTATTCATTAGTGAGTCGGAATCCAACCTTGAACACAAGAGAAAAAAATAGCTGAACACAGTCTTTTTGCTGAGGCAAGAAATACAGATAGAAGGGCTTGAATCAGTCATCAACTAACATGGCCTACGAACTACAAAATGGAGCCGCAAATGCTAACTTAAGCTCGTATTATGAAGATAGCTCGGTGGGGTACATTTTAAGCATAGCGGCTACTGTTAATCATAGCCTTCTAAATGCTAACATAACATAACGAAAAATAAGTCCATGTAAGTACATAAAGTGCCAAATTCTAACAGGTGAACAGTAGCACGAGCTGCTGTTTCCTAGCTGAGCACTAATAGTCAGAAAAAATGTTAAATAAACGGGCAAGCATATATTTGCAAGTCAAATGAAGTAACTACTGTGGTGTTCTGCACCACTTAACTTTAGTTAACCTGCAAATAAATGCTTGCCAGTTTACTTAACATTTTTTTAGACCTCCTTACACAATCTCTGACCCAACCAGGACCCCTTACCGCCACAGTGCGGCCCTCAGTCACACCACAGACCATACGTTGTGGCCCCTCTGCAAATGTTTACGAGTACTCATGACCTAGCTGATACTGCTTGCAGATGTTCATTAGTGTAAGTCAGATAATACTTTTGCCTACTGAGTTGCACATATATTTGCTCCCAGATTTGTATCCACTCAAGCCTATTAAATGATACAGATTCATACTGTCAGGTTAAATTCTTGTGCAGATCAATGAAAAGTTCATGTTTGCTGGGTTTCTTCAAAGCATTCCTTAAACACTGTTTTGCTCATAAGTCCGCTGTCTCTCAAATGTCAAAGTATTCTTTAATTATCTGGTCTAATAAAAGTTATCTGAGTACTTCACTCATTGATAGATGGAATTATCATCTAAGAGTTGTAAACAAATTACTTAACCTTTTTCTAATAAGTGAGATACATTCCATATGCCCACCTCGATCAAGGACAGACACTTCAGCGTTCTGCCATCTTCTCTGATGTAGCGACTGTACCAGTAAAGGGCTGACCATGTCATGCTGATTTCTTCGTCGCAGACTGTAGAATATTCTTGCTGGGTTCTTCTTGTCACATGCATGTTGTTTATATTCTGATTTATCCCTAGAATCTATTCACATTTTAACACCTACTCCGGAGGACAAAAATATACTGGGCAAATGGGCAGGATTCAAAGTCCCCTCATCCTACTATAGAGGGGTAGGCATATATTCAGGGAAACTGGAATTATGCGGTTTAGTGGCTGCTGTGATTTTTGCATAACTTTAGATTTGCCACATAAGCCATCATCTGCCTCATAGTCTGCAGATTTTAACAAAACAATTTGTTTCTAGCTCAAACGGTTCAAAAGTTAGTAAAAATGCAACAACATTCTACTACTATGATCCCCAAAATAGCCCTTTCTAGACTCTTCCCTCCTCTACCCCTCCCTGCATCATCTCATACCTCTTGTACTATTCAGATCTCCCAAACAAGCCTTTCTAAACACTTCCCTCTGACTCTTCCCCCTCCCCTTTACTCATCCCAAACCTCCTCCCACTGCTATGAACTCCCAAAAAAAACCTTTCTAGACCCTTCCCTCTGCTATCCCTCCACTATCCTTTTACAATACAAATAACAAACTTGCATGTCCACCGCTCAAATTAATTTCATATTCCCCTATACTAACTCCCCACTAATCCTGTTTGGGTTTTGGGTTCCGGAGTAGCATGCTACTTGCCGAAAAGCGCTTCAACACCTCATAAGGGGTAGCAAACGCTATATAAATGCAAACCCTTCCTTCTTCTATCCCTCCACTATCCTTTTCAATCCAAATAACAGACTAACATGTCCGCCACCTAAATTAATTTCATATTTCCCTATATTAATCACCTTGCTGTCTTCTCCAGTGCTGTGCCTACAGAGTGATTCCGGTTCCGGTTCTGGTTCCGGTTCCGGTTCCGGTTGAGCGCTGAGTGCGGAGAGCAGGAGAGCAGCGTTGAGAGGAGAGCAGAGAGCGGAGGTGAGGAGCGACGGCCAGATTCCAGCTTGGTTTCCCGGGTTGCTGTTGAACAGCTGATTCCCGCTCCCGCCTTGTGGCTCAGCATCGATCTCGTAGCGGGGTTTTTTTTGAACACCTGAACTCCTGCGGCTGCGGGTGCAGCCTGTTGCCGGCGCCGCGGGGGCTTGGACTGCTGCAGCAGATCTGCGGAGCCGCGGTTCTGCACTCCTGCTTACTCCCGCCTGCAAACCTACAAAAAGGGACTTCTAAAACCGGGACCTTGGGACAAAAAGAAAAACTGTGAGTGCGGGCTGAGCCAGAGCTGGGAAAAGCTGGGATGGAATTTGGAGTTGGAGCAGGAGCGGTGCTGCAGGGGTATAGCTGGTACCGCGTTTGAAGGGTGCTTGTAGCGCACTTGCAGGGTTACCTGGCTACGCTTGTTGCTGGCTTCACTGCAAAATCCCGGAATTATTTACAATATTTGCAATAGGAACTATTCTTCAAAACTATTGTTAATAAAACCAATTGATTTGGGTAAACTTTTATATAGTTAGCTGTAACCATTATTATTGTCATTATTATTGACAATAACACGAGGTCCTCTCATAATTGGCAGTACAAGCAGTATGCACGCATAGGAGCTGAGGAGCAGAGGTGCTGGTGCTGGAGCTGGAGCTGGAGCTGGGGCTGGGTCTGAGGAATAGAGGAATAGAGGAACAGAGGTGCCTCATTGCCTCTTTGCCTCATTTGCTCTATAACACCACCGTGACTGCTCCTGGTCTGCTGCAGACGCGAATGTTGTTGATATTGTGGATACTGTGGATAATGCGAAATTAAAAAGAAGTTAAGAAGTAGACCAATAGGCACACCTTAACGAGTGCTTCTGCGAGTTTCAGCAGCCACAAGGCTGTGAGAGTGTGCCCAGAGGACACTGAGGAGGCTCAGTAAAGATCCGAGTGTTCACCCTGAGCCCCTGCTGGTGTTTGGGAGCACAAGATAGTAAAGATTTTGGTTGTAGTGGCTACAGTATGCACTCAGGTAGAGAAAGAGCCTCTGGAATTACTACTACAAGAAGGACAAGAAAAATACAGGCATTAAAAGCGCCAAAAACAAAGGCAAATGCAGTAGGAGGGAATCAATCCCTAATTTCTCCTATTGCAAGAATGTTTGAAAAATCAACAAAAACTCCGTACAAATTTGATTTTATGAAGGATCCACTGGAGGCAATTATGTCTATGCAAACTGCAGTAAAAGCAAGCAATCTGCAAACACCGATTAAACCAGATAATAAAAGTGAACAAAATTCTGGTCAAGACTCAGACGGACAAACACAGATGAAGTGTATGTATCCTTTAGAAACGGAAAAAGTGGTAAAAGCAAACACAACAAATGGTCATGTCACAGATCTTGAAATGTTAAGTGTAGCCTCAGCAACTCAAAGGTTACTGAGTGATCTGGATATACCTGAAAGATCATTGGATATGTTGACTGTCAGTAACCCGCAACCTTTGGAGGTAAATGTGATAATTGAGAAAATCAAATGGGAAGCTGGCATAGAAACTAACACAATATTACCAATAGCAAAACAAGAAACTCAAGAATCATTCAGAGCTGGAACATTACCATGCACAGCGATCAGTGACGTACGTGTAGAATCTGATGGGGATATTGATCCTAACAAAAGATCTGACAAAGATAATAGTACAACGTATTACCTTAAAATGGATGAACTGGATGCAAATAAAGGAGAACATAGAAAAAATAAAGAGGAAATACAGTTATGTAGTACACCGAGTGATAGAGCTATTTTTAATAACAAAACATCCAATTGTACTTCAAAACAATTACAAGGAAAACAATTGTACAATGAAGGGGGGACCGAGAATGTAACTCAATGTGATTACAATGGTCAAAAAAATCAGAGTAATCGACAACACCATAATTCCACAGTGCCTGCTACAAGCAACCAGGAACTTGGGTCAATTTGGGATATTTTCTATCGTACATCCACAACGACAATAGAAGCCCTGACATTCCAATCAAGTAAAATGGAGATTCAAGTCGATCTACTTAACGTGATGGCAAGTGCGGTAATGGGCATAGATCAGAAACTAGCTGAGTTGAACAGTCTGATAAAAAGAGTACAAACGCAGGCCTCTACTACAATCACGGATTGTACATGTGCCCCAATAATAAATAAATTAATAACATTACCAGAGGCAATGACTACAATTCTAGAAGACGTAAGAATAAGTCTGCAAAATGGGAGACATAAGAAAGTAGGCGAAAACTGGAAAGTTAATGACGTCAATCAAATAAATGAGGCTAACCATCAATGGGACTCTGACCAGTGTTTTTCACCTAGGGAAATGCCCAATACAGGTTATTCAATTATACTAACAGGACAGAACCAGCAACAAGAAGGTATGATTTCTGATGAGGCAAAGAAACCGGTCATTTCGAGTAAAAAAGATATTGTGAAAGAACCATCAATAAGTGAACTTGAACCCCTTCCAACCAGTGAGATGAAGCCAATTAAGAAAAACCAGGTACAGCGGCAAAAAAGTTCAAATGTAGCCCAATATTGGCAATAATGGATAGCAGAAGAACGGAAGCTGACGAGAGTCAACAACATGATATAAGAAATTCAGAAAGTTTACATGATGAAGAAGCTCATATTAATGGGGAGGTAAGGGAAGAGCCATCCCCAAAGTTTTATTTATCGAAAAAGCATAAGAAAAAACTGCGTAAAGCAAGGAATAAAGCAAAATCCAGCTTGGTAATAACAACACAAGCTCTAGAAGGCCAGTCCGATGCTTTGAGAGATGACGATCCTAACCAAATCGAAGGCTCTTGTTGTAGGGATTCTGCACATACACAGAGCTATGCACAGGATAATAGGACCTTGGAGTATAGTGGTGAGCCAACCATGCCCCTTAGTACCCACAATCCCAATCCGACTAGCTTTAGCGTCTCATTCGCAGCGCAGCTACCAATGATTAGACAACCCAGAACACGGTCTCTCTCAGGACTCGCGGGAGCAAGAACACTCTTTCATAACTCACTCATACTTGTCCACAACGTGCGTAAATAAGAGACACAGTATAGTTTAAAATGTTTATTTCAACTATCGTGCTCTAAGATAAAGTACACGTGCCAGTACTATGAGCATAATGCATAATGATAAAATAATAAGCATGGTTACAATTCCATAGAATACAAACGGGGACAGCATTTTATAAAGACAGTGGATATAGGACTAAATGGCCTTACCACCCTCCCCGTGCTAATAACTAGTTTATTATAAAAATAGAAGACCTCTAGGCTTTGTCTGGCGGACCCCCATACCTCAATATCTAGATGCAAGGTTTACATCATCAGACAGGCACAGCTCTTCTCCCTGGAAAGGTTTTTCTCCAAGTGCCACAAACAGCGAGATCACCATATTAAAAGAACACAAATTTCTCCAGTGCAGCTGTATTCTGTGTTATGTCTAAGTGCGAGGGGCTGACCAGATCAGCAAGAACAAGGGACATTGTTTTTCGACCTTGTACATGTTGTGCAGACGAAACCCACAGGGAACAGGAGAAAAGGTGAAAGGCAAGAAGGCAGACAGTTCTAATATAGCCGGGCACAAGCAGGGACTGAACAAACAAAGTCACAGAGTAATGTGTGCAAAAAAGGCATCATGGCAGCCAGGCCTAAGCTAACTTAGCAACGTAGCCAACGTAGCCAATGAGGCCACAAACCACACGACACCCTCCCCTGGTCAGGCCATAGGTCAAGACATAGGACGAAAACAGAGTTCAAATAGATGGAGCAGAATGTAAACGTCTAGGTGCCAAAAGTTCCCATGAAGGACAGCGAATGAGAAAAAAATAGTTTGCAGGACAAAAAAACAAAAAAAAACAGAAAGGCAGTCCGCAGAATGCGAGGTTCCCTAATCCAATAGAGTGTAAGTGCAGAAAAACGCCACACCTTCCAAGAGGACATCATTGGTATCGTCTGAAAAAAGAGACGCCATCCAGTTCAACAAATCAAAACTGCACTCATGTTCCTCATAACAGGGAGCAGTTATTAGCATTGCGGGACAACTTGCGTGATACTCAATATAACTTTGTTGTAGGAGATTCTGAGCAGCCGCCCAGATATCCCATTGCGCCCAAACTCCAAGTGCAGCCGCATGCGCCATCAATCCAGCGCCGGAACATTCCTGTTCATGGGCCACTAAGGGACCCATCAACTGGCCAAAATCCGGGTCCGACTGAGACGTATTGGAGAGGCAAAGATCCAAGGACCAAGAGAAAGGACATCGTAAGAAAGACATCACAGGTTGCACGCAAGTGAAATACGCAAAGCGAAAAGAAAGTCTATATGACACACTGAGTGTCGCCAATGGTAGGATGCCGAAGCTGAGGAACATACGTTCACGAAGCATCCGGAGCCGACCGTGGTCGAGTAGGCCTCCAGGAAGTGCAGCCATTGCGCAGCAAACAAATTAAAAGCAGTATTCCAGCAGCTAATGCGAGGATCAACGGAAAGCCGCCAAAGACGCTGGAAAAAATAGAATGAATAAAAGCCGGTATTACACCAAATATAGCTTGAAAGGAGGTAACAAGGCCAGAGCCCACGACTTTAAAAAAGTGCACAAGACCTTCGGTGCGAGATGCATTGAAAACACGGTGAATCAGCTCACCGAAATGTTGTGGGAGGTTTGTGTTCAAAAGGGCCTGTATCTCACTGTGGGTACTAGCCACCTGGAGGATGAAGGTCTCCCCTGCGGATGTGAGCATAACCTCCTGGTTCAATAATAGCGCCCTTATTCTGCTCAATTTATTGAAATCTGCCTTCAAAGTCGGAATGGAAGGCCAAACGGAACTATCTATTATGTCGTGCGGGGGAGGAAAAAGCACATTTTTGCAGCACACAACGCGGTGGGAAACTGTTACAATATAGGGGATGCCGGCCAGCATTCCACAGCAGTCCTGATTATTCAGAAGGAGATAGCTACCATTTGCAAGCACAGTGAAAGTAGGTGATATAGCAGGAGCAGGAATTCCCTTTAAAACACAAGCAAGATTCGGAGCCGAAACGTTACAAGCCCCGTGCAATTTAATGTTTTTACAAATGAGGGAATGACCCACTGCAGAATCGCAAGACTCTCCTGTGAGAAAAACCTCTTTTCCGTCCCTAATGCACCGGTACATGAAAGGCAGGGACCAAAGTTCATGCAAGAAGGCACTGCCTAAAGGCTGAAAACGGCCAACAGGATAATGTTTCATGCAGGAACTGAATTCAAATAAAGAAAAAGGCAAAGCGATAACCCCTTGTACTAGCCACACAGCAGAGTCCAACTCCGCCACAGAGAATGGTAACGGCTCTATCTTCTCGATATGTAAGAGAGTGTATGTTGCATCTTTCATGGACATGAATTGCTGCTTGTCAGTTAAATTAAACGGTAAGAATAAGGCAGACGTGTTTAAAAAATGCCAAGGAACTTTACCCATTTTCAGTGTCTGCAAAGTCCATGCAAACTGCATTACTGAACGCAATTGATTCTGACCATGATATAACACAGACACATCATCCTGTACAATATCAACAACAGATTAAACAATATTCTCTAATGTGTAAATGCGGGAAGACAGGGTATTAATACTATTGTCAACAACAGCAAGCACTTTTTCTAGATTTGCTTGATCGATTTCCCGAAGACGGGAAGCAGCTTCAATTTGTGAAAGCTTCCAGAGTTCATTGTAAGTTTCATAAATGAATCTCTTAGGTCGAGGACCACGAGGCCCCAGAACAAAATCGGACAGATCAATGTTGCCTGATAGGAGGGATAAATGTTGTTTAACAGAATCTAATGAAGAGTGCTGCAACCACTGTTTACACAATTTACCAACAGAATACGTTGTAACAGTACGAGCGTCAGAAAACCTTGGATCTGGCCTATCCTGTTTGTACCCAGGAGCTGAGTCATGAAAACGCAGTTGGCATGCATTCGATGCTATCGGCCAAGGCAACCAGGGGGACTGAACGAACGTAGAGATATTAAACAAATTTTTGTGAAACAAAGCTTGCAAATCGGCAAGGGAAATGTTGGAATGCAAGCTCTTGTTGTGAGTGGAAGACAACACGGGAATGGAGGGTGCATTCAATTGTTTGGAATTAGCCAAACCTCAACAGGTTGTTTGCTAGATCGTACGATTTAAAAATAAAATTTGGGCCGGGATTAGGCAAGCACGGTGTAAGGCTTCCGTGCCTTGGACCTGCCATGATTTGGTGCCCCAGATAGACTTTAAGTCAATGGTGTCCTGCCATTGTTCATAACCACCCACTGCTAACGCGTTTAAAATGGAACCCGAATATAGCAATTTGGTGTGGGTCAACATGACCTTTTGAGTGGATGAGGTGTTCAATTTAAAATAATAAGACCCAGGGTTCGATCTATCAAAGTCTGTAAAGTAAGTAAATTTACTTCTCAGAGTTTGGGAGCTACCCGGCAAAGGGGTCGGACAATGTTCCCATTGAGTGTAATTAAAAGGACCCCGAAGAGTACTTGGTTTATGGAGAAAATAGTTGCCCCAATGCTGGTAACAATATAAATCAGCATAACTTGCAGAATTTAAATACAGATCTTCAGCATTAAAAGCTGCATAATATTTCAAATCAGAAAATAACGATTCAACGGCATGAACATCCCAATCGTCATAATGAATATTACTTTTTACAACATCACCCATTGAAACACGGAGGACATTTGGTACATTAATAATCTCGGTTGGTCCATGAATTTGGAAATTTACCGCATCCCATACGATGCCATCTGCGACTGGGAAAGCTGAAATGTTCACAAATGTGTGGTCACGCTTCATGATGTGTGAGGAAGAATGAGGTGCTAAAGTTCCAGCGACACAGTTCACTGCAGAGCGTTCTGGTAAATAGTGACCATTAATGAGCAAGAAGAAAACTGTCACAAAGCCAATGGACATGAACAGAAAAATCAGGAACAGTACCAACCAGATGTATGTCCATGGTGGGACCAGGAAATTGTCTCTGAACCAGGATTCAAAAATACTGAAGTTGGACGGGAGAAGTGATGAGGTGGAATCCGAATCAATGAAAAAAGGGTTGGGCTCAGTGGTGTTGTTGGTAAATGAGCCACCGACCCAGTGGCGGGATAGGTGTATTCGGTCGCCTCGTTGCAGGAGGAAGCCGGGAAGTCGAGCAGGCGATCAGGCAAATTGACCATCTCAATGGCAACATCAGTGTCCGCGCGGGCTGGAGCGCCATAAACATGAGCCCTAGAAATGGCTGGACATGAGACCGCAGGTGTTACACTATTCAGGATCGGCCAGATGTTGTAGTTTGACATTGTCCACTGAGATGTATCTGTTGTCCTTGCGACCTGGAAGCGGTGGTAAGATGACTGTACGAGTACCCTTCAAGCCAAGGACTGGAACTGGTGCACGATAAGAGGGTCCAAATTCTTTTTTGTTCTCCACCTTCTCTCGGACCAGTTCTCCAACCTTCGGAAGCCAGCCGGCAACCGGGATCTGCAACGCAGCGTCTGTGGCTGAAGGCAAGTGTTCATTTGCAAGTTTGTCACGGGTCTTTTGTAAGCCCTGCAACATAGTAGAATGATTATCTACGTCAAAGATTGCGGCATTTGCCGCCATGTCTAGACCATCAAGGTCTGGCACAAACATGTGTATGCCAAAGAGCATTTCGTATGGGGTCCGCCCACCCAGAGATCTTCTAGGGAGATTATTAAGTGCACGTTGGACGCTATACAAGTGGGCCAGCCAGTTTCTGCCAGTACCTAAGACTCTAGCTGTCAAGGATTGCTTTAAGTCACGGTTCATTCGCTCCACAATTGAATTACCCTCAGGTCTATATGGAGACGAAAATTGCACCCGCACCCCCAGTGACCCCATTGCGTCCTTGTAGGCCTTAGAGGCGAACGCTGTACCTTGGTCAGAATGGAAGGTGCCGCAGGCAAAAATTCCCACAAAGACACGCAAATCCCTGATGACATTTCGAGCGTCAGCACCCCGTTGTGGCCAGACCCAGATGAAACGTGTGCACGAGTCTACTGCAACTAAGATGTATTTATATGCAGTGTCAGAAGAAAATGGACTGCAGTGATCCAGGTAAACACACCCAAAAGGTCTGTTAGAAATGCAGAGCTGTGTTTGTGGTGGTCGTGTAACCGTCAAAGGCTTAATTTGCTGACAAACGCCACAAGAAAGCACATAAGTATGGGTCTGTTTATATAAACCACGCCACCAGTAACGCTGCTGCAAAATGGAAACAGTCGCAGACACGCCAGCATGGGCCGAAGCCAAGCCTTCGTGTGCGGCCGTGATCAAGGAAGGTCTGCGGTCCGCGTTGGGAATCAGCCGATCACCAACGTCTGGAATTCTTACGTAAGGAGCCTGTTCGGGACTTAAGTGATAAGAGTACTTGGAAGGGAAACCCCGCGGGTAATTAGCACCTTCCTTGGTTGCAGCAATAGCTGCCAAAATATCATTATCTATTTTAGTCATGGATCTTGTAACTGCTGCTACTGTGCACGTGGCTACTGCTGATTTGGCAGCTTCATCTGCCAAACTGTTACCGACAGCGTGTGCGCCCACATGCTGGTGGCCAAGGGTGTGAATCACCTGTGTGAGAGGCAAACGTTGTTTAAGATCTGCCACTCGAACCCAAAGCGTTTTATGCTTAATTGTGCTGCCTTTAGCATCTCTATAGTCGTTTTGCAACCAAAAGATTAGGTTGTCATTGAAAGATTGAACACAGTAGTAGGAATCGCATACAACAAGAGTAGTCACTTCTGGATTTGCAAACTCAAGTGCGAGCACCAAAGCACGCAGCTCGGCCAATTGTGCAGTACTGTCTCCTAGGGCCTGTGTGTGCACTACAGTCGATTTGAACTCTCCGTTCACCATAGTGCCTGCAACAATAGCACACGCTGCGGAATAAGCATGCTTGGAACCCGTGGCCTGTTGTGCCAAACCATCGGTGTAAATAATACATTCGTACTCCTCAAGCGGTAGCAAAGACAGAGGAGGAGGATGAACAAATTCACACTGTAAGAACTCCTGTGTCTGAAGTGAGGAATCAAAGATAAAAGTGACATCCGGGGATGTCAGAGATGTAGCCCATTGTATCCAACGGGGGTGCAAAGCCTTAGAGTTTGGTACACTTGCCTTAGTCACTGCCTCAAGGGCAGGATATGGTGTTACCACCAAAATGCGTCTTCCCTGTGCCAGTGCACGTTCCTTTAGAATCGCCATTTGCACTGCAGTCAAAACTTTTTCCACAGAGGAAAAGCGCAACTCCGCTGAAGTGTAAAGGTGTGACTTGTATGCAATCGGTACTGTGTCACCTTCATTAAAGGTTAAGTACGTGAAACCCACTGCCCCTGGAACAATTCTAATTACCAGGTTTGTGTGGTTATCACGAGTCAACAAGAATTTAGATTCAAGTAGATCAGACTGCAAAGACTGCAGTATAGAGGAATGCTCAGGAAGCCAGCATGACTTCGAAAAGGTAGGTTGTATCAAGGCATAAAGAGGCTTGATACGCTGGGCATATTCGGGAATGTAAGTACACCCGAAGTTTAGAAAACCCAGTAATGACTGAAGCTTCTTCAGTGTAGTCGGAGGGCGTAAAAGTGCGCACTTCTCCAAGAAATGGGGTGCTAAGCCCTTACCTTCATTGTTGAGCTCATAGCCCAAGAACAAAACGGTAAATTCAGCAATGTGAGATTTGGCAAAATTAAATTTGTATCCTAAGACCGCAAATTCAAGAATAATGCGGTCCACTCGGGAAAGATGCGCCCATAATTCGTCGTCCGTCAGATAGATATCGTTGACGTACGAACACGCATCTGGGTCTATGCTGTCCAACAAAGAGACAACACGGGTGGCGAAGACACCCGGGCTGTTCTCATAGCCCATGGGCAAACGCCGAAATTTGAAATGTTTACCACCGGAAGTGAAAGCGCTCCATTGGCTGCACTCCGGGGACAAGTTGTGCGTGTAAAATCCATTGGATAGGTCAAGTGTCGTTTTATATTTTTTACGAACAAGACTGTCTACAAGCGCAGAACTGTGTGTATTTTGTACCGCAAAGGTCCGACAATGAGAGTTCAAATGTCGGTAATCCAAAACTAAACGGTACGATCCATCGGGTTTAGAAACAGCAAAAAGGGGATTATTCATTGGTGATACGCATGTTTCAATTACTCCTTGATATTCCAACTGTGTCAGAATATCGGAAACGGGACCTTTAGCTTCCCGCCAGATGGGATATTGGGGTTGTGGCTGTGGTAACGACAGCAATGGTATATCATGGGGTGGAGAATCCTCATCCCAGCCAACGTGATTACGGTATAGCGCTGGAGCTAGGGCCCCAGCCCATTCAGCTGCGAGAGCCTCCGCTTTGTCCTTGGGGACATGACGAGAAAACCTCGGAAGGATTACCTCCTCCCCTCGACGAGCAGCAAGTACGAATGGGGGCGGCCAATACGCCTCTGCTAACAAAATGTCATAGGAAGAGGTCAGATTCTCCCAAAAAATCCCTTTAATAACACGCTCAATGTCACCTTCAATTTGAATGACAATATTAAATAGTCTGTCAGGGGGTGCCACTCGGGTGTCAGCCGTCTCGACAGTAATGAATGTATCAGTTGCTGTCGCATCCACATGAGGACGCAGTGCCTCCCGCACTATGGTAACTTCCGCAGCACTGTCTAGCAGCGTCACTGCCCACGTCCAATTCAGGAGTCTCGTTCTCACCGTCTGTGGCATACCTCGCTGTTAATGCTGCAACTTTCTTCTTCTGAAACTGTGGGCGAGAACGTGGAAATTCTTCTGGTTTCCCTCGGACTTGTTGTCGAGGTTGGTCTCGTCCCTGTGGAGCCTCACGACCCCTGCCTCTATCCTGGCGATCTCCTCCACCAGTCTGGGAGGTCGATGGTGCCTGTGAAGAACGAGGAGAACGCGGATCAGGGACCTGAAATCTCTCTGGAGATTTAATTCTTGCTCGATCGCGCAAATCATAAGTGCGTTCAGAAGATACGGAAACCGGGGACGCAGTACGCAACCCTGGCTTTTTCTGTTGCTTACCCTGTTTCTTCAACCTCCAGCTCTTTTTAGTAAAGAACGGTTTCTCATCTTTCTCAGATTTAGTTTTTTGTTATGGTTGTGGTTGTGATTGAGTTTGCATTTTAGCAAAAGGCTTAACTCCCAGGCTATTGCGGCCAATGGTTTTATAAGCCTGTGCAATAAATTTCGGTAATTTGCGTGGCTTGTCCGGTTCTGGGATCAAAGCCAAAGCATTAGCTACTTGAAAGTTAACTGCATCACCCTTGACGTTAGCAAGGATTAGGTCAGCCACTACATCGAACACTCCCACCAGTCTCATCCCTAATTCCACAGCCGCCTCAGGGCCATGTTCATCCTGCACTCGTTTAATTACAGAGGGGAGTACTGTCATAGAAGGGGTGCCGAAACACTTCGCATATACTGCTGCGAATACCTTGCCCCAGTTGTTACAATCTGCCAACTCGGGAATTAAGTCTTTTGGCAAACTAATCGTCAAGATCCTGTGTTTTTCCACAGGAGAAGTATTAGGAAAAACTGCCTCCAGCTGGTCAAATTTTTCTGCAAGCCAATAAGGTAAATCATACTTATTTTTTTGGGCGCTTGCCCATCACCGAATTAACCATGACGGGACTTATGGTTACACCGCCCGGTCCAGCTGGATGCACTGCAACTCCAGGAGGGGCTCCCTGGACGTTGCCTGTAACATACTGTACCAAAGCTCTGTGAACGCGTATCAAAGACGTATGCAAGACACGCAGTTCATCAATCGCAAGCATCAAATAACGCGGATGTGGGGTATACCCGGCCAAGACTGGCCAAGTGGCCCCTTCAATCGATAAGGGGCCTAAACGAATCGGGGTAACCGGTTGTGGGAGGGCACCATTAAACCAAACACGGTGTTGCCATGCCATGAGCGGCACTTCAAGAGTCCGATAAGGCCTATAAACATTAGGAAGAGCGGTGGCTGTATATTCGTGGAACAAATTATCAGTCCCATCCACCACCGGTAAGGTGACCCAAGAGTAAAACACCTCAAAGTGGTAAGCAGGATCCGCTTGTACCACAAAGATCAGATCAGCACCCGCGTCAGGCACTCCATATGCTGTCAAATGAGCCCGGAGCGCTGCGCGACTATGTGCTGCGATGTTGACAGCCATTAAGGCTAAGAATGTCCGACAACCTAGTACGAGGCAGCGCTATATAGGGCTTTTATTAACACCTTTTAATAACTTCAAGCTTGAAAGAACCTATAAAAACATCAATATAGGAGGTATCACCCTCACACACGTTTCCAGAAACGTAAGCGAAGGGTGTTGTGGACAAGCACTACTCAAGCGTCTCGCAGATAAGCAGCCCACCACGTTGGTGGCGCCATGTTGTAGGGATTCTGCACATACACAGAGCTATGCACAGGATAATAGGACCTCGGAGTATAGTGGTGAGCCAACCATGCCCCTTAGCACCCACAATCCCAATCCGACTAGCTTTAGCGTCTCATTCGCAGCGCAGCTACCAATGATTAGACAACCCAGAACACGGTCTCTCTCAGGACTCGCGGGAGCAAGAACACTCTTTCATAACTCACTCATACTTGTCCACAACGTGCGTAAATAAGAGACACAGTATAGTTTAAAATGTTTATTTCAACTATCGTGCTCTAAGATAAAGTATACGTGCCAGTATTATGAGCATAATGCATAATGATAAAATAGTAAGCATGGTTACAATTCCATAGAATACAAACGGGGACAGCATTTTATAAAGACAGTGGATATAGGACTAAATGGCCTTACCACCCTCCCCGTGCTAATAACTAGTTTATTATAAAAATAGAAGACCTCTAGGCTTTGTCTGGCGGACCCCCATACCTCAATATCTAGATGCAAGGTTTACATCATCAGACAGGCACAGCTCTTCTCCCTGGAAAGGTTTTTCTCCAAGTGCCACAAACAGCGAGATCACCATATTAAAAGCACACAAATTTCTCCAGTGCAGCTGTATTCTGTGTTATGTCTAAGTGCGAGGGGCTGACCAGATCAGCAAGAACAAGGGACGTTGTTTTTCGACCTTGTACATGTTGTGCAGACGAAACCCACAGGGAACAGGAGAAAAAGTGAAAGGCAAGAAGGCAGACAGTTCTAATATAGCCGGGCACAAGCAGGGACTGAACAAACAAAGTCACAGAGTAACGTGTGCAAAAAAGGCATCATGGCAGCCAGGCCTAAGCTAACTTAGCAACGTAGCCAATGAGGCCACAAACCACACGGCACTCTAAGGGAAAACAAGATAAAGAATCACAGGTGGACAGGAGCTCTTTAACTAACGAAAGTAGTAAAAAGTACTTTTCCTTATTCAATAAAGGCACCAGGGAAAACTAACCTAAGGAAGGCAGAAATGATATACAAAAACAAAAAGGCATAGATAGCTTATGATCAACTAGTGAAATAAACCCTTATGATCCAGAAGGAGATGGGAAAGAGGGAGGTTTGTTAGGACCTTATGGGGTATCGGAGAAGATTCCATCGGATAAAAACGAAAAGGAAAAACTAGCAAAACCAAAGATCACCCCTAATAAGGTAAAATCGAAGGAGGAGCAGAGTGAGAAAAAAGAAAGACACCTCCTTCAAACAATACAAAGGACAATACAGGTACACATGGAAAGTAAGGATAACACAAAAATTTCAACCATAAATGAGAAAAACATGAAGGGAAGAAAGGATGAGTATGAAAAACAAATTCAACCTATATTTCAAAGAACAATCCAGGCTCAATATAATTTAGCACACTGTGTATGTGAAAAGATGGAAACTGCTAAGAACGTAAGTAGAATTGAAAAAACTAATGTCGCGAGGAATGAGCACATGGATGGTCAACTAGTCAATATAACACTAGGACCAACTCAGAGCGATTATAGGATAAATCTTAATAACCCTCATGATCCCCAAAGGCAAAAAAACACAACTTTTGAAGGTATAAGGCGATATGACAAAGAGCCTCGGCAGACTTCAAATTATGACCTCCTACCGACTATAGATTTGGGAAGTCTAAAAACAACAATATATGACAAACCGCAATTGATTTTGATTCCTGAATACTGTTCAAGAGGCAGCTACGATATCCTAAATAGAGGAAATAATCTCCACCTCTTTAAATCTATTCGCTCACTTGAAAAAGTTTCAAGTGAAAATAATGAAGCAATTGAATTTTTTACAACGCCAGATAGTAACCAGGAAAAGACCCTGATAACATTGGACAATTTACTTGTAGCTGAACTAATTTCAAATGTAAAGGATGTTTTCTCCAGTTGGGGAATAAAAATCAATAGGCCACAGCCTGCGGTGTATCCGAAACCATTTGCTACACCTCTATCCCTGAATCGCTATCAAAAAAATAAAGTAAATTCACAGGTTTATTCAGTGTTAAAAAATGCAATTGGAAAAACAGACTCACTGCTCAAACTACCATTGGATCTAGTAGAAATTGAAAAGCAAACTAAAGTAAATGAAAAATGGATTGGTATGGCTCTCCATGGCAGTAAAGCACAATGACAGAATACAAAAGTAAAATCAATACCTAAAATAAATAAAGATGAAACTTTAAAATTGTGTTCATGGAATATTAATGGCATACGCAAAAAAATAAGCAATGCTTATTTAACCCCAATGACTAGTTATTGTCATGTTATATTGCTACAGGAAACATGGTGTGTCAACCCCGTAATACTTGAGGGATACAAAGGATATTTCATGCCAGCAATTAAACAAAGTAAATGGGGACGCCCCAGTGGGGTTTTAGCCACATTTGTTGCTCTAGAATTAAGAGTGGAACACGAGCTAATTGATACGAATAATTCTAACTTATTGATAGTAAAGTTGCGGTATATGGAAAATAATCTCTCAAAAAATCTGTTTATAATAAACGTATATATACAACCTACAGCTACTGCGAGAATCGATATGACTAATACCCTGATTGCATTTTTATCTAAGCTAATGGTGAATGACCCTTTCTCAGAGTACATTATCACAGGGGATTTTAATTTAAATTTGTTTGTACCTTACATGAGAGATGAGTTAATCCAAGAACAAGATTATCTCTGGGCAATTCCGCAATAATAACTTCCAACAGTTCCTAACGTCTTTCAAAGCAAATTAAGCGTAACCTTTGTCAAAGATGTGGAAGCACTGGGCTTAAGAATCCTAAATGGGAGGTTACCCCAAGACTCCCCACCGGCATGGACATTCCAATCGCAGGATCATAAATCACGAATCGACTATACAATGGTATCCTTGAATATCTTTATTAATGTGATCTCTTTTTCAATTGTAAAAACATCTGAGAGTGATCACGGGAAACAAATACTTATTACCAACTTGACCCTCGACAAGCATACTGAATATGAAACACTGCCAGGACAGACGGGTTCAGTAAATTACAGGAAACTAATTTGGAAGGAGCACAGCAAAGATGTGACTAACATGATGGCCCTTAAATTGGTGGAAACTTCTTTTGAAAATAACACCTTAACTGCGATTGACCAATGGGTGGATTT
The DNA here is from genome assembly GCA_963921515.1 of Calotriton arnoldi. Taxonomy (NCBI): domain Eukaryota; kingdom Metazoa; phylum Chordata; class Amphibia; order Caudata; family Salamandridae; genus Calotriton; species Calotriton arnoldi. The sequence continues at coordinate 343,158 of CAWUFW010012366.1, read as the reverse complement.
TATACAAAAACTTGTTAATACCTTTAAGCAAAAAACTTTCAAAAAACAACCGGTGCAAGCAGAAAGTGGGAAGAAATTTACGTTAACCTTAACAACGAGAATTATGAAAAGATTGCGTAATCAATTGAGGAGACAGATAAAAAAGAATTCGAGAAATATGGACTTGTGTTTAAAATTAAAAGGGGTCAATCGCAACTTGCAGAAGTTATTGTGGGACGAAAGGAATAAAAAAACACGATCTGTGGGCTAAAGTACTCTTTTGCAGTAAAAAATCAAATTCCAGAGAATTCTGGACATTAATAAATGGTTTAGTGCGACCAAACAGAACAGCTGTAACATCTTCCTTAACAGAGAATGAATGGATCAGGTTCCTGTCTATACATCTTAATCCTTGTGGGGATAAAACAGAGTTGAAAGTTAGGGCCAATATGATTGAACTAACAAAGAACGACATGATACAAGAGATTGATATAACGAGTAAACGAATATGTAAGTTAATCCAGAAACAAAAAAATGGTGCGCCTGGCCCGAACGGTATCCCGTTTGCACTTTATAAGAATGACCCCAGTCTATGGTCAGGTTACCTGACGAAGGTTTTCAAGGAAATTGTAAAGTCAACATCGATACCTGAAACTTGGAAGGGATCATTGATAGCTCCTATTTACAAAAAAGGAGATTGGTCTCTGCCGGAAAACTACCGACTCATTACGCTTCAGGATACTGATGCCAAATTATTTGCAGGTGTACTGTTATCTAACTTAACTGATTGGGTAAGAGAAAAGCAGATAATCCCTCCGAACCAAACTGGATTTACACAAGGCTTAGGTACTACAACAAATATCCTTGTATTATCTGTCCTAATGGATAAATACATTGCAAAGAAACAACCACTATACTTATGCTTTGTAGATTTTAAGTTGGCTTTCGACTGTGTGCATAGAGATCTTTTATGGCAGAAGTTAATTGATCAAGGTATACCACTCTCCCTTTTAAAATTAATCCAACTTCTTTACACTGACACATGGATCAGGGTCAGGATGGGTGATGGACAAACAGTATCAGAAAAAATACCAACAGCGTCAGGTTTGAAACAAGGATGTGTTCTGCCCCACTGCTTTTTAACTTATTTTTAGCTGATCTTAAGCAAGCCTTAGATGAGGTGAATGCTTGTCCACCTAAATTAGCCAATACTCCAATATCAAACCTGCTATATGCAGATGATGTTATCCTACTAAGTCAAACGAGGGTTGGACTACAACGCCTGCTAAATAAGATCGCTAACTACTCTAAAGAAAATAGAATGGTGATCAACGAAACTAAGACAAAAATTATGGAGGTTAATAAATACTCAAGGTCAAAACATAAGTATACATGGATTTTGGATAACTCACAATTAGAACAAGTGAGTACATATAGATACTTAGGAGTACTATTTGATGACCGAGGATCATTTCAACCACACAAGATTGATATTCAACGGAGAGCAAAAATATTACTAGCGGCTTTCAGAATTATACAGAAATCCATAGGATGGCAGAGTTATAGACCGCTGTTGAAAGTAATATCAGCAAAACTTTTGCCAACTCTGACATATGGAAGTGAAGCATTGTGTGGAAAAGACTCATTCATAATCAATAATTCAGTTACGAACATCTATAAAGCTCTCTTTTTAATTCCACATAATGCATCACCCGCGCAGATACAAATGGAATTTGGGTTGACTAATCAGGCATTTGCGCGGAAAGGCCAATTTATTAAAGTCTGGAAAAGGATAAAAACGGATACTACAAATCAATTGTCCAAATTATTGTGGCAGGAAATAAATTTAAACCGGAAAGCCCAGGCGTGGAAATATCTATTTACATCATTAGAAGAATATTCAGTAAACTCGGTCTGGGAAATGCCAATTACTGCGAACTCATTTTAAAAAGTTAGCAATAGTACAACAAAGCATTTATCATTACTCTTGGATAAAGAGACCTTCTCAAAAAGAAATCATGCGTGGCCTCTAATGAATGGATATACCAAGGTAAAAGTGCAATCGTATCTCGAAATTCCTTGGTCTGTTAAGTATAAGCAAATATTCATAAATGCTCGTTTTGGAGTGTTCCCGGGCGCATGTCATCTAATGCCATGGTTGCGCACAGAGGCACCAACGAATTGCAACTTATGCAAACTTGGTGAAGAGAACATCATGCACCTCCTCTGTATTTGTCCTGAACTGAAGGTTGAGAGAGTATCCATTCTTAAAAGACATTTTAATGTTCGTGGAATAAGGAGCTGCAGGCAAGCTCTGATAAGATGCTTTCATACTGACGATATAATTTTAACTTCAGCTTTTGTAAAGTTCTTAACGCAACTGAGAATTAAGTTAGAACATCAAAAACTAAAAGAAAGTAATGTAGGATGTACATAATATGTAAATAGTATAATGAACTTGATGCCCAAATGTTTTTATAATCAATTTTTATAATTGGATTTTATTATCAAGAATTATTGCATATATATTGTAAGGTTTTAATTAATCAAACAATAAACTTTCATTCCTATACTAATTCACCACTAATCCTTTTTGGGTTTCGGAGTAGCGTGCTACTCGCCAAAAAAAGCGCTTTGATGCCTTGTCAGGGCTAGTAAGCGCTATATAAATGCAATTACAATACAATATGGATTGTCTCACTTCCAGAAAGAGTTAGATTTTGGTCTTACTCAGTGTGGTGTTTATCCATAAGTAAGCGTTGCTTACTATTGGAAATTCAACAGTACTTCAAACATAACTTGGGAGTAAACCGCACCCACCCATAGGAAAAGCTTTGTGAATTGGTCTCTAAGGTTTTAAGCTGTTTTTAAGCTCAAGCTTCAGGGTGCCTCTTTTTCAAAACACAAGTCAGAAAATGTGCATGTTTCCTTCTCCATTTGCGATACATTTCCTACTGCTTTTTAACTCACTAAGTTTTCCAGAAGTACGCCTTGTAAGCTGTGACTGTCACAGTTTTGCCAGGAGTGTTTGTAGAAATATTTTATGAAGTCTATTTTCAAATGAGTACATGCGCTCATGCAAAAGGCTCTGAGCAAGTGCTGATGAATGTGCTAACATTTTTTCTTTTTTCACTAGGGGAAACAAAATCCAATGTGGAAACCCTTTGCTTTACAGTCCCACTAAAAGTGAGTCTGTACATTGCCCATTTCCGATCTGAAAGCAGATTTACCTCTGCCATTAACAGGAGCAAATCTCTGGATGTTTCAGGGTGGGCATTTTTTTGCGGTGGGATGAGCTATGAAAAAGTTTTTGAATATCCACAAACATAGGTTAGAGGATGTAACACCCCACCCATGAGAGATATTCGACTCTGGCATAATATTATGACATTGGTGCAATATTACCTATGAGTAAATAGTTTTGTTTGACAAACCCAAAAAGTGAATTTGCAGTTGTGAATCGAGCTCTCTACATGTGTACATTGAACTCACAGATGTAAATAGCTTTCTGATTTGGTCTCAAGGTAACTGCAGTTAGTCCTGAACTCCACTGGAAGACAACTTAACACTGAACTGCAGACTAACACCTCATCACCCGAGAAAGCACAGAAGGGTGTCCTTACTTCTATGATCTTTGGACTGCCACACGGAAAGCTTAGGTAGCACTAGCAGGTGAATTGAATGACGCATCTCTACACCTGAACATATTAATCGTTAGTACATCATGCAATGACCTTCACTCATAATGCTTTTTCTTATTTGTGTTAAGGAGGTTTCTTGTTATCTTACTAAATAAAGAATATAATATATTATATTATTACATATACTCCTGTTCACATAGCATATCATGGATGTCATTTGTACCCGTAGGATGTGGAATGATGATTTGAATGTGTGTTGCATTAAGTTACCGATTGTCTTGTCATTATGCTACCAGTATTAACTCATTGATATGGTTTATATTTAATTGCCAACATCTTACTTATTTGCTGCATGATTTTCGAGTAAGGTCCGCATTTATCTCCTTAACATCAAACTGTCCTTTTTCCAAACGGCCTTATAATGCCCCTGGGTGTGTATCCTGTAAGACTGAGTTTCAGTCCTGGCGACACGCATGTGCTATGTAAAGGGACAATCTGTCGATTGCACGCTATAAAATGGCAAACATTTCAGAGGCGAGCTCAATATAAAACAGAAATTATCAAAATATAAATGTGTAGGTGCCACAATCATGTTTTGCTGACAACTGCGTGGAATTATACAATATTCCCACCTCAGAATTTTTTACCAGCACTGTAGTGTTGCATTTTTGTAGCGCAGTACATGCCAGCAGCAAAAACGGACCCATAACAGATCCAAGAAGAGTGACTCTTACACCTGTGTGTATTCTTCCAATGTCGACATAAAGTTTTGCTTTTCTTTCCCTTCATATTTTGCCACTGGGTGTTTTTCCTGTGTGCCTGCCCTTGTGCCTTCTTTAAACATGCGCCCATTTTGAAACACCCAAGCGTCATCCCTACAGACCCTCGGGATGCTCGGCTTCTAAAAGAAACACAGCGATTGCACAAGTAGCTGCAACCTTAAAACAATATCTTTCACCAGCCTTCCCAGTACTCGCATGTCAGCATCCGGCAACAGAATTACAGGATTTCCCGGAAGATAACAGGCCCATTTGGGTGGGCAGTGATTGGGACCGGGGGTGGGGAGCAGGGAAGGAGGGAGACAAGTGGCGGAGAACTCGGATTTAAAATGAAAAAAAGACTACTTTCCATTATCGACTAATGACTACATTTAAAGCGGTTATCATGAGATTAGCTGGATGTGTGCATGAGTCAGAGCCCCGCCCTGTCTCAGGTGCCCGGCAACAAGCAGGCTGCCACGCGCCTAATGCACCTGATTGTCTCATCGGCACATTCCTGGGAACAAAGAGGACGAGCCGGGGCAGAGCCCGGGACACTGATACACTTGTTCTGTCCTCGCAGGTGTACGAGCCGTCTGTTTTGTAAGCTCCTGGGTGTAGGCGTCAAGAGACTCACATTCTTTCTTTAATTTGCTTGGCTTTTTCCAAACACAGGCGGAAAAGCAGACAGCACACGACGAAGGGGTGGAAATTAAACAAAGGCACGCTTGGAAATACCCCCTGTAGCTACTGCACCGAGGTGTGGGACGGAGAGCGACCTTTGGTGGTGGCCATGGGCCTATGCAAGCAAGGGTAGGAGAATGTGCCCCCACACCTCTGGCAATCCCCAGGCTGAGGGTGAAAAAACAACTATAGTTTGAAAAGAAAGGTGCAGGGGGCACCTCTTGGGCTCTGTGATCCTGCACCTGCTGCACTGTGACGCAGAGATTGGAAAAGGCCATTTTCATACTGTTTGAAGAGGCTGGAGGAGGTGGGCCCAAAAAGGATGGAAGCACTGCACAAAAATGTATATATCAAATCGAATTGTATTTTACCCTCTGTAACGCCATCTGTAGTTTTCTCTGTGAAGCATTTCGGGGCATCCATTCCTTTCAACAAAGTCTTAGCGTTTCGAGACTGAGAGTGTTTGCTCAGCACACTGGCGCAGCAGGTGAATCAAACCTTTTATTTCCAAAAGTAATATACCAAACTTTGATCCAGGACAGCCTAATGCACCGTAGGCCTACATCACAGTTGTTGTCACTACAGTTCCCGTCAGACAAAGAGCGCAGCAGGTGTAGTGACTGCCTTCGCATGAAATGTCGGTCCCATTTTACATATTTTATTTTTATTCAAGTAGCGTTGAAACCCTCCTGCTTTGAATTTGAATAAAACCACCAACAACCTTGGAAACAGCCAGAGGCCATTTTCCGCAGACACGGGATAAGGGTTGGAGAGAGAAAAGAGAAATTCCCTGGGGAAGGGCAGGGTGTGGCCACTGGGAAGTTATTGAGCACCCACAAAGGCATAACTGCGGGTTTTCATAAACACGCCCAGTCGTTTTTCACACCCAATATGTGCAGTTACGCTAAAGGGAAAAAAGGCTAGAAACAGTATGGCAAGTAGGGATGTAGGGAAAGGGATACCTTCCTCCAGAAAAATATCGTCAAAGTGCAGAAAAAATATAAAATGTAAACTGTAAACTCACACTTTCACCACACTGATTGCTACAGATAATCGTCAGGACACTTAAGCCCAAAACCGGCTAGAAGAAGTTTGGCAGGTAGATGGGAAGTAGGCATTCAGGAGAAGGGATATCCTCACCCGGAAAATATTCAAAAATTCAGAAAAAATATAACATTTAAAATGTAAACACACACGTTCATCACACTGATTACTGAGGATAATGGTCAGGAATAAATGACTGGCACTATGACTGTTATCCATTTCAACAGATTCTTATGTGGAGAAGCGTATGGGGCACATACTTCCAAGTCACACTTCAAAGACAGAACAGGATCCTGCTGAGAGGTGGAGTGGGAGGATACTGTGATTTCAAAACATCACTTACATTTATAGTAATACAGTTCTGATGTCATAATGTTTGTAAAAGTTTAGCTATACTGTGTTGCCCATGCTTTTACCAGTTTTATTAGCCATACAGGTACAAAGTTACACCAGGACAGGTGCTATGATGGTATGTCTAACCACATTTTTTATTCTGCATTGTAAATAGTTTTCCTCGAATAAATTCCATTTCAGAATGAGGAAAATCCCCCAGCATGGCAGATTTCCAAAGTCAGACAGAGAAGAAAAGGGTCGGAACTTGGGTGTGCCCATTAGGAATGTGGGATACACCCACAAAGTTGTAAAATGTTGAGTGTTCACAGGCCTTCCAAAGGTTTTCAGATCTGATCTGTGCACAAACTGTTGGTGCAACAAAAACACTGCAGTAAGCGTGAAAATGGGTGTTAAACTCATCCGAAAACATAGATAGTCGATGACGGTGTATAGTTTGGGTTTTCTCGTCAGAGAAACACATTTTCTCAGTGTAAAAAAGTTATGGTGCATTTACGCCTTAAATAATCACATGTATATATATGTGTGTGTGTGTGTATTTCTCTGGTTCAAAGTGCATCTCTTTATGTTTATGCTCAGGACTGGAAAAAAACTGATTTTTCTACATTTTCTTATGTTGCTGTAAGAATTTTGTGGCTCTCCAAAAGTGAAGGACCTAAGCCACAAAGACAGTCAGCAATACGCTCCTGTACTGTTCTTCTCATGTTTCAAGCAAATTAATGACTTGCTTGAAATGCATCAATAAATCAAATAGTAATCTTAGGAAGCTGTGAATGTTGCTGCTCACTAGGAATACTCAAGTGTGTACATATACATTTGGAAATGTAGCAAGTGTATATTTATCAATGTGTAAATATGATGTATAAGTGCAGATGCTCTAAATGTTTTCCTTTTTTGCTTCTCCACAGGGAAAATGCTTTCCTAGTAAAGAAATCACTTCACTTACTCCACCCATCAATTTTGACGTTGTTCAGTTTGCTTCACTACCAGAACAAAAGGAATTACTCCTTCCCTTGACAGTAATTGATCTGTCACAATTTTCTGGGTGTAAAACTAGCTGCAAAGGTTTTGTGAATCCCTAAAACTTGTATGTTCTTCAATGTTCACCATCATTTGCTAGTGTACCTAACGATAGCCCCCCCCATAATCTGCCTCTGTGAGGAGAACTAAGCACATAAAAAAAAATTACACAGTACTGGTATAATTTGAAGTGTGAGTAAATCCATTTACGGGAAAAAAAATATTTGTGAATCAATAATGTGAATTTGCTTTCATAAATGATTCTATGTGTGCACCTAAGAGCCTGATTATAAGTTACACAGTACTTGCGTAATGGTAAAATCCAATGTGAATTTATTGTTACCGTGTAGTAAATCTGCACCACTACCGGGCAATTATGAGTAAAACTCCATAAAATGGGGAATTACTGTGTGGGATGGATTTTTCTGGTTGTAAAACCACACTGAATTCCCAACTCAAAAGGATTTTAGTCCTTATATTTACCATCTGGTTTGAGCAGGTAGTAAATGTATGCGGGGAACTCTGGGAGGGATGAGGGGTGAGGTGGGGGTAATATTGGTGGGAAGGGCAAGGATTTTTCTGGCTGCCCAATGCTCCACTGTAAAAAAAAAAACAGAATGAGACTGTGCTGCTGTTGGCGCCAAAGCCTCATGCGATTTTCCCAGCCGGACTGATCAGCTGGTAACATTGGATATGGATCACCCGGAAAAAATGGGTGTGTAAAAACCTACCTCCTCTGATTCAACTAGAAAAAAATTCCATGAAGCAACTTCTCTCTGCTCGCCTCAGAATTGAGTCTGAAATGTCACAAAATGTGCCAATAAATATGTGCATCGGGCCCACTGCAATATTACCCTGTGTCTGAGCCTAATGGAAATCCTGTAAAACGGGAGCACAATTATTATATGCAAAATTTCACAATATAAAAGGGCTTAAAGGATAAGCGTTTCCTATGATTACATTTTTTTTCATTATGACTGTACTCATCTACACTGTACAAGGTTTACATTTTTCGTCTTATATGAACACACTCTACAACTGCTTACGGTATGACAAGGAGAAAAAGAAAAAAGTAAGAAAATGGCTTTGAATTCGAATGTACTTTCTATACCGTTTTTTGCTTTATTAACTACATTCCATTTTTATTCTTTCCAATTTGAAACTAACAACGGCAAAACGTCATATTGTCATAATGCCACTTGGTTTTGGTAGTATTTCTTTTACATTACTTGCTAAAGTATTCAAACTGTTAACGCTAAATTTACTATGGAATTTAAGTCTCAAAATAGTGTTTGCTTTCTGCATTGTCCACGAGGATTTATTGACTCTAGGCAGAGTCAGGTTTAAAGTAGCATGTTATCCTCAGGAACTGGAGATAACTTTTAGAGTGCATTTTTCCTAAAACAATTCATTCAGACAAGAGGCATGTCAACAAAAGGTTAACTAAAGATTTAGCTTTAACTAAACAAGCGCCTCACCTTCCTGTGATGTGCTTAGGAGTTAAGATCATGTATTTTACACTAGCCTGAGAGGAACAATTCTCTGTCTGTGGCTACTAAGACAGACAGAGGAATGCACGCAAACAAAACATCAGCTACAATTCAAAGAATATTTGCAGAGTTTGACAGCCACTCCCGGTAAATTCATTCTGTCCAGCCCATTTTACAGAAAATGGCTTACCATCGCGAGAAAAAAGAGCATATGAAAGACTTAAATAACTATTCACGAGTAATCCATGCTTTTTGTTTAATTGATTGTATACCGAATTTCACACGATTAATTTGGAGGGCCAATGTATGTACATTTAGTAATTGCTTTCTATGTGTATTTTATTTGTTTTATTTCTTAATATATGTTTTTTTTTAAATATAAATGTATTCAACACACGCCCGTTCAAAAAATACATGACAATAATGACCAAAGTAAAAATATATAACATTTACCTTTGCGGAATGGGGCTAATAAAGTAGTTACAACACAATCAAATTGTCTTTTAAAGGAGTCCCAGATTCCTTTGAAAAGAATCTCCTTATTCCTTGCATTTAGAGTAAACCACCCCATCATTATTTGTAGGGGTCTGTGTACTAAAGTATATCACAATTTGTTTCTTTCTGCCGGGTTGCAGTGTTGTCCAATGCTTGGGTTGGGCATCTGTTCATTTTGGAGGAAGATCTGCTGAATACCTGTCTTTGATGCAATGTTTTGTGCATGTTGGAGTGAATTAATTAAGTTACGTTGTGTGCATGGTTGTGTCTAATATTTACTGATGTGTAGGTAAAAGCATTTTATATACACTCAAATGGATGTGCTGTTGAGGGGCAATGATAAGTCATGAGAGGAGCAAGTAAGGTTGAAACAATGCAAATCATAGTACTGGGAGCGACCAGGGGTAATTTTCCTATCAGGTTAACCCAGGCAACAGATGGAAAAAGCAAGTAAAATCCCACAAATGTCACTTGAAACTGAACCTTCACAGAGTCTTTACTGGTCCATCGCATTTCTTCTCTTAGCAGTTGGCAGCTGCAGAACAGCAGGTACACGCAGTTCTGAGGGATTACAGTCTTAGAACCCCCATGCCTCGGGAACTACATAATCAGGAAAGTCCCCGAGGAACACCTCTAGAAAAAGTCCACCTTCATCTCTATCTATTCTCACAGTCCAATGTATGCCTCATGAATCTGACACTCCTTGATGCTTAGGTAGATCCACAGGATATGAGTCGACCCGAGCGAAATTTTGGTTAGGCATGCATAATCTTGCCAAATTTTCAGCATTTTGTGTTATACTTAAGTAAAATGCCTGAAATTCCACCATTAAGCCATAATGTTTAATTGAGCTTCTGTTCAGGTAAAACCCCTATAGTGGGAGCAAGGGAGCAACACAAATGAATAGGACATGAGTGGCTGTTGTTCCAGTCATGCCAAATTTTGCATTTTTGTAGTGCAAAATGCGTCCTTGTATCCATAAATGAAGGTGAGGTTGCATTTTGCACTAAAGAATATTTTTCAGGAATTCTGCATAATTTCCACAAAGGAAATTACGTAAATTTCTCACAGGCCTCTCTAAAAGGTGGACAATGTGAGAATAACCACCACGCCTGTCCCTTAGACCCATTAATGACCCTGCCCACCAACAGACCAGTCCCAGTCCTTGCCCTTCTGAGCGAGTTTAGAATTTACCTTTATTTTAGTGTCTCAGACCTAGGTTTCCTCCACTTTCCATTATTCTGGTGTTCAGCAAATTTTCACCCCATCACACATAACCTGCACTACTTACAAGCATGTACAGTTCTTTTGGTCTGGCCTCCATCTATCTAGTTCAGGGCTGGAGTCTGATAGTGCTCTGAATGTCACTGGCTGAATCAGTAAGCCCCTGCAACCATCAAACCATGTTAGAACACCCTATCAGCCACCACTGCCACTGACCAGCACACAGGGTCTGAGGAATTGACACCACATATCTCATTGGAATCTTTAAGGGTCAGTCTTGCTATAATAGAGTGTGCAGATTTCCAGTAGTGCTTCGATGGTTAAACACAAAATATGCAATGGAAGGGTTATGCTATTCAGGACCTGTGAAGTTTATTCACTCTTGTGTCCTTCAGTTTTACATAGGGCATCACCCACACATAAACCAGAGCCATACACCATTGGTCCTGCCGTTCCTCATGGTTAGCATGCAGATAACCACTGAGGACCCTCCCCCAAATCAGCAGAAGAGTGTTTAATCCATCACAGCAAGCTTCATTTGTCCCAATTTCAATGACCCAATCACATTGTGTTCAATCCTCCCTCCCCCACTCAAGCTGCTCGACTACACCGCCCTCAACCCTTTCCTGCTGTTGTGTAGTTCCTACTGATCCGTAGGATCTGCACATTTGTTGGACAACATAAACTTTTGGCGAGGTGCCTTGACTGATTCCAGGCACACCCGCGGGATATGTTGGCCTAGAGACTGGCTAGCTCACAGTGCCACCATGAGCCCCCCTAACCTTACCAGGAAGCAAATAGTTTCTGGCAACCAATGAACATGACAACCCTAACCCCTCAGGAATCATGGAAACAGATCAGAACCTTTCGCTCAGTCTCTCGTGCTTACTTGTGCTCAGAGAAATATACAGAGAATACACACTCGGATGTTTTCAATATATTTATTGAACCAACGTTATTCTTGTATAGAATACATGTGCTGCGATAATCAGTAGACAGAAGCAGATGAAAGTGATTACAAGCACCAAAAGCGTAAATTGTAGATATAGTTCTACCATGGTGCTAAAACAGTGTATATATGCAGGCATATAAACAAGGCAGTAATCAGGTGTATTCCTACTATGCAAGCCCTACTCTACGTGTACCTAGAGTGTGTGTAGTTGTGAAGTCAATAACCCCCCAAGGGATGATCCAACCTCATTACCTGGTGGTAGAGAATGTAGAAGCCCATCAGACCGCTGCATGGTGAATTCTCAGCATGCAGGGACCCTCGGTGTCAGCTGAAGTGCCTCCTCTATTAATCTTTTGGGATGCTTATTATTTATAATAAAAAGCAGCCTTGCATTGTACGTATAGATTAGCAATATCTCCCAGACTAATTGCAGTTGATCAAGTTTGCGGCAGCTCGTCTTTTGCTAAATATTCCAAAAAGACAACACATTAGTGGCCATTTGCGGGGACTCCACTGGCTGCCCATTAGGAAGAGGATCAAATTTAAGGCTCTGACACTGGTACATGATGCTTTGTATCAAACAGGCCCGAATTAACTCAGAGCCAGATTCAGTTTCTATAACCCTACTAGATTGCTAAGCTCTTCCAGTAAAAAGCAAGCAGTAATACCCATGTACCTGTGCCAAAGGTCCAGAGGCAGATCATTAGCTTTTTTGGGCACCTCGACTTGGAACCAGCTTTCGTTAGAGCTTCGTTCAGTCGACAATCCATTGCTGTTTAGGAAGAAACTAAAAACATGGCTATTTGTACATTGCTAATCTTTCACTTGTCCAACCTATTTATGCTCTGCACCGGGACACTCCTGGGAGTAGTTGTTGCACATTATAAGTCACCTATCATATCATATCATTGTTATGGATATGTAGATAGCCCTGTCACCCCATGGATGAAGATGGAAAGACATTTGTACATAGTGCGTAGAAGGGCCTTGTACATGGTGTTTGAGGCATCGTATTAATGTTATGCACAGCTAGATGTGTAAACAAAGTAGTTTCAGGGAAACTAATGCAACATTGTCGCGCACGCAAACATGTGCAAAAGGTCACAGCTGAAATGTTATTGCGAAAAATAGGACAATGTAAGAAATGAGCAACTTTGCTACATGGGCATGAGACTCAGATTACCAAAAGGTTGAAAACTATTATGAGTTCCGAGGCATGTCAGTGGACTGTGTTATCCTAAAACAATAGCCACCAGTGACTCCACAGACTACCACAGATTCTCACTCATGTGAAGTGGCACCAGTCATAAATGTGTATGTGTTATAACCAGAGCTTCAGATCACTGCCTGTCTATCTTGATCTGAAGAAACAATAGTAAAAACAGGGACCAAAATCTCTTCACCTCAGCATTTGATTCCATTCACCATTCTTGCACTCACTTTGTCTACATAAAAGAGCTATCTCATATCCCTTGTTTCTCTTCATCTGAGCTATGTCTCATTCAGTGCCCTCAAGTAATTTGTGGCACATGTCTTCTATCCCTGTTGGATTATCATATCTCTCTATCCAGCTCCTGGTTGCCCTGTATTCATTTTTACAATGTGAGTCTGGCATTTTAAGTACTGCCTCATGTTTCAGTTTTATACACTGCAGCTCCATCTCCAGGCCTTAGAGGAGTTCTATATCGAAAGGGAGTGCTGCCTGCTCTTACTCATCAGACTCCTGAGAGCAGCCAACAAGCACTATTTCTCGTGGTGGAATAAATAAGTTACCTGACCACACCTCTGAAACACTGCAGCAACCTACAGGAGGAAACCTCTGGTCATCAAAATATGTCAGAAGGCACCAAATGCCCAGCAACCTACACAGCTGACAGTCAGAGGCAAATGTAGGCACCCTTACAGCTGCATTAAAAAGCAGACTGAAAATGAGAAGGTAGCTACTGCCAGCCTTTAGTTCCATTCATCAGTACAGTACCAGATTTTTGTCTGCTTTAACTGGTTACATTCATGCTTAGGCCTTCATGGGGGGCTGATTCACCTTTAAAGACATTTCTCTCACAACGTTTTCTACAATGACTCTGTTTGTCACAACCTGCAAGTGGTACTATCTTGCAGGTTGGTACTATCGAAAACAAAGCAGATGTCCCGGGAACCATGCTTATCGATGTTGAGAGTGGATCTGGGGGGTTTGGGGGGAGGGAGAATCTTGTGAAGCCCTCTCCAATTTACTATCATCCTCTCACTACAAATCGATGCCTCTCAACGTGAAGTGTGTAAGGGTAGCACCCCAATGCCAGGGCTGTTCCACAGAGGATGCTATATCTGATGTTGAAATAGGTATTTGTAGCAGCTATTGCATTTGTTACATGGTTGGTAGGGCTAGGATTTGTGTGTTATGAACCTTGCTTTCCATTCCTTGATGATAAGGTGATCTGTCTTTTCTCACTGCAGTCAGTGTCATGCTCCAGTCCAATTTCCCAAGAGGAGGTCTTCATTGTGCTCCAGTAGAGGAGGAGGATCCAAGCAGATACAGTGTTGGCTTTCAGAGGTTTTGGGGATTTCTTTTGTAAGGCTTGCCAGTTCCGCAAGGGTCTAAAGTCTCCTGCTTGAATGCTGAGCCAATTTGGCCAATAGTAAATATCAGTGTCCTATGAAATGGCCAGCATGGAAACTTCTGATGATGTACATGGTAACTTTTCTCATAGTACTACATACCATTTCTTATGCGCTAAATAACAAGACTTGTTTCTTATGGGCATTTCAATGTAACAAGGCAGACACCTCTACTCAGATTCATGCAGTATCACATGGAGGCATTGGAGGCTACTCAAGGAGAGATTTTTGGCAGGATTGTCCTGCAGTCTGTGTGGCTCATGTGATTCTACTTCAAGAGTTGTGACTTGGATGATTTGTCATTATTGTTTTGGCAGGCCTGACTGAATTAACAACTGTAATGAGAACGAGTGACAAGATGGCTGCTTAAAATTAAATATGAACACACAAGAACGTGCGATAACCATTGCAAAAGTTACTTAACGCAACCTTCAACATCGCAGTCCATCGTGGGAAATTTACACCGTGTTAACCAAGTATTCACAACACGGCGGTATCATGCAATAATATAACTCGACAACTGTCCGCGTTAAAATCAACGCCACGCCTCAAAAATGCAAAACACGAATGCAAAAAAAGCTGCGATTAGGGCAAGCGCGATACAAAAAGCAGCGAAAACCAGTGGCAGGCGTGTAAATCCCACGCGCCTGGCGGGAAAATGCACCATAGAAGCAACAAAAACAACACACCAGAAACAATCCAAAGTGCCTAGCAACATGGATGCACCCTGACCCAGCGCAGAGGCCAACGCGCACCCCACATGCCCAACATACCACCAGCAAGGACCAATGGGGTCGGGGAAGGCCAAGGAGAAGAGGGAGAGGAAGACGGGGTGCAGTCCGTAGGAAAACAAGACCAGCGTCACGGATGTGACAGAGCACTACCAGCAACTGACCCACAGTCAGACCACCTTGAATGCAACAGGAGTGCCGAGGAGGCCAATGGAGGAGGCCAAGAGGTGCCGGCATGACGTGAATACCCAAACCAGGCCCAAAGACGCTGCCAACAGGAAGGCAGCTACGGCGACAGGAGGTGGGAGTCCTGCGCCACAGGAGAAGCTGGAGGAAATGGAGGCCAGCCATCAGTGTGGAGACGATGCAAGGAGGCGGGAGGATGGACACAGCACGAGAGGACCTGACACAACAACAACAGGGTGAGTAACCAACAGGTCCATGGGGGGACGGGGGGAGACGTGCACAATGGCACGCATGCACAACGACGTGTAGCACACTGCACACCCACAACAACCCAGGGTCATGTCCCCCATCCCCGTGGCACACTGCAGCACACACACATGGCAATCACAGCACATCCCATGACAATGTGGCACAAAGTGCAACACCGACACTGCAGAACAGGGGACACAACTGGGTCCGCCCATGCGCAGAAACAGGCCAATCACATCTGACAGAGCAGGGAACTGTGAGATGCATATGTACGGGTACAACCTCACAACAGTGATGTAGTCCAAATGTCCACTGTCCCACCTCAAATTGCCAGCACCTCCCAAACAGTCACAATGTACATTGTCACACAGTCTGCATGTCTACAAGAACAATGCGCCAACAGAAATGTCAACACAATGTCAACATGCATCTCCCCTACACATTGCAGAGGGACAAACTACACCTCCAGCAGGTCAGACCAGACAACCCATCAGTGATGCAGGACATGACCAACACACCTTCGACACCGACGCCCTACACCAGCCCATGGACATCCCACGCAACCCACCACCAGGACCAGGGCAGACAAGCCACATAGAGGAGAACCCAGCCCCTGCAACAGACCACACAGCACGAAGCACACGCAAGCACGGCTGGCCCACAACACTTCACCAACCCACACATGGCACCCCAATGCCAGGTGGTAGAACGCCAAAAGGAGGTGGCCGAACTTGTGCGGGTGTGGTCCGAACCCATGGAAGTCGAACTAGATCACATACGTGGGTGTCAATTACCCTTCAGGGACCACCTACACCCCACAAAGGAGACCCACACTGCCATAGAGACACACGCAGAAATCATGTTGAACTGGCTATGGGCACGTGCGCCCGGCCCCTTTATTGGCAGGGCCACATGTACAGTGACGCCTGTGCTGGATGTGTGTGGGGTGAGCATAAGCCAGCCCGCACGGAATGCACGGTGCTGGCAAGAACATGAACAGTGGACACCAGTGCAATGGAAACAGAAGACACATGCATAACCGAGTCAACTGCTGAGCAACATGGAGGGAGCCGGAGCAAGTACAGAGGTCACCCAACATACAAACAGAAGTGTCCGTGAGTTGCAGTGCACTGAGGTTGGGGCACTAGAGCCGTGCGCGCCCGTGTGATGAAAATAACTTGGATTATGTCCATTCGGGATGTTCCTGCTGCAGATGCAGTGGGGTGTGTCAGACCTGCAGCAACTCCCTCATCAACGTCTCAGGTCTCCAACACTGCCTGAGGTGACATTGCTGCGCAACATCTCCACATCACAAAACTCAACCAGTAATGGTCCATTGGTTGCGGTGCACTGAGTCAGTGGCACCTGGAGTGCTGAGCAGAGGATCAGGCAGATGATGGCATCCACGACAGGTCTGAGCAACTCTGTCAATCTGCCAGTACCACTGTCTCGACTCTGGCAGATGGTGGTTGGAGTTGGCCCTGGCGATGGTGGCGTGTGCCTCCTGCGGTGATGCGACGTCCGGGCCGGCCAGGACTCAATTCGATGTGTGAGCCCTGGTGGTCCGCAGTTGAGGCCGGAGGCAGCGGACAGCGCAGGGCCATATGCACATGGCGTCGATGACCCCAAGACCACCGTCACAGAGGTCATCCAATATTCATCCAGACAGGGTCCCGGACTTGAGCTGCACAGAGTCAGTGGCCCCGGGTGCAAATCGGCAGGCACAGGCACACCGCCACGGGACAGTGACTTGCGCTCCAATGAGGTAGGGCCACGCAGACTGAGCGGGTCCTCGTCGAAGTCGGAGGTGAATGTCGCATAGTGTTTGGGGGGACAGTGGAAGGTGTTCTTCCAGGGCATGATGCAGAGGGCAGAAGCTATCCGGAAGCAGCAAATGGAAGAGTGGAAAGCAACTGCCTCGTTGCCACCACTAAATCGGTATCAGCTGCATGAGGATGAAAACTACCCCCTAGTCCATAGACTCAAACGCCACCAATGTACGACTAGAGAGTGTCCATGAATGTCGGGGAACAGACTTAGCGGCACCGGGGCTGAGTGGGGATGCAGTCTGCGATGATGCTGGTACACTCATATGAACTCCGGCATTGACGATTCAAGACTCTGTGACCTACTGGACCGCAGTGTAGGCCAGAGGCAGCGGTCAGCAGTGGGCCACAGCCACGTGTCGTAGGCTTGCGATGCACAGAGTAAGTGACATCAGGGCAGTTGTCGGTAGTGTTCGATCACCTCCGTAATGATGATCCTTTTTCCCTCCCAAATGCAGCGCGTCATCCTCTTATGCCTCTCCTTGCGTGCATTGATTCGTACTCTGCCTTTGAATAATCGATGTTCAGTTCCAATCCTGTGACCTACTCGAGCGCAGCGTAGGCCGAGAGCAGTAGTCCGCGTGGGCCCACAGAATCTTGCGGCTGTGATGTATCACTAAGACCTGTTGGCACCACATCGAAGGGTGTATAGTGACATACACTCAGCCATGATTTATGTGCTCTGCCATGGTGTAATCAAGACTCAGTTCCAAATGTGTGACGCACTTGTCCGCTGTGCATGCCGGTGGAGTACGACAACGTGAAAGAAATACTGCGGGCCTGTGTTGCAGAGGCCGTGATGGTCTGAGGGGGCTGCCAGGGTCGCAGGCCTCGGGCTTGGAGATTGCACCTGCACGTGGTGGGCCCTCATCGACACACGCCGGTGTCGGAAGGTGGGCATTGAGGCCTGGGTGCGCAGGGGCGGGCAGGACTGATTCGGGGACCATCGTTCAGGGGTGCAGCAGACGCACAGGATCGCTGGCAGCAGCGCTCACGGCGTCGGCCTCGTGGCGGGGTGAGGGGCGCCGCCCTGACAGAGACGTTGGGCATTCCGGAAGAGGACCACGCCCAGGGTTACGTGCCTTTTATTCACACCGCTACGTTGGCCTGACGTACGCCGGGCCAGCCCACTTCCCTCACGCTTACGGGGGGGACGTCACAAGCTACATTTCTGCGATTTCCCCACTGCCTGGGGTGACACAGTTGCGTCCACTGTCCACTGCACTCCAAACACCAGCGGGGTGTGTCGATATGGATATGTGTGTGGTCTGCTTACTGCAGTCTGGCCAGCACATCCATGCCACACTTGGCATTGTGTACATTCTCATTCATCAGTCCCTTGCCTCCTTCGCACATGCCTGATCCCCACCTCTTCCGACATTCTGCTATTGTGTGTCCGAGGTACCATGCCGTAGATGGCTCATGTACATGGCTGGGCCAGGTTCCCACAGTGAGTTGTGCTGTTGTGTCTGGTGGGTGTGCATGTTGTATGTGAGCTTGTGACGTGTGCATTTCCTGAGTTGTGTGTTGCATGATTGTGGATTTGAGGTGTGTGGTGTGAGCATTTGGTATTGGCCAACGGGCAGTGCATTTCCGTGGGTGCCATCCTGGTGGCGCAGGTCGATGATGGACTGTCGCGAGGTGCAGGTATCATGCACACTGCCTGGGTTGTTGGCGACGTTGTTGGCGGAGATTCCACGGTGGTCCACTATTGCCTGCACATTGGTGGGATCCGTGCGCTTTCTGTAGTGCTTATTGTGTGCAGTGTCGCCAGGGCCCACTAGTAGGACATGTGTGCAGTCACTTGCCCCTGACACGTGCGGAAAGCCAGCTGTGGCGTGCACGCCTTGCTTGGTCTCCGGCTGTTCCTGCGCAGCGTGTGTGAGGTATGGATAGTGGGGTACCAAGCTGATGGTATCATCCATGACCGTTGTGGGGGACTTGGATTGTCCAGGCTGTGTGACTCCTCCGTCTCAGGCGGAGGTTGGTTGGAGGGTACCAGAGGCCAACACGTGCAGCACGGCCAGCAGCTTTGTCTGCAGTGGGATGTTGGTTGTCCGCTGTGTTGGTACGGTCAGCCTGTGGGCTATGGTGGTCAGGATGCAGGGGAGGGTTGTCCCTTTGGGCATATAGTGGGCAATGACATTCTCTGGTGTTGGGTCTGTGGGCTTGGTGCATTTTGGGAGGGTCGCTGTCTTTGTCTGCGCTGCCTCAGAGTTGGTCTGGGGGGGGGGCGGTGGGTGTCCGGGGGGGTGGGGGCTGGCGGTGGGTGTTGTGGCCCTCTTGGGTGTCCGGCACGCATGTTCAGTGGCTCCATGGCATCTGTTGCCCTTCAGGTGTGGCTCTGGGCTGGGCTCCATTTTGTGGTGCAGGCTGTGCTCCGACTTTGCACCAGGTCAGGGCAGGTGTTAGATTCCTGCTGCTAACGCGCCTTATCGCCTGTTTTGTGGTCTCATCGCTGATCGGGCTGGTTGCTGAGAATGTTGAGGTGTGGTGTTGTCGCGGGTTTTTGCTCGGGAACGCCTACTATGCATCTCATTAGCGATAGTTGCGGGGGTCATCTGTGGCGATGTTTTTTGCGGTTGCTATCGCAGGTAAACTGGTGTTATGGGCTGTTAACACCAGCTTGTGAATGGTGCGATGAATTTATCGCCACTTTGGCTGCGATAAAGTGCCGCTAACTACGCGATGTGTCCTTGAGAATATGCCCCTTAGTTGTACTATTTATCACTGTAGTCTTTGTGTTCTCACCAGGCCATCATAGTGGTACTCAGCTCCACTAATGCAACCTGCTTGGCTTTGCCCCATATTACATGAGGGTGAGGATTGAGTCTTCTTACACCGTGTTAGAAAAGAATATATTTAGGACTTCAAAAAAATCTTGTTTTTATTTTCAACGCAAGAATGTTTTTTTCTGCAGTGAGACACACCCTCACTGCGACTAATTAGAGTAGGGCTAGCAGCCAGGAATATTACCAGTAAGTAATTTGCATCTTGCTGTTTCTGTTCATGGTTGAAGTCCAGGGTGCGGTGTTAATGATTGTAAGATATTATTTTCTCGGTGGGATTTGGTGGGTTGTGGCTGTTGGCTCCATCCTGATTACAGAGGATGGATTTATTTATGTATATTTAAATAGTGCTCTAACAAACTAATGGTGTGATTGTATTGCACCACTTGTGGATGCTGGTTGATAGGATCTAACAGTCCTGTGAAATCTCACTCCTCGCATCTGTCCTTGTGCCCTAAGCTTGCTTATGTTCAAAGAGACCCAACATGGAGTCTTGGCACTGATGAGTCACCCTTCTCTCATTTGTCTAGGAAAAAAGTGTGACAGGCTTCATGTTCTTGCCTCAGGACATGAAGTCCACAGATGCTTCACTTCCATTGGTGCCCCAGCTGCATGGGGCTACGGCTGTGCTTTACACAACACACCATGTCAGTAATCACCAATGGCTGTGGAGGAATGCCATGTGTCAATGTGTGGAAAAATGTCCTCCAGGTGTGAGTCTTGTACGTCATCTACAGATTCACTGGTCACTTTAGCTTCCAGAGCGCCAAATTCATGCCATCCAGACCCATGTAACGAGTGAAATCATTTGATGGGTTGAGTTGCTGATGCTTGTTTTGGCAAATGCACCCCATAGTAAAGGGCTCCTTAAGTCCAGCTCCTACCAAATTTGCTTAGATTTTCCAGGTCAATAAAGTGATAACCATTTTTCTGCAAGTTTGTTTTAATCGCCTGAACATGACCCGAGGGCATTAGAGCGCATTACACCAGATTATGTCACACATTTTTATGTCAGCAGCACTAGTCACTAGACACCAGCTCTTCCCCAATAATTTATGGCAACCTCTCCTCCCAATAATTTAATGAGTCACGTCTCCTCATATATAATATTTGGCTGTGTGGCTTTGCTAGATGACCTTTTACTGCCAATCGCAAGGTTAGCTCCTGTTTTACAGTCTTTGACGGCTATGACTTCTGGATTAAGTTGTGTTGCCTTTTTATATTGATTTCAGAATTCCCGCCAGAAATTCGGTCCAGTATCACCTGTTATTAATGTTTTGAAGCTGCAAGCTTGTGAAACAGGCATAATCTATGTGCAGAAAACGATACCTTGTTCGGCCAAGTATTATTCTCTGCATGCACAGCTGGAGAAAACCTGCCCTGCTCTACTGTGATACAAGATGTGCCTGTTTGGTGACCCTCACAGCCTAAACATGAAAAGGACCCCTGCAATCATAGACATCAAAAATTGCGAAGGGGGAGTGTGCTGCCTTAGACAGGGCATTGGGGCCTTTAATTAGGAGTCCAGGTGATTCCCTGCACAGCAGCCCATAGCAGGTTCTGACAGCTGTCCCTGTAAAGTGCATTTCCAGCCATCTTTTGGCTAGGAACCATTGTTCGAGTGAAAACATTTGGGAACAGAACAATGCCCTTCGAGACATCAAGATATATTCCTTCCTGACGGTAAGGTTTTCCTGTTTGAAAAAATTAAACCCAGACAAGCACCCTATTATCTGAAAAGTGTGGCTCCATCTCTGTGTGCCAAATGTCTTTAACTCTATCCCGTGCAGAGCATATACTGTGCTTTTAGTTTTCTCCCAAAATGCTTCACACATGTCGGTCGATTTTGGTATTTTTTTCCATTTCTGCTTTTAAGATTCTTTTGAAAAGCACATCCTTAACCTGTCATTCAAAGTTGCTATACTCTATTAACAAGGCCCTACCATACAAATCAAATCATTATAAATCTGGTTTAATTATTAGTACTATTCGGGGGATATTCTCAAGAACGTGTGATAATTATCGCTAAATTAGCTTAACGCAACTTTGCACATCGCAGTCCATCGCGGGAAAATAACACCGTGTTAACGTTGTATTCTCAACCCGGCGGCACCATGCGATAGTCTCACGATAACGCGCCAAATGACCGCGTTAAAATTAACGTGACGCAGAAAAAATGCAAAACACGAACGCGAAAAAAGTTGCGATGCCACAAATCGCGATACAAAAATCAGCGATAACCAGCGACAGGCCTGCAATTCCCACGCGTCATGCGGGAAAATGCACCATAAAAGCAGAAGAAAAAAAAAGACAAAAAAAAGTTAAACTGCGTAGCAACATGGATGCTCCCGGACTGAGTGCAGAGGACAACGCGAACCCCACAAGCCCCACAGACGACCAGCAAGGAACCTTGGGGTCGGGGAAGGCCAAGGAGAAGAGGAAGAGGAAGACCCGGTTCAGTCTGCAGGAAAACAGGATCATCGTTACGGAGGTGATAGAACACTACCAACAACTGTTCGCCACCTCCAACATGTCATTGGCAACAAAGACGCAAACATGGCAGACTATCTTGGACCATGTGAATGCAGTTGCAGAGTTGAGGAGGACAATGGAAGAGGTCAAGAGGCGCTGGAATGATGTGAAGGGCAAAACCAATAAGAAACTCGATGCCAACATGAAAGCAGCAACGCAGATTGGAAGTGGGGGTCCAGTGACACACCAGGAGCTGGATGACATGGAGAAAATGGTGGCCACAGTCATCAGTCGGGATACGGTGCCAGGAGTAGTGGATCCGGACACTGCTCAACATGACCTGACACAACATCAACAGGGTGAGTACCGACCAGGGACTGGGGGACGGGGGAGATGGGCACAATGGCACACATGCACAATTAAGTAGAGCACACTGCACACCCACAATGACTCTGGATCATGTCCCTGATCTCCTTGGCATACTGCAGCACACATAGAAACAGCAAGTAGGCCCCCGTCGACAATGTGCCCGGAGGGGGCCCTCCCCACACATCACTAATCTCACAACAAACCCATACACATGTGCTGAACCCAGCAAAGCTGCGGGTCCGTGAGCCACACTGACAATGCAAGTGACACTGCATGACCATTAGCATGGCTGCAGTCCAATTATCATGACATGGTGCACGCCACGACACTGAGGTGACTGAGTGTGGACCACATCCGGAAAGGAGCAGGTCAGACTCTGACACATCCATGTGCACAAACAACCCCTGACGTCAACAACACATCTGCGGACAAACCATGCCCAAGAGTCACAACTCGACCAAGAGCCCAATTCACCCAAGTCCGCAACATCTCAGCACTGTAGAAGCACAGAAGTCAAAGGCACACCACCTGAAAGGGATAAGGGCAGCCAAATCAGAGCTGCAGAGGCGACTCACCCACAATGCAGCACACACACATGAGAATAAGAGCACCTCAACATTGACAACAATGTGGTACAAACTGCAGCACTCTCACAACAGAACACAGGACACAACTGGTGCCGCATGTGTGTACAAAATGGCCAATCACATCTGGCATAGCAGGAAACTGTGAGATGACAATGTACGAGTACAACCTCACATCCGTAATGTAGTACACATGTCCTCTGTCCCGCATCAAATAGGCATCTCCTCACAGTCACAATTTACATTGTCATGCAGTCTGTATGTAAACTCCGCCAATGCGTCAACATACATGGAACACACTGTGAAACTGCATCTCCCCTTTACATTGCAGAGGGACAATCAACACCTCCTGCAGAGCAGACCCTACATCACGTCAGCGATGATGGAGACGACCTCCAGGACATCGACTACGATGAACTCCAACCGTTCATGGACAACCTCCGCACCCCACCTCCAGTAGCAGGGCAGCCCAGCACCATTGAGGTGATCCCACCCCCTGCACAGACCACACAGCAGGAAGCACCCAGCACCACGTCTGGCTCCCAGCACCTCACCGAAGAACACATGGCGTTCCAACGCCGTGTGTTAGACTGCCAGAAGGAGCTGGCTGAACAGGTGCGAGTGGGGTTCGAACTCATGGCAGCCAAACTAGATGCCATACGTGGGTGTCTAAGTCCCATCAGGGACCACTTACACTCCCTAAGGGACACCCACAGTCCGCTCCATGCACTCCAACAATCCATGGCTGGTGTCGCTGGAGTCATGACTCGGAGACAACAACAACTGTCTAGTCAGAGTGGCTACAGCGATGTCATCCGTGATTTGGGAAACATAATGAGGGTCATGGAGAACATGGAGCGGATGCAGGCGCAAAGAATGGCTACCACGGCTGCACACGAGAAAGCTGTAGATGGGATCTTCCATGCCCTGCAGATCCTCATCATGGGAGTGATCCCACAAGACATTGCGCAGATGAATGCTGCTGCTACGTCTACATCCACATCTCCGGCCCCTGATGTGTCAGTGGCACACAGTGCTGTAAACCAAACACCACCACCCACATGTGAGGCACATGAAGCGTCAGAGGACGAAGATGAGGATGAATCTGCCTCAGTGGTAAGGAGGAAGCAGTAGCATTCATCTCCGCCATATGGCTTGTTTCTGCTTGGGTCTGCCCTCTTCATCATGCCCTGGAATAACACCTTCCATTGTCCCCCGACACACTCTGCGACACTAACCTTGGACCTTGACATGGACTGCCATACTTTGCATGCTCAACAATGACACAGCAATCAGCCTGCGGACTGGACTCTTCCCCTTCCGAGTAACTTGTCAATCCCCAAAGGACTCTGGCTGGCCCTCCACGGGGCAACATTGTAAAGTGTTGTCTGCATGGCCCAGTACTAAGACAGCTTCAACACTCCAATGAACGTGAATAATACATTCTAATACACACAGATGTGTCATGTCTATGATATTGATCAAGTATGAAAGCATGGACGAATGTAGGGGCAGTGATTCCCCCTTACGTCCATGTAGCTCATGTTGTGGGACTTGAGTCACAGGGTGCATCCCTGCATCATGGTGGTACATATTTGACCCCAAAAGAAGCCCTGTTGTCAATTGTAGGTCACAAATGACAGCCTACATACAGGGCCCGATTCACAGAACTAACTTACGTCAAAAACGTAAAGTTAGTACTTTTTGGTATTCACAGAATACACTTACTCATTTTGGTATTCACAGAATGCACTTACTCATTTTGGTATTCACAGAATGCACTTACTCATACTAACTTTATGTCTGCCACCTGCCAGAATCTCCACAACCGGCCGGAATCTCCACCATCGGGCTGGAATCTCCACCACCGGGCCGGAATCTCCGGCCCGAGTGCGGACATAAAGTTAGTATGAGTAAGTGTATTCTGTGAATACCAAAATGAGTAAGTGCATTCTGCGAATAGCAAAATGAGTAAGTGCATTCTGTGAATACCAAAATGAGTAAGTGTATTCTGTGAATACCAAAAAGTACTAACTTTACGTTTTTGACGTAAGTTAGTTCTGTGAATCAGGCCCGTAATGATTTGGGACACATGGGAAACGCTGATGAGTGGGATTCCATACTATCTTTGACACACAGAACTGGCATTTCGAATATGTGACACCCTAAACAGCCTCTCTGTACAGAGGTGACACACCCACCATCTATTTCCGAATTATGAGATTGTTAGCACTACATGTTGCACTTACACTTGTCAGAGTGATGTGCTTGTACAGAGGAGTAACATGCACACAGGGAATGTGTGTTGTAATGAATTAATTTGCACATGCTGTGCCTGTGGTCATTTTGTACTGTCCCATGATTGCTAAGGACTGTGACAATGTGACGTGCTCATGTGAAGAAATTGTCAATGATGGTGTTCCTACGGGCTATTCCTGCTGCTGCTGTAGTGGGGTGTGGTCCACCTGCCTCATCTTCCTCATCATCGTCCGGTGCATCTGGCACTTGTAGCCATGGGGCATTGGTGCGTGCACATATGTTGTGCAACACACAACATGCAACGATCATTTTGCACACGATGCCTGGGCTGTACAGGAGCCTTCCACCTGTGATGTCCAGGCACCTGAAACGTGACTTCAACACGCCAAATGTGCGTTCCACGATGCCCCTGGTGCGTTTGTGGGCCGCATTGTACTGCCTCTGGGCCTGTGTGTTCGGGGCTCGGAGGGGTGTCATCATCCAAGGGCAGAGTGCATATCCTTGATCACCTGTGACAGTGCAGAGAGACATGATACAAAAGTTGGTTCTGCATGATGTGTTGGCAGGCTCACTAGTTCATTGGTGTGTGATATGTGTGACTTAGTGATTCCTGTTTGACAGGTACTGCTTGTATCAAATGAGCGGCATCAATGTGTATTACGTAGCCTCACTGCTGCTCCTCCCTCCCCCCGAGCCTATTTACTAGTGTGCGCAGCGCGGTTGCATCACTTGCACTCCTACGGCACACCATTGTCATGCCTGTCCGCGCATGTCCACAAGCCTGACAACGACACTGTGATGTTGTGTGTTGAAGGTGGGCGGCCACGTGTGTGTAGTCCTTTGTTAAGGATAGGGCGGAAACAGATGTAGAGTTCATGGCTGGCTGAACTCGCGATGCTGTTGAAGGTAGTCCTATGGCCTATGCTGCTGTAATAGCGACACACACAACAGTTGGCATGTATGATCCCGGACCCCGAGCGGGCTTGCGCTCCTTCATTTATCCCTTCGGCCGAGCCCGCACTCCGGGGGCATGCTACATCGCAACATTGTCAATTGCGGGACAGGTGGCGCCGACACTACAACAGAGACACACGCATTAGTTACTTCCTTGGCAAGGCCAACACTTAGCAATGCCCAGAGCCCCGGGCTGATCATCCACACCCCTACGCTGGACTGTCGTACGCCAGCCCACTCCGCTTACGCTTACAGGGGGGTACGACACAGCTACATGTTCCAGGTCTTCCCCACTGCCTGAGGTGACATGGTTGCGTCCGCTGTACACAGCACAATGTAATGTGGTAGGGACAGGGGCCTTCATGCATACATAATGACCACACGGACACACTTAGATAGTTTGTGAAACTGGCTACGGGCACGTGCGCCCGGCCCCTTTTATTACCAGGGTCACATGTTTAGTGACGCCTGTGCTGGATGGGTGTGGGGTGAGTGTAAGCCAGCCCTCAGGGGGTGGTTGGTGCTGGCAACAACTACAACAGTGATCAGACAATCAGAAGTTCAAAGTTCAAACAGCAAGGGTCCACGACTTGAGCTGCACAGAGTTAGTGGCCCCGGATGCACTGCGGCCGGCACAGCCACACCGCCACGGGACGGTGACTTGCGGTGCACTGAGGTAGGGCCACGAGAGCTGTGCGGGTCCTCGTCGATGTCGAAGGTGGATGTCGCGGAGTGTTTCGGGGGACAGTGGAAGGTGTTCTTCCAGGGCATGATGCAGAGGGCAGAACCAAGCAGAAACAGGCAATATGGAGGAGATGAATGCTCCAGAATCATTTTAAACACCAAGTCAGTATCAGCTACATGATGATGAAGACAACCCCCAGGCCATAGACTCAGATGCCACCAAAGTTCAACCAGAGAGTGTCCATGAATTTCGGGGCACAGAGTTAGTGGCATCAGAGCTGAAAGGGGATGCAGGCTGCGATGATGCCTGTACAATGGTATAAACTCTGCCATAAATAAATCAAGACTCAGTTCCAAATGTGTGACCTACTTGACAGTAGTGTAGGCCGGAGGCAGCGGTCAGCAGGGGCCCACAGCCACGTGTCGTTTGCTTGCGATGCACAGAGTTAGTGGCACCAGAGCAGTTGTTGGTAGTGTTCGATCACCTCCATAACGATGATCCTTTTTTCCTCCGGACTGAACTGCGTCTTCCTCTTACTCCTCTCCTTGCATGCAATGATATGAACTCGGCCATTGAATAATCAAGACTCAGTTCCAAATGTGTGACCTACTTGACCACAGTGTAGGCCGAAGGCAGTAGTCATCAAGGGCCCACAGACACGTGTCGTTAGCTTGCGATGCACAGAGTTGGTGGCACCAGATCGAAGGGAGTACAGTGATATAAATGCTGCCATTAACATATGAACTCGGCCATCATGAAATCAAGACTCAGTTCCAAATGTGTGACCTACTGGACCACAGTGTAGGCCAGAGGCAGCGGTGGAGTACATCAACGAGAAAGGAGTGCTGGGGGCCTGTGTCGCGGAGGCCGTGATGGTGTGAGGAGGCTGCCAAGGTCGCGGGCCTCGGGCTTGGAGCTTGCACCGACATGTGGTGGGCCCTCTTTGACACACGCCGGTGTCGGCAGATGAGAAGTGAGGCCTGGTTGCGCAGGAGCGGCCAGGACGGGTCTGGGGACCAGCGACCTGGGGTGCAGCAGGCACACAGGATCGCAGGCACCGCCGCTCACGGCGTCGGCCTCATAGCGGGCTGAGAGGCGCCGCCCTGGCAGACACGTTGGCCATTCCGGAAGAGAACCACGCCCAGAGCAACAGGCTTTTTATTCACACCCCTATGCTGGCCTGGCGTACGCCGGGCCAGCCCACTCCGCTCACGCTTACAGGGGGGGACGTAACAAGCTACATTTCCGTGATCTTCCCCACTGCCTGGGGTGACATGGTTGCGTCCACTGTCCACTACACTCCAAACACCAGCAGTATATGTCGACATGGACATGTCTGTGGTCTGCATACTGCGGTCTGGCCAGCACATCCACGCCACACTTGGCATTGTGTACATTCTCATTCATGGGTCACTTGCCTCCTTCGCACATGCCTGGTTCCCACCTCTCCCCACATTCTGCTATTGTGTGGCTGAGGTGCCATGCCGTTGATGACTTGTGTACATGGCTAGCCCAGGTTACCACAGTAAGTTGTGCTGTCGTGTCTGGTAGGTGAGCATGTTGTTTGGCATGTTGTATGTGAGTTTGTAACGTGTGCATTCCCAGAGTCGTGAGTTGCATGACTGTGGAGTTGAGGTGTGTGGTGTGTTCATTTGGTACTTACCAACGAGCAATGCATTCCCATAGGTGCCATCCTGAAAGCGCTGGTTGATGATGGACTGTCGGAAGATGAAGGAATCATGCACACTGCCTGGGTAGTTGGCGACAACATTGGTGAAGAGTCCCAGGTGGTCCACTATTGCCTGCACATTGATGGAATGTGTGTGCTTCCTGTTGCGGTAATTGTGTGCAGTGGCGGCAGGGGGCACGAGGAGTACATGTGTGCAGTCGATTGCCCCCAACATGTGCGGGAAGCCAGCTATGGCGTAGAAGCCTTGCTTGGTCTCCAGCTGTTCCTGCGCAGTGTGTGGGAAGTGAAGGTGCTGGGGTACCAAGCTGATGATGGCATCCAAGACAGGTGTGAGGAACTTGGATAGGGCTGGCTGTGAGACTCCTCCGACTCTGGCAGTTGTTGGTTGGAAGGTACCAGAGGACAACAGGTGCAGCACAGCCAGCAGCTTTGTCTGCGGAGGGATGTTGGTTGTCCGCTGTGTTGGTACCGTCAGCCTGTGGGCAATGATGGTCAGGATGTTGAGGATGGTTGTCCTTTTGAGCCTGTAGTGGGCAATGACATCCTCTGGTGTTAAGTCTGTGAGGCTGGTGCGTTTTCTGAAGGTCCGCTGTCTTTCACTGCGCTGCCTCTGTGGTAGTTCGGGGGGGGGCAGGGGGCAATCGGGGGGCGGGCCTGGGTGTGGTGGCGGTGGGTGTTGTAGCCCTCTTGGGGCTCTGGGCTGCATGATCAGTAGCTCCATGGCATCTGTTGTTCTTCAGGTGTGGCTTTGGTCTGGGCTCCCTTTTGTGGTGCAGGTTGTCGTCCGACTTAACACCAGGTAAGAGCAGGTGTTAAATCCCTGCTGCTAACGCGACTTATCGCCTGTTTTGGGATCTTATTGCCGATCTGGCTGGTCATAGAGAATATTGCGAAGTGGTGTTATCGCGGCTTTTTGCACAGGAACGCCTACTCTGCATCTCATTAGCGTTAGTTGCCGGTGTCATACGTGGCGTTGTTCTTTGCGGCTGCTATCGCAGGTAAACTGGCGATATCGGCTGTTAGCACCTGCTTGTGAATAGGGCGATAAATCTATCGCCACTTTGGCTGCGATAAAGTGCCGCTAACTCGGCGATAAGTCCTTGAGAATATGCCCCTTCATCTTTTCCGACTGGTTCAAGGCCTAATCTAACAACTTGTTTTTTTGTCCCTTGTAAACTCTAAATTCTGCCTGCGACCTGGATTTCTTGCTGTTTTCACCTTGAAAGATGATGATACTTGCCAATCGTTAAAACAAATATAGACCAGAACTGGACAGTATTGACGCCTATCCAATCTGAAAATCAGATCTACAATAGTCACACTCCAGGCACATGGAAAGAAGGGACTCAGTGAATATTTTAAGGGGGAATATCTGCCCCACAACCAGTTCAAGAATACCTCTTCACCACTAAAGTCTTTGACTACCAGTCCTCCGTTTGTAGAGGTTAATTTACTTTTTAGATCCAAAAAGTGCTTAGCAAAAATACTCCTTAAGCTGACAGCTAGCACTATTAAGCTTTTGATGCAAACCAACATGCCACAAAAACCATTACTGTGTTTTAATGACATATATCTTTTTCTACCTTATTTAAATGATTGTTTTTTAACTTAGAAACTGTGTCCTTAATAAAATTGTGACACTGGGGGAAGTTTACGAATTCATAAGGCAATGCAGTGCGACAATCAAAGTTTCTGCACTGTGTTGCATGCGCTAGGTGAAGAGAGCAGGACAGTGCCATTATCTACTAAGATATGGCACTGCTTCTCACTTCCCTAGAGCCGACCACAAACCGGCTGCCTAGAGCCACACACATAACTTATCATCATTGTGCAAAGGTGTGTGTGTGTTTTCTTAAGAAAGGGTTGTACACTCGAAGAGTACGCTAAAACATCATCCCTCGTCTGCTGCAAAGTGCCAAGCTTGGAAAAAGAGGCTACAGAAAATGAGACAGAAAAAGGGTGTCTCAAAAGATTCAATGGAGAGGTACACACGGCTATGAAGGAGTATGCAGCTCTGATAAAGGCAACGAAAAATGGTTATTATAGGGCGAACTGAGATGAAATGTTAAGAGCCTTATTAGTAAAGGATATGAAAAAATTCTGGAAATTAGTGCAGATGGGAAGTAAGAAAGATCATACGTACGATTCCAGAGAACGCTTCGGAAACTTACTGAAGAAATATTTGTAAGGCAGATGTTACTCCATGCAGAGGTGCTTGGGATTGCCCTGATGAGAGTTTGGTAAGTCATATGAAGGCAAATTTGTTGAAAAGGATACCAACTTCCCTTAAATTGGCGAGGGCAGCAGCCCCAGATAATTTGTAATGGTCTAGTCCCCATTGAACAGGGAGGTTTTAAAGATGGTCACTCTACGATCCACTACTGCTGCAGTTTGTGGGCAATGGAGCGTGGCAATGGAGCTGAAGGCTATAGAAACTGATGGTAATCTTTTCTGTTGTTTTGTAGATTTCCACTCTGCCATTGACTTTGCTAATAGTAAGTTTCTGTGGGCCAAATTAGGGAACATGGACATTCCCAACTGTCTCCTGGCTATCCTAGGAGAACTTAACCGGAACAATTGGGCAGTGATGGATCTGGACATGAAAGGGTCGTTATCAAGAAGAATGTCAATAGAGTTTGGCCTCAGATAATGCAGTGTGTTGGCACCACTGTTCCCAATAACCTGCGCGCATGCGCGCGCACGCACCTCTGTTGCATCTAGCGCGCAGTGCTGTGTGTGGAGCGCGCACACACACAGCACATCAAACGAGAACGTTCGCGCCGCTGCTTTTAAAAAGCGAGCGGCGCGAAAACGGTGTTTCTTTCAGGCTGCAGTGCATACTGTGTGCTTTTAAGTATTCATGTTAATTGCAGCGCCGTCACGAGCTGCAATTAACATGAATACTTTAAACAAAAGCACACAATCTGCCCATCACCCTGCAGCTGCGGCGCTCTATTAAGAAAGAAATTCAGCAAGTCTACAAACACGGCGTGAAAAGCACACGTCATGTTTGTAGACTTGCTGAATTCTCTTCTTACCAGAGCTGGGCTGTGGGGTGATTGTGTGACTTTGTTAAAGTTTTCAGGTTAATTGCAGCGCCAGACGGGCACTGCAATTAACCTGAAATCTTTAACAAAGGCCCACAATCACCAAGCAGCCCAGCTTAGTTAAGAAAGAAATGCAGCAACTCTACAAACACGGCGTGAAAAGCACACGTCATGTTTGTAGACTTGCTGAATTTCTCTTACAGAGCTGGGCTACATCTCACCCCAGAATGGCAAATTTACGTTTCCCCGAGGTACAGAGTAGGACCTTGAGAAAACGGAATAAGAACTCATCAGTAGTTTTGATTGTAATAAGCAAATGACATCACTACCGTTTTTCATAACATATAACGGCTGAGTTTTGACGTCACGATGTATCCTATCGAACCAGCAGATGGCACAGCACGAGCAGCTTTTAAGAGCGCTTTCATTCATGCAACATGCAAGTCATTGGCTGAAATTTATGGGGGCGCATTCACTTGTTGCATTGCAGAAGTTCAGTACAACTCAGAGGTATTTATCTATACATTACTACTCAATTTAAAATACACAGTTGGCTTTAAAAGTAACTTACACCAATTCCATTAAAACATGTGTGCAACAGATTCCAAGCTGTTGGTGCGGTGTTTGTTTCCTCAATACCGATTCCACATTTACAACCAGATGGTCTTTTACAATGGAGGGAGCATGCGATCAAGTCACTAGAGTTAGTGGAAATTATTGAAGTGAACATGAATAAAATACATCTAACAAATCTAAAACTAATTTTTCAAGCCATCTTGGAGTTGGATACCCTTATAGAGAAACCCGGCCTTTGCCTCATTCATTCATTCATTCATCAAACTTCTTGGTCACTTGCTATATTCATATTAGAGGTACTTTGCCCCATATATTATGACCCTGCTATCCCATTTAGGGATTTTGAAGGCATGATAAACTGTTAGGACTGGTACACCCAGACCAAAGTGGGTCTGTGCCTGGTCGGAACCCATCCTCCAGCATCAGGTGTCTGTCCTGTGTGCTCTAACTCACACCGACCCCTTATCCCTCGGTCTCACAGTCTACCATGAAAAGCTTTTGGCGTGGTGAGTTGCATTTACATATTTGCAGTGCTACTAAAGCTGGGTGTTGGAGATAATCTATTGGGGTGGATGAAGATGCTATAAACCCTCCACACGACAACAGTCAGCATAAGTTAAGTGATATCCAATTCATTTTAGATCCAGGAGAGAACCTGTAAAGAGGTATCACTGTCCACTTTAATGTTCGCTCTGGCCGTGGCGCTTTCAGCTTGTATGTTAGAGATAACATGGGACTCATGGACTTGACCGAGGAGTTGGTCCCCTTGAGGAGTTTGTCTGAGTCTCTGGACATCGGGACAATTGACACAATTTTATTTCATTTTAAAAGTTTTATATAGCGCAAACAATACCACATATGGGTATCAGAGCGCTTTACATCTTGGCAGTTCAGAAGGTACAAGCTGTGGAAACCATATCACAAACAGAACAAGAAACGAACATAACAGATGACAACAAACATAACAGATCTATAAAGAACAAATGTAAACAAGACCTACATGATCCCGGTCAGGCCTTAAGGGAGAGCAGCCCCGTACCTGGATCTGGTTCACACTATGAGGAGGGAGTCACAGACGTTCCACTTCTTTAGTACTCAGATTTATCACTCACTGATCTCATTCAAGGCAATGCGAGTGGGGTAATCAGCCTATTCAGAATATTACTTTTTGGAAAACACGCCATATCACAGTTATCAGCAGGATAGTGCTATCAAAAATGTTGGCGCTACCACGCTTTCAGAATTTACTTTGCAAACCAACCTTTCTCTCTGACCACTATGAACTTCAAGGAGCTAGATACCTTTTGCTACCATTGATCTGGAATGGTTTCTCTATGCACAACAGGCTTCCTGCATCGGAGGCAGGCAGGGGCTTCCCAATTATGAACTCTGTTATATACCAGTGCGATTACACTGGGACGCTAAATGGTTTGCAGAGTCGCCCAGAAATGAGTCCTGTGTGAAGGCAGTGCTCTTCCTGTCAGACGTCTTGGCACGGCTGGTAGCTTCTGGACACACTAGGTTGTGACTCCTGCAGTTACTAACTATAGCCAAATGCAGTTGGGAGAAGTACCTTTGCAAGACACGCAATACAGTTGCATGTGCTCCTGGAGTGAGCTGGGGGCTCACCCAGCTAGGAGGCTTGTGGTATCTGGATGATATGAGACCTGTACGATTCGGTATCATTAAGGTGTGTGCTGAATCAGTCGTAGAGCCGTCTAACATGTGCGGGTGCAAGCGCACAGGGCCTTCCTCCAGCGCAGGCACACACACTTGCAAAGTGCGCACAACACCAAGAGTCCATTCCTCAACCACATACGCAAACATGCATATGCAGATGAGCGGCATAAAAACAGTCACTTCCTGGGCAAAGAGCAGGAGCAGTGGCGGCACTTTTGCAAGGCCAGATGGAAGAGCAGCTATTCTGTCACGCTGCAGATTACAGATCTCACAGCTTCTACACTTGCTGCTTGCTCTGTTAATGTCAGGAGCCTGTAAAGAATGGCAGAAGCAGTGTGGTGTGATGGCAGTCCTGCCGACTTAGAAAGGAGGAGCCGGGTTCGAATCCATGCAAGCAAAAATTAAAAAAAAGTGTTCTGCCTCCAGAAAAGCTTCTGAAATGGTATCATCGAGCAAGTCTGTATTTACCCTAATGCCTCTGGGTGAGAGACTGCGATTTGAGGGCATTCAGACAAGTAAACCCAGGGGCAGCCGGTCCTATTGGAAGACTTATATTATAATATAGTAACCCAGACTGTGCTCTGCACATACACCATTCCCTGCTCTCTCATTTCAACATACTGTGACTCCGGGCGAATCACTTAATCTCCCCCTATCTTAAAAAGAAATCTTAATGAGTCTTTGTGTAATGCAACTGGTGCTCCTACAAAGTGCTCCAGTCCCCTTGGACCAAGTTTGTCTATATAAAACTGAAAAAAACTAGCAACATTTGGGGGCACAATGCAGGAATGAAAGTATTGTAGACAGCATATATTTATTGTAGTGGAACTGACTGCATTTCATCCACAGAAGTGTAGCTGCCCCCATTATGTGATAGACTGTTTCTCAGTTCATGTTTAAAACCACTCACTTTTAATTAATACTTTCCAAATATTTGGATGTATTTAAGGGAAACACTTCCACATATTAAAGAAATACACTTTCTTGAATATTGAATGCAACCGTATCATATTCTAACAAGATGTTTGTTGAATGTTTCATATTTCAAATATTATCAAGGATCAGCTCATACAAATAAGAGTGTAGTCTTTTACATATGGTGAAGTTAGAATTTGGGGACTTAGGGGAATGAATGGCTCTGTTGGGCTTTTTCCAGTGGGTGCTGATCTTAGAATCACATGCACTTTTTGCCAATTCACCATCAACCCGCTACAGAGACCTCATTGATGTGCAAACTCAAAAATTGTTGGTCAAGGTGTGACAACAGAATGGAGATGCAGTCATGAGGAACAGAGTCATGCAAACCAGTCTGGCTGTCAACTTATACATTTACTTTTAAAAACTCTGCAGCAAAGAAATTGGCAACAAGGACAAATGTGACTGTAAATTTGTTCTGGTGTAATTGATTACAAAGGTTGCATTTTAAAATATCTTATGGGGTTAAGACAACCTCTGCAGAGATATTTGTGTTCCCAGGAAATCTTAGGGGATAATAGTGATGGTCAGTTAGGTCTGGTGCTTAGTGCAGTTGCTGGAGAGATGTGTGGTTTGTCTATTTACAGTTTTGACTCATAAGGCTGCATAGAGGGTTAATGCATCTCATGTAAAACACACCGTGTAACATGCAACTCACAAATTAAAACATTTTTTGTAGATAGGTAAGTGGGTTACTACTTTTGACGCATATCCTTCATTACTGGCAGTACATAAATTGCAATCCTAATGTAGCACAGTGAGCTATCAACCAGCATTAACAAGCCTTTGCAAACTGCAAGGCATGGGATTAGAACCTTATTGTTTTCTTTCTCAATTTGTTGTATAGTGCTGCTAATAAGGATTCCTTTGTGTAGTAATACATTTTTATAAATACAGACAGCCCCAGCACCATTATATTTTAAATCCATACTTTTTGTTTCTCCCAGTTATGCACTCTTAACATATGCCTACCGTCTTAGAATACATGCGTGTAGCTTATAAAGAAAGGGAAAACAAACTCAATAACTTGCCTCAAATGTTTCTTTTAAGTACTTGACTTGTAAAGTGATACTTGTGTGCCTTTGCATATCCTCCATTATGTTGGAATCTAGATATTAGGCTCCATGTAGCTTCCAGTCAGGATCATTCTTGAAGAAAAATAGGGCTGTTGTCCATTTAAATGAGGGCTTTGTTTTGGGCCAGCTTAAATTGTAAATAAGAACGATGAAAGCCCCTTCACAGCCTGCAGATTCCTGTCCAGAACTGAAAGCAGAAAACCTGTGGGCCCTGCTCAATGTGTTCCGGTGGTGGTGAATTACATTGGGGAAAATGTTAGCATATTTCACTTGGTCCAGCCCGGATCCCGGTTCGAGCTCAATAATAACTGCCTCATTCTTCTGACTGCTTGCATCAACCCTGCTGTTCAGTAAATACTTATAATGGTAGCACCTTCTGTGTCCTGTCCTTTTCTAAACCGGGGTTGTAAGTGCTACAGGAGTAAACAATTCATGTCATGAGGGTGTGTATCTACATTGCAAAAATGTCTCATGACCTTATTAAATAGAGCTATATGTGTGTGTAATGCACCTGTTTCACACTCGTTGTAAACAGAGGTTTGGAGTGGTGATTTCCACAGATTTATATTGCTGAGCGAATCACTCAAATGCATGATCAGTTGCTTGGTGCACATAGACTTGGTTGCAGTGCACAGAGATCTTGAACTGCAGCACACAGAGGAAAGAAATTAGAGGGAACATTGGTTGGCACCAACTCTATTCTCCTTATATCTTGCTGACTTGGCAATGGCCCTGAGGGAAACCCATGGCTTCCTTCCAAAATGGGGGTAATTAATGTGTCATGTGTCCTATATGCAGATGATCTAGCAAATGTTGATTTGAGGCAGGTGAGGCTTCAAAGAAAACTTGAGGTTTTCAGCTAGTATTGTGTGGCAAATTATTTAATCATCAATATGGAAAAAATGAAAATTGTCAAATTTGGGAGAAAGTTTACACCCTTTACTTGGTTACTGGGGAACAGAACTGTGGAAGTAGCTACCACATATATGTACCTGGGCATGATATTTGATGAACAATTAACCTGGAATTTACACCAGGAAGTTATGGAATCCTGGGCTCTAACAACGGTAGGGGGTTAACCAAGTTAAAAAAGTTCAGAGGACCTACCATGATCCCGGCATACACAGCTTACAGGACAATGGTGCCAGTGCAATGCTTATACGGGGCAGAATTCTTACACCTCGGTTCAAACTATAATTGAGTTTAGAGTGAAGGCAAATGTGTAAAAAAACGATTCGGGCTTCCTAATGGTGTAATGGCATAGGCTGTAAGAGTAGAATCTATCTTGGAGTCCTGGAACGTTTTGGCATGGAAATTGGGCTTGTGCTTCTGGTACAAACAGCGATGTGCTGCTGACCCAAAAATTTTAGATTTCTGTACCACAGAAATTTGCAATAGGGAGCTCTAATGAGCTCCACTCTTGAAAATTGCAGTAAGTTTGAAAATGGCAGACTTTTAGGTGGTGGAGACCCAGTTTTTCTCCCAAAAAGATCTGAACTAAATGTGTGTGAGGGATCAAGGCTTGCAGATTTACATTATCTGGCCACAAAGAGATCCACTTGCTATTTCTTAGAAGGATGGCAGGCAAACTCAGTGTACCCATTTCAAATGGAGTTAGTCAACCCACCGATGCGCATGCTCTTACTGAAATTTCGCTCCACTTTTAACCTTTAGTAAATAAGTGCTGATGGTGTATGCGGTTGTTAGAAATGGGTTTTTGGGCTGGCTAGGGTATGCACCTGAACCATGCAGAATCCACCACTCTAGTTTTGATAAGGGCATTACACGTCTAATATAACCCCTGCTCATCCCGTTGGTAGCTTGGCATGAGCAGTCAGGCTTATTTCAGAGGCAATGTGTAAAGCATTTGCACATAACTCACAGTAATACAGTGAAAACACTACAAAAGGACACCACACCAGTTTTAGAATAATATCCTATATTTATCTGTGTAAAACAAGACCAAAACGATACAAATCCAACACACAGTAATCCACAATACCAATAAAGCAAAAATAGACTTTAAATGCAGTTCCTTGAAGTTGATAGCTCCGTCTGGGGCTATTGTGGTTTTGCGTACACCCAATCCAATGATTCTGGCTGACAGCAGCGGTGTGGGCTGGCTGCGGTGTCGGAGGATCCTCAAACCAGTACCTTTTTAATCCGGCCGACCACAGTGGTGCAGGCCGACTTTGGTGGGGATTGAGGCTGCAGTGTTGAGCGGAGCAGTGTGGCGTGCAGTGCCCTCAGGTCGTGGTGCAGGCAGAGGCTCAGTGGCGGTCATCCAGCTGCGTCGATGAGATCAGGACTGCAGTGCGAAGTGGGGCGGTGCTCATCGCGGTGCTGACAGGTCACGGTGCAAACCACGGCGCCAGTTGAGGATCTGGAGTCGTTGGGGCTGGCGTCGGTGACCCAAGACTCTCGTGTGGGACGGGGCAGTGCGTCATGTAACTTACAAGTGGTGCCCCTAAATCACGGTGCAGGCAGTGGCGGTGATGCCAGCTTGGAGTGGCGTTGTCGGTGAGACCCGGGTGGTGAATGAAGCAAGGCGGTGCAGAGTGCGGTGCCCACAGGTTGCGGTGCAAGCAGCGTCTCAGTGGCGGCGGCAAACGTCTTTGTTGGTGAGACCAGGGTTGCGGTGCAAAATGCGGCAGTGCCCTCTGCGGTGCCTTCAGGTCACGGAACCACCGGCATTCTCGGTGATGGCGTTGGACTGCGGTTTCCCTCTGTAGCCACTGAAACACACGGTCCCAGAGGAGGTACCCAGAAGATGTTGAAGTCTTTGATTTCCCTGAGACTTCCAACAGGAGGCAAGCTCTACATCAAGCCCTTGGAGATATTTAGGTTGCAGAAAGAACAGCCCAGTCCTTTCCTTGCCCAAGACAGAAGCAGAAACTGCAGGCCAACCCAGAAAAGCACACACCAAAGTGGTTGTCTCTCATCACTGCTCTTCCAGCTCTTCTTCCTGGTAGGTTCCTCAGTCCAGCAGTAATCTAAAGTTCTGGGGTCAGGGCCCCAAAATGTATACCACATTTCCCTTTGAAGTTGGAACAAACAATTCCACTGGCATACACAATCCAGTTCTGCCTGGCTCACTCCAAGGGGTAGAGACAGCATTGTGGAAGACAGACACAGTCCATTCAGGTGCAAGCAACAACTCCTCCCACTACTCTATATGTAGCCAGGTCTTTTCAGCCTGGCTATGAGTCACCCAGGAAAAGCAGGACACGCCTCAACCCCCCTGGTGTCTGTCTAGTGTGAATGCACAAACCAGCCTCTGTCAGTCTAAAGCCCAGACAGCGAATACATAAAACAGGCAGAGGCACATAGATGGTTATACAAGGAAATACCCACTTTCTAAAAGGGGTATTTCCAAACACACAGTATAAAAATCATCTTTACTAAAAGATGTATTTTTAAATCCTGAGTTCAGGCATACTAAACTGCACTTTTCTATTAGCTCCCCTTGGCAAGCTACATTTGTAAGAGTGTTACAAAGCAGCCCCCATGTTAACCTATGGGAGAGATAGCCTTTCAACAGTGAAAACGAAAAGCATAGTATTTCACAATCAGGACATGTAACACACACAGGTACATGTCCTACCTTTCACATACAGGGCACCCTGCTCACAGGGGTATCTTGGGCCTTCCTTAGGGGTGTCTTACATGTCAGAAAAGGGAAGGTTAGGGCCTGGCAAGTGGGTGTCCTTGCCAGGTCGACATGACAGTAAAACTGCACACAGACACTGCAGTGGAAGGTCTGAGAACCCTTTGAAAGGCTACTTGTGTGGATGGCACAATCAGTGCTGCAGGCCCACTAGTAACATTTGATTTACAGACCCTGGGCACAACTGTGCATATTACTAGGGACTTATTAGTAAATCAAATATGCCAATCATGGAAACACCAATCCACAAACACCATATACATGGAGAGCATATGCACTTTAGCACTGAATAGCAGTAGTAATGTGCCCTGAGTCCTAAAACCAACAAAAACAAGGTCAAAAACAGAAGGCCAAAAAGCAAAATGTCCCAGGGGTAAGCCCGCTGAAAAAGCCAAGTCTAACAGTGGTCGGCAATGGACAATGTACTTTTAGGTTACAGAGTGAAAATTTTTATGTGCGCTTATTGTTTGCCTGTTTACACTTTTTTTCAGGGAGGCGCTTAATTTTAAAACTGACTTTTGTGACATATGATATACAACACAGAAGAGAAGCAGTTCGACTGCTGTAAAACACATAATTCTTTTAATGTAAATTGCGAGCTGGGAAGGTATTTAAAGGGAGTTCTTGGTTAATGTATTGTAATTTTATATTGTTTTAATGTAATGTTGGTGTATATATTTGGGTTTACAGACGATGGTGTAAATAAACAACTTTTTGTTACTTAATTACTTCCCAAATACACACATTTGTCAAAAAGCTTACAATTATTGAGAGTAAAAAAATCTAACTAAAAGTATGTTTTGTGAGAGAAAAAAAAGTATAACTTTGCGAATAAACTCAGGAAAAATATCCCAGACAAATACTTCTAGAAAACAATGTCATATGCAGTGAAGTTTTTCCTAGTGGATAAACATCATAACTTCATGAAATTCCAAAATTTGTCACCATCATTAAAATTATAACTCCCCACAGCCCTGATAGTCATAAAGGGACTCTATCTGTGTATTTGAGCTGTTGTTGAAGATTTCAGGTGGTCCTGTCTGTCCTGCTCAGGTGACCTACTTGATATTACAAAATGTGAGATATTTACAAAAAGATGTTGGGACAGGAATGGCCACTTGATGATATATAGATGTGTACTCTTGCCCTGTGTGTTTCAACTGAATGCGAAACTGGTATTGTTACTTTTTTTGCCCAGAATCTGCTAATGTAGCGTGGGCGCTGAGGCCTAGGTCTGTCCATGGTAATGTGTTGTAAAACAAATGAGGTCAAAATGTAGTTGTACAGTAGGTCACATGAATAGGATTTATTAAGTCTTGATTACAGGATGTTCAGATGGTAAATTGTAGATAGGAAGCTCAGCCCCACCAGGAGCAGCCTCCTTGCTGCTCAGCCCACACACTCCAAATGACACTCTCTCAACCACACCAGGCACTCTAGCATCACATTACCTCACCAAGCACTCCAGCATTCCACAACATGACATCCATACTGGCTGAGCAGCAGGGAACAGGTAACTAAGGGAAAGGATGCATAATGAGAATTCATGTCACAACATAATGCTAAGGTTCAGAAATATTTCTGTTACATGGAGGGGCACACCAAGCATGTCTGCTTTTGCGAAGGCTGTCAATGTCTTGGGTTGTTGATTTCAAGGGTGTAGGCAGAGTATCCATTTTAGTGAATTAATAGTTGTACTAGCTAATAAGACTACCCCAGCTTCTCACCCTGCTGCTTGGGGACCATTTGTCTACATTCCAACTTTATCCATAAGCCTCAAAACTGCTCATATGAAATACTGGTTTGCATGTTTTCTAGATGAGTAGAAACGTATCCCTGTACCCATGCTGATGCTATTATTATAGCCAAGAGACTCATCCAAGGCCTTTTCCCCATGTTTGAATTCTACCCTAGATCAGAAGTGCCAAAAGCACTCATTTTGCGGCTTCTGTGGTTCAGAAACTGCAGAGTTTAAGGGATCCAACACTATTTTGAATGTGGCCATCTCCTTGAGACTTCAGGGAATGTTGAGCATGAGAGGGTTAATGGAACATTGAAAAACAAAATATCTAAAATATTTGAAGAGAGAGGACTCAAATGGTCAGAACCCTTACCCTTAGCATTAATGTCATTGAGAGACATTTGTAACTAAAAAATTAAACTAAGCCCATATGAGATTGGCAGACTGATGATTCTTCCTTCCATTCCTCCTGTGCCTCCAGCTTTACTTGATTTGCACCAGTGTGACAATATTACTCAAGAGCATTGTAAACAATGCATTCCCTGTCTCAGTGGCTTCTGTTTTCAGGTTCAAGCTGAACTACCCACCAGTCCAACTGTAATCTGCCACGATCTACAGACAGGTGACGGGATTTATATAAAGATCCATCAGCAAAAGATGTTGCTTCTACCCCTGTGGTGAGGCCCATTCCAAGTCCTGCTCTTCACCAATGCTGTTGTCAAATTCTGAGCACTGCCTGTGTGGATCCATGCATCAAGCTGCAGGCAGACAGCAGAGTGTAGAGACACTTGACCCTCTGACAGATCTCCTGCCCCTACATGGACACAGCAAGCATGCAGTCTCCTGGCCATGATTACGGTCTGTTACCTTGATAGTGAGAACCCTCCCAAATACTTTATCCCTTAGTGGATCTGGCTAGCCCTCATTGTATTAAGCTTGTTTGGTTTGTTCATTGTATTGCTGTGCCAGGAGGGTGTGGGCAGTGGTCTAAAATAATTTAATTGCTGAGTGTCTTCAGTGGGCTCTTCAAAAGCAAGTGACCGCTTTACAATGACAATGTTTTCCAAAAGGTCCTAGACCAGTATAAAGAGGACCTGATTCTTTCTTCCCTTATTCTTTGACTGGATGAGCTCCATGCGCTCACTGACTCCAATGCGGGTGTGTCTATGATTCCTTTTCCCTGAGAATGGGAGAAACAATTAGCTGATTTACGCCTGCATGGGCCTTTTATCCCTGAATGTGATAATTACATCACCTGTGTTACCCTTGATGATCTGATTAAACCATTGGCTTTCTGGTTTATAACTCACGTTTTCTGGCTTTCTATTTGCTGGCTTTATTTGCTTTAGGCTGTCCAGCTTAAGTTTTTTCCTCCCGTTGACCAAGCCTTGTTTACTGTATTCTTCCACAAACTCACTTTCTGTAAACAGGCCTTTAAATCTTGTTTCTATCTTGACACATATGGTGTGCAATCAAAGACAGAGGTCAAATGTCAGGCTGTGTCTTCCAGGGAGCTTGGTGTTTATTTTTCTTTCTCTGACTTCAAAGTGAGAGGATTTATTTGACATCATGCTGGCTAGTGGGGTCTGCTTGAGGAAGGCTATACAGATGTTATTTTTTTCTAGCACACAGCAAAATTAAAATGTCTGTAAATTAATTCTGCTGACGATCAAATCAATACATTGAGTGATGACATTTCCACACATTATTGTTGGTGCACTGTATACTTTTATCAGTAAGATTGTATGTGAGTGCAAATGTAATGGTCATTTCAATTGAATCTACGCCAATCTACTCTGCACCAAATCACTTCACACCACTGTACTCTATGCCACTGAACTCTACGCCACTCTATTGTACTCTGCGTCACTGCACTCTCTGCCACTCTATTCTACTCTGCACCACTATACCAGGGGTGGTTCCTTTATAGGAGTGTGGGGGTGTTGAACCCCTACTGCATCCTTAAACTGCCGAGAAGAACACACGCCACACCCCTGCTACAACAGTTACACTGGCACCCTATTAAGCAGAGGGTCAGGTTTAAGGGCCTGTGCATTGCACACAAAGCTAAGTACGGAGCTGCGCCTAGTTACATCAAAGACCGTCTGAAGCTTTATGTGCCTGGTCGATGCCTTCGCTCATCAGAGACACACCTGTTGGCCTGTCCGCGTTTTAATAGAACCACCTTGGGGGGGCGTGCCTTCTCAGTTGTGATTCCCCAGCTTTGGAACAAGCTACCGGAGAGTTTACGTGGGGAAGCCGC
Source organism: Calotriton arnoldi (assembly GCA_963921515.1). Lineage (NCBI taxonomy): Eukaryota > Metazoa > Chordata > Amphibia > Caudata > Salamandridae > Calotriton > Calotriton arnoldi. The sequence continues at coordinate 299,085 of CAWUFW010012366.1, read as the reverse complement.
TTTACTCCCATTTAGGAGGAAACTTAAGACCATCTTGTTTACTGAGGCGTTCGGATAAGTTTACCCCAATTCTGCCCGACCAGCAAGTAATATGGGATCCCTGGGTTCATGGTCTGTAGCGCTTAGAGACCGTTGGTGATTTGGCGCTCTACAAATATAAATTAACATAACATAACATAACAAGCTCTCACACCTGAGACACACTGATTATGTTTCCCTAATTCACTTTTACTTTACCGTTCTACTGTTAATTTTTATCACATTAGGGTGGGGCTACAGTGTTATTTATCACATAATGATTGCGACAACCAGGAGCAGTTAACTGAACTGCCCATGTCAATTTGCCCCAGTGTTTTTGCTCTCGCCAGCCTAACATGCGCAGTTCAGGCTTCAGATATATTGCCAGCAGGGAGTTTGAACAGAAGAGACACAGCCTCATCAGTCTCCGATGGAGCGCTGTGTTTGCCTGACCTAGCCAATCCTGGCCCTGCTCTTATGCTGTTTACTATTGTAAACAGCATGAAAGCAGTATTTGGATTGGCTGGGATGTGTGGGGCTTTCTGTGGGACCAGCATGCTCATAACCTTTAGAAGCAGGCAGCGCATTGTGGGAGAAAGTGACCTTGGATGTACTGATTTGCAGCTGAAGGTGTGGTGAATCCAGATGTCCAGGTAAGATTATGTTTATTTTAGTCAGTATAACGGATAGTAAATGCTTTATAAATAGAATGTGCCCCGATCACCTCTGCTGAGGCGATTGGAGCATATTCTATTTATAAAACATTTCCAATCCATAATAAGCATTTTTTAGATTTACGTACATGCCCAACCACTTTTAAAAGTAACCAGTCACCACTGCACTGTATTCTACACCACTGCTCTCTACACCACTCTACTCTGTGCCACTGCACTCTATGTCACTCTACTCTGCGCCACTGCACTTTACACCAATTCACTCCACACCACTCTACTATACACCACTGCACTCTACAACAGTATACTCTACAACTCTGCACTCTCCGCCACTCTACTTTATGCCACTCTACGCCACTGAACTCTACACCACTGAACTTTATGCCACTGAACTCTAAGCCACTGCACTCTACACCAATTCACTCTACGCTACTCTAATCTAATCTGCACCACTGTACTCTATGATACTCTACTATATACCACTTCACTCTACTTTGAAACAATCTACTCTGCCACTGCAGTCTACACCACTCTATTGCACACTGTGCCACTCCCCACCATGCCACTCCACACCACACCACGCCATTCCACACAACGCCACTGCACGCTACGCTACTGCACTCTATGCCAATGCACTCTATACCACTTTACTCAAAGCCGATACACCCTATGCCAATCTACTGTGAATCACTGCAGTGTACGCCACTATACATTACTTTATGCCACTGCACTCTATGCCACTCTACTCTACACCATTGCACTCTACATCACTGTACTCTGCACCACTGTATGCCGCTGCACCCTACACCAATGCACTCTATGTCACTTTACTCTACACCACTGCACTCTACAACACTCTACTCTGCAGCACTGCACTCTCTGCCACTGAACTCTCTGCCATTGAACTCTATGCCACTCTACCCTGAACCACTCTACTCTGTGCCACTCTACACCTCTCTTCTGCCCTCTACGCCAATGCACTCTACACCACTCTAACCTACTGTGCACCTTTACATTCTGGCACTGTATTCTACGTCACTTAATTCTACGCCTATCCACTCTACTTTGCATCACTCTACCCCACTCTACAATGCACCACTGCACTCTTTGCCACTGCACTCTAAACCACTCCATGCTACTCCACTCTGCAACATTGCATCTATGCCACTGTACTCTACGCCACTACTCTATACCACTCCAATCTACCCTGTACCACTCCACTCTATGCTACTTCAGGCCTCTCTGAATCAATCTATTCTACATCTCTGCACTCTATACCACTGCACTTTACACCACTCTATGCCACTCCACTCTATGCCACTGTAATCAACGATGCGCCACTACTCTACGCCACTGCACTCTATGCCACTACTCTATGCCACTGCAATCTACCCTGCACCACTGTACTCTACCCTGCACCACTCCACTTCCCTCTACTCTGAAAAAAATCTAAGCGGCTGCACTCTTCACCACTCTGCACCACTCCAGTTTATGCCACGCCATTCTAATATAAACCACTGCACTCTACACCAATTCACTCTGCACTACTGTACTCAAAACCCATGCACCTTACGCCACTGTACCCATGCCAACTACTTTGCAGCACTGCACTTTATGCCACTATACTCTACAGCATTCTACTCTTTGCCACTGCACTCTACGCCGCTGCACTCAATGTCACTCTACACCATTGTGCTTTATGTCATTGAACTGCACACCACTCTATTCTACTCTGCATCACTGTACTCTAGGTCACTGCTCTCTGCACCTCTCTACTCTGCACAACTCTACTCTGCCCCACTCTACTCTGCTCCACTCTCTGCCACTGCACTCTATGACACTGCACTCTATGGCATTGCACTCTATTACACTCTGTTCTGCATGCCTGCACTCTACACCACTGCACTCTATGCTACTGCACTCAATGTCACTCTACTGCACTCTATGCCATTGCACTCTACACCACTCTACTGCACTCTAAGCCACTGCACTCTATGCCACTGCACCTCCACTCTATACCAATGCATTCTACACCATTATACTCTGCACCACTCCACTCTATGCACTACACTGTACGTCACTGTACTCTGCAACACTGATCTCTTCACCACTCAACTCTACACTGCATCGTTCCACTCTACACCACTGTACTCTACGCCAATCCACTCTAAGCCACTCTAATCTACTCTGCACAACTGCACTCTATGCCAATTCACTCTATTCTGAAACAATCTACTCTATGCCACTGCAGTCTACGCCACTCTATTCCACTCTGTGCCAATCCACTCTATGCCACTCCACACTACACCAATCAATTTTGTACTGCTGCATTCTATGCCACTGCACTCTATACCAATGCTCTCTACACCACTTTACTCAAAACCAATACACTCTATGCCACTGCTCTCAATACCAATCTACTCTGCACCACTGCACTGTATACCACTATACTATACTCTATGACACTACACTCTACACCACTCTACACAACTGCACTCTTGTCACATTGCTCTGCACCACTCTATGCCACTGCACTCTACACCAATGTACTCTACAGCACTCTACTCTACACAACTGCACTCTACGACACTCTACTCTGCAGCACTGCACTTTCTGTCACTGAACTTTCTGCCACTCTACTCTGCATCACTTTACTCTATGCCACTGCACTCTACTCTGCATCACTCTATGCCGCTATACTGCACTCTACTACGCCAATGCACTCCATGCTATTCTAATCTACTGTGCACCACTGCACTCTATGACAATGCACTCTATACCACTCCAGTCTAGGCCACTCAACTCTGCACTACTCCACATCACTCCACTCTGAAACACGGCACTCTATGCCAATGCACTCTACACCACTACTCTATACCACTCCACTCTACCCTGCACCACTCCACTCTACCCATCACCACTCCAGACTACACAACTTCGCTCTACTCTGAAACAATCTACTCTAAGCCACTGCACTCTATGCCACTCTACTCCACTCTGCTCCACTCCACTCCACTCTGCGCCACTGCAATGTTATGTTATGTTAATATATTTGTAGAGCGCATGGCTGCCCCAGCAACGGGGCGTCCCAGCGCTAAAATGAGCACCGAGTGAGAAGACAGAACAGGGGAGAAAGTTAAATTTGGGTGAATAGCCAAGTCTTCACCAGCCTTCTGAAGGTAAGGTGGTCAGAGGTGTTGCGGATGTGGATGGGGAGAGAGTTCCAGAGGGCGGGGGCTAACCGCCTAAATGAGCGCCCGCCTGATCTGGCTCTATGTATCCGGGGAACTCAAGCCAGAAGTAAGTCTGCCGAATGCAACGAGCGTGTGGGAACATAGTGAGAACATAGATCACTCAGGATTTTGGGGCCGAAGCCCCCCAGGATTCTATGGGTGCCACTCTACTCTACGCCACTTGACTCTATGCCACTGTGCTCTACACTGCACCACTATACTCTACCCTGCACCACTCTGCTTTACTCTGAAACAATCTGCTCTATGCCACTGCACTCTATGCCACTGCACTCTACACTACTCTACTCCACTCTATGCCACTGCAGCTTACGCTATGACACTGCACTCTGCTCTGCACCATTCAACTCTACGCCACGCTACTGCACTCTACACCATTACACTCAACTCCACTGCACTCTACCCCACTGCACTCTACGCCACTCTACTTAACACCTCTGCACTCTACCCTGCACCACTGCATTCTATGCCACTTCACTCTACGCTACTCTACTCCACTTTGCACCTCTCTACTCCGCGCCACTCCACTTTACTCCATTGCAATCTATTCCACTGCAATCTACTCTGCACCACTTTACTCTATGTCACTGCACTCTATGCTACTCTAAGTCACTGCACTCTATGCAATATACTCTACGCAACTTTAATCAAAACCAATGCACTCTATGCCACTGCACTCTATACCAATCTGCTCTGCACCAGTGTACTTTACGCCACTTAACTCTAGGCCACTCTACTCCACTCTACTCCACTCTATGACACTCCACTCCACGATACTCCACTCTATGATGCTCTACTCCATTAAACTCTGTTCCACTGACACTCTACTCCACTCTATGCCACTCCACTCTATAGCACTCTACTCCACTCTATGTCGTCCTACAACACTTCTCTGCTCTATGATGCTCTACGCAACTCCCTCTATGCCACTCCATGCCACTTTCATCCACTCTATTCTGACACACTACTCCACTCTTCTACACTCCACTATATGAAAATCTACTACGCTGTACGCCACTCTACTCTATAACACTCTACTCCACTCTACACAACACCCTCTAAACCTCTCCACTCTGCTCTACACCACTCGACTGCACTCTATGCCACTCCACTCTACTTAACTCTGACACTGTGCTCCACTCTACGCCACTCAACTCCACACCCTTCCTCTCTACAACACTCAACTCCCTCCATGGCATTCCAAAACACTGTACGCTACTCCATGACTTCACTCCTCTCCATGCTACTCAACTCTACTGTACACCACTCCACGCCACTCTACGCCACTCCTTAACACTCCGCTCTGCTTCACTTTACGACACTCCACTCCACGCCACTCTCCTTTACCCTACTAACTTTTAGCCATGCTGAACTGCAGCCACTCTGGTGTACAACATTGCTAAAACATATTGGCAAAGACAATAGCTCTTGCATAGGCAAGACCTATTGGCTTTGCCAATGCTTGTCTGATTTTTTAGCACTTCATGCTTAAAACGTCCTAACTTTTTTTCACAAAAGGAGTCCAGGTCAAATTTGTATCATTTTTCCCTAAATGTCGGGTTTCTACAGGTAAGCAGAGTTTGCTGATTTCTCTGGAGGGTACCAAAAAAATAGCCAAATATAGCAAAATTTGATTTTCATGTTGGAAATTTGAGGAAAAGAGTCGCGCAAGAAAGCATTTCCTTTTTTTTTTTCTAAAAATGACATCAACAAAAGGTTTGCTGTGCTCAGATCACCATCCTCATAGCTTTCAGGAACATGCAGAGTTGTAAAAAAATTATTTTACCACAGTTTTTAAATTTTTCTAAGTGGTAGTCCATGTTTTGTGATTTCAACCTACTCACAGCTTGTGGTAGAAATTGGTGTGAAACCCATGGATGAACTTAAAAAGCTGTACTTTCTGAAAAGCTGACAAAATTCCAAATTCATTAAGGGGTCTTTTATGTACCTCATTTGTGGTTTTTCCAAAGAAATTAATCTTTGAACTAAAAAAATATGAAAAGTAAGCCGGAAAAATTTGCAATTGGTAACAATGTTTACATCTGTAATTTTTTATCCAGTGGCCAATTTACAAAAGTAGTATACAATTACATTCACCACACCGTTCTAGTCACAGGGATATATCGTTTTTCTTGGTTGTTCAAAAACAGGCGATGTCCAGAGCCAACAACTGAGCTGCAACTCATACTGATTTTTTTTTGTGTATGGTGCATGCAGCAATTCATGTGGTAAAATCTAATGAAGGGAAATTGATATAAAGGAAATCTATCGCTCTCAATAAAAATGGTAATACACAAGTGTGGCTGAGTTGTTGGCCCATGACACGAAATCACATTTTCAAAATGAAACATTACCCATTTTGGCAATGAGAGAAGCTGCAGATTTTGGGTCCAGCCACTACTCAGGGAAACCAACCAAACCCAAGCATTTCTGAAAACTCGACACCCCAGGGAGTCCAGGTTGGTGTTCCTTGTGGGGATCCCACTATCCTCTCTTACCCAAAAGAACCCTGCAAACCTCAAGCTTTGGCTAAAATCACAAATGTTCCTCCCATTTCTCTGAGGAAACATCTGAAATCTGTGGCAATCCACAAAATTTCTACCACCTACCATTACCCATATTTCTCCTGATAAAAACAGTACTCATTTGTATGCGTGGTCCTATCGCCCGTGAAAGGCACTGATGAAGTCAATGGGGGTCTTCCCATGGTCCTTAGGGGCCTATTAGGATGGCGGGCGGACTTTTGTCCGCCCGTCATCCCTGCGGCGCTGGGACCATCCGCCATAGGTGCACCGGTCCCGCCTGCCATATTAGGATGCGCCCGCCACACTGGCGGGTGCATCCTGGTAGTTTAACATTGCGGACGGTGCTGCTGGCTGCAGCACCGTGCGCAATGTTAAAAACCCATGTTCTGCATTGTGATGCACAACGTGGCAGGCACCGTGCGGTGCCTGCCACCTGGGCATTACAATGTCGGGGGGTACCATAGGTACCCCCAACTGCAGCACCCCACCCCCCACCCCCGCAGGGGCCCACAACGGGCCCCCAAAGTGAATTTCCGTATGCCTTTCCATGGCGGAGTCTCTGCCATGCAAAGGCATTTTTCCGCTGTCATGGTAATATGGATGGCGGTGCCTACAAGTCACCGCCACCATATTGTTGTCTTTTTCCGCCCGGCCGGCGATTGCCGACCGGCGGAATAGCGGCGGACGGACTTTCCGTCCGCCGCAGTACCCCCCGCCATAGTAATATGGCGGGGGGTGAATTGTGCTGTGATGGTGGGCGGATCGCCACCACCGGCCGGGCGGTGGCGATCTGCCCGCTATCATAATAGGCCCCTTAGTTTGGTCAATTCCTGCCACAGGCATTAGGCCCTTCCACACAAGTGGAATATTTTTCTTATTGGAAAATGCGTTGAAGCACTAGGTGGTAGGAATTTTGTGGTTCTCTACAGATTCACGACCTTTCCCTAATAGAAATAAGAGAAAAATGCATGGTTTTAGCCAAAGTTTGATGTTGACAATGCATTTTGGGTAAGATAACATAGTGGAACCCATGCAAGACACACCACCCTGGATTTGTGTGGATCTTTAGTTTTCAGAAATGCTATTGGCTTGTGGGGGTTTTCTGGTTGCCAACTGTCCCACAGCCCAACTAGTGCAGCCCTTCACCATTGCAAGTGCAAGTATACTGGGATTTAAGCCCTTTCAGGCAGCCAATATGTCAAAATTACACTCAAAAGAATCCACATTTCCTCTTGCTTCCTCTGTTGAGTCTTTAGGAAGCTGATAGACCTGATGCCTAGGCAGACATCCACACCTCATATTTGTTTTCTAATAAAACGATTATCCCTGGTGTCTACTGGGCTTTCTGGCCTCCCTTCCCAGGGGGTAGAAAGACTGTGAGATCCTTTATGGTGGGGATCAGTCCCAATGCTTGGGGGGACCGCCCCACATCAATATTTAAAAAAAAGAAATACACCCTGGTGTCTACCAGGCTTTCTGGCCCCTTTCTATTCAGCCTCTCTCGAGTGGGGGGAGGGGCATATTGAGGGTAAATCATGCAATTACCCCCACCCCCGCCAAAAGAGCAGAAAGACTGTTTTTAATTTTAGGTGGGAGGGTTATCCCTGAGAACCTATCATCTGGTACCTAATTGGTGGATACACATTGCCCTCTTTTCAGCAGTGCCTCTCCTATCTTGATCAGTGTTTGGGGACAGAGTTCTGCTTCTCAAGCACTGATCAAAATGAAATAAGTTGGCGCCTAATGGAACAGACTGGTTTTACTTTTATCATTCTGATGTCAGCGCACTGAGCGTGTTGCATGTCACACTGATATTAAAGAAACAAGCTCGGGGCATCCAAGAAGCTGTTTGCTTGCATCCCAAATGTGTTTTTTTTAAAGAAAATCTTTCTGGTGCATACACCATGAAGATTTTCAACTTTAGTGTGGTAGACGAACCTTTCACATCCAACGCACTACAGAGGTAATGCAGTGGACATAAATGGTTCTACCACCACAATAAAGCAGTTAATAATAAGTTTGATGATGGTACTCTGGGAGGTAGAGAAGAAGATGAAGACAAATAAGTGTTCTGATTGATGAATATTGAGCTGTGTTAATACTGCTCTAAGTTGTGCAATATATTAGCTCAAGATGGAGGGACTGTGAAAGTCTTTAAATGCATTGCCCTGTTTCAGCATTACTATAACCTGTGGCGACCATGTTTTCTTTCTCAACCTACCCTAGCCTACCGGATGTGCCTGTCTCCAAGTCTTAGAAATGTTGTATTTTGGTACTCAAGATGGTAACGTTTCTAAATCCCCTTTGCGAGACAAAACTGTTTACATTTTTTTTAACTTGTTAAGGTCATCTACTTACTCACATTACCTTTGGCAGGCACTTGCTTAGTTTCTTCGTGCTAAGGTTATAATGTGATCAGTACTAAACTGCAGTGGCGGCTGGTGACATTTGAAAGTGGTGAGTGTAAAAGTTGTATTTGAGTGCACCGCGGCGAGCAAGCGTAGCGAGCAAGCACAAACAACCAAAGGGGGGTTCGGGGATGTTCTCCCCCCGAAAAAAATTTGAAAGAAGAGTGGGAAAATGGTGCATTATCAAGCAAATTTCAGAAAGCAAGAAGATTAATAAAGCAATTGTGAAAGTGCAGTTATTACATTAATAAAGAGCTGTCATAACAACATAGGTACCATCCTATTCAGTATAACCGCCGTGCTTCATAACAGACTTCGAGATACAATCCTGTCTGAGTTTGTCTGTGTAATTAGCCACTGCCATTCTCGTCTGCTGTTAGTATACGTGTGTGTGCGACTGCGAGGTCACCTCTAAAGTCTAATAATGCACATATGGGGCCATGTGACTGTGCACGCGCCTTCTTCTATTTCACAGAGTATGTGCGCGTGTGCCGCCGTGCTGACAGTCGTATTAGGCACCTATAGCTCTGCAGAAACTGCGTGCAACGGCCCCTTGTAGTTACAGACCTAAGCAGTCTGGCGCGAAATGTCTAGCCTTTGTTTTAAAATGACATCCAGAGACCAATATAACGAAATATCATTGTTCGTCTGTATTGGCGAACAGGTGGGCAGATTAGCACAAGAATGAGGGTGTTACCCGCAGACACCATTCAACACCGTCACATCAAGTGCGTTTCAGCAATAGTCAGTCAGCGGGGGACCCGCAGATCAAATTACCACAGGATGGCGGATGAATGACACGCTTGTAATTTCATCACTGCCCATAGTGCACGTTTGTAATTTCATCACTGCCCATAATGCACGCTTGTAATTTCATCATAGTCCATGATGCACGCTTCGAATTTCATCACTGCCCATAATGCACGCTTGTAATTTCATCATTGTTGAAGATACACGGATGTCTTATATAGGCACAAAGTCAAACACCACATGGATCTACACTTATTTCAGGGATTTGCACAGAGCTGACATGCTATCACACACACAACGAGCGCAGGAAGCAGGTGAACCACAGATATCTACCCACGTTTCCCCTTATGGAGTACCACACGGTTCTATTCTTAGCCCATTATTATTTAATATCTATGTCAGACCTCTGGCAACAATAGCGGAAGAGGCAGGGCTATGCATATATTCATATGCTGATGATACCCAGTTAATCTTCTCTCTTTCTACTAATGAAGCATCTAAGATATCCTCTTTGCAGGTAGGACTGCAAAATATAGCCGGTTGGATGCACACCAACATGTTAAAGCTATACGGTGGAAAAACAGAGGTCCTAATCCTCGGAAAAAATAAAGATCTTTGGGGCCCACGACATTGGCCCCCCCAAATGGGTGATCTTCCCCAGCCGCTACAAATGGTTCGCAATCTAGGCATAATCATTGACGATCAGTTGTCAATGAGGCAGCAAGCAGTCAGGGTCGCCGCAACCTGTTTCACCGTCCTAAAATGGCTCAAAAAATACTATGGATGTTGCCTAGTTCCACCCAAAGAACTGTGGTCCAGGCCCTGATTACATCTAGACTGGACTACGGCAACGTCCTGTATTTGGGAGCCAACAAGGAGGTGGTTCGAAAGCTTCAGGTAGTACAGAACTCGGCGGCAAGGCTGCTTTGCCAGGTGCCTAGAAAAGCCTCCATATCAGGCTCCCTCCTCGACCTGCATTGGCTGAGGATAGAGAGCCGCATTAAATTCAAGGCCCTGTGTTATATGCATAAAATTAAAATGGGCACTGCACCGCAGTATCTGAATGCCTTAGTCCATCCCTACCTTCCAACACGTCATCTACGATCCTTTACTCAGGCCAAGTTCTCAGTCCCTAGGATCAAAAGATCGCGTATGGGTGGCCGGTCTTTTTCCTACCTAGCCCCCCTATTATGGAATTCGCTCCCTATGCCACTTCGGCACGAAATCAACCATAAGAACTTCCGAAAAAGTCTTAAGACATGGCTATTTAACCAATAATGTTTCCTTTCCCTGCCTGCAACGGTCCGATGGCGCCGGGAAACCTCCGGGTAGCTGAGCGCTTTATAAAATTAAATTAATAATAATAATAATAATATCTAAACATCGGCAGACTTCCACTTACACGCCCAGTAAATGTGGACTACTACACAGGTCAGCAGTTCTGATCACCCTGTGGACGCCTTGACGCGGCATCAGGGTGATTGCAGCAATAAAAACACAATAACAAAATGTTATGTGTACAAAACCAGCAATTAACCGGTTACCCATGCAAGTGTGCGCGTTACGGAAGGGAACCTTCTCCGTCCCACTTTTGCACCAGACGCAGTAAATAAGGAAGCTAAGAGTGAACCGGCATGACTGCCTCGAACCTGAGACCAACAATACAGTGCAGGTGCAGTAGCAGTTGATGCGATGTAACAACAAGCCAAGGTCTGTCTGTGGCATCCTCTCTGCCTTGTAGTGCGAATAACTAGCTACTAAACACCCAATCGCATCAGAAAAGCACCAAACACACCAAATATCTACCCCTTAGACCCCATTCCTTTTAGTGCATACATTGACGTGCCATGTGGCGCACAGCCACCTATAGCACACACGGTAACCCCAATGCAAGGACAACCAGATCTCTGCGCATCCACCCTGGCAGCAGGCAATGCACCAAAGCAAATCACCTTCAGAGCTTAATTAAAATAAAATGAAACTTACCTTCCCAATCCCCACGGGTCCCGCACCGCCTCAGCTGCTGGCCGGGCCCCGACTCCCACGTTTTCCTGCTGCTATCCGGAATAGGAAGCAGCCACCCACAGGCAGCCTCCTTCCCCGGCCCTAAACCAATCACAACGCTACAATGGCAGCGTTGTGATTGGTGAGGCGCAGCGGAGAGCGCCCCAGCCGGGCCATTTTCTCTATGTAGGCTGCATGCAGCAGCCTACATAGAGAACAAGGGGGAGTGCGCATGACTGCTTTGTTCGGTCCTGGGTCGACCAAACAGTCAGTACCCACAACAGTGGGCAAAGCCACTCCCCCCCTGCCCTCGAGAAGGACCGCCCACCCGCCCGCCCCCAACCAGGCACTCCAGGCATTCTGCTTTCTCGCAATGCGAGAAGGCAGAAACATAAAATGGTAGTTTTACCATTTTATGTGTCTGCCTTCTCGCACTGCGAGAAAGCAGTGGGGCGACGCCCCTATAGAGGAGCCACCACTGCTAAACTGTGTGTTTGTGTGGTGCCATATATATTTGTGCTCTGCCTTCTATTGAGTTGCCTAGTTCCATATCTGATGTATGGGGGATCACCTTGTTGGTTTTTCTGTGATTCATAAACTAATAATTTTGAAATAAACACTTTCAAATTCAACCAAAAAGAAGAGACTGGGGCCTAATTTGAAATGTTGTAGATGTGACAGATATGGCATCCACCTTATTACAATTAAATTATTACAAGTGCCATAGGTTATATTGCATTTGTAATAAAGCAGGTGGGATATTAATCACCTTTGTGACAGAGTAACCTGCCTGCTAAGCTCTAAATTAGGCCCTGAGATTTTATGTGAAAGCATGCCATCACTTGCTGTCTCCTCACCACTTCACTTCCTGCTCGTGCCTCTGCTTTCTCCCAGAAGCATCAAATATCCCAGTCCTGTACAAACTTGAACTGCACTTCCTTTCACTAATTGCGCTAAGACTTTTGTTTCTAAATTTCTCTGACAAAATCTCAGTCTTGTGTTCTACTTTTCAAATCTAATATCATGGTCCCTACTGGGGCCTGCCCTGTCAGGCGCTCTTGTAGCTTAGGAAAAACATAACAATTTTAGAAATTCGTTTTCACTTCTAACATATACAAAGTTTATTTGTAATTCAAACATCTACACAATACACTAGACATTTTGGGCCACTTGTACGACCATTTTTGCATGCGCAAACGGGTTTGCGAACCCGTTTGTGCATGCAAAAATGGAATGGGGTATGTACAACCCCTATATTGCGAGTCGCAATCTATTGCGACTCGCAAAATAGGGTTCTGCGACTCGCTATTAGGAAGGGGGCGTTCCCTTCCTATTAGCGAGCGCAACCCTATGTACAAATGTTTTGTGACCGCAATAGCGGTCGCAAAACTCTCGCAAATTACCACCCTGTTCAAGAGGGTGGTAATGGGGTCGCAAAAGGGAAGCAGTTCCCAGGGGACCCCTTCCCCTTTGCGAACGCAGGGGAAAATATTTTTTAAGGGCAGGCAGTGGTCCCAGGGACCACTGCCTGCCCTTAAAAAATGAAACGAAAACGTTTCATTTTTTCTTTTTAAATGCATCCCGTTTTCCTTTAAGGAAAACGGGCTGCATTTGGAAAAAAAAACTGCTTTATTGAAAAGCAGTCACAGACATGGTGGTCTGCTGACCCCAGCAGGCCACCATCCCTGTGAGGCTGGCCAATCCCAATGGGGTTGCAAATTGCGAGTGGCTCATGAATATTGATGAGCCTCGCATTTTGCGACCCCATTGGGATTCGCTAACAGTGTTTCTGACACTGTTGTACATTGGATTTAGCGCCTCGCAAATTGCGAGGCGCTAAATCCAATGGTCGTACATCTGGCCCTATGTATCTTACCCCTACATATGCCTTACTGTATGAGCAGACCAATATTCTTTAAAGCCTTACTCGTAAGCTCGCTAATATTACTTATAGAACAATTGTATAGCTATACAATGTTGAGTGCGTGCATTTAAACAACCCCATCCTATTGCGCGTCTTAAGACATTTATGACAATAAATAACTTTTGGGGTATTTATAGATCTCGTTTTGACGTCATTCCAACAACCCTGACAAATATTTATTTCTGTCTCCATCAATTAAGAGACAACGTAGAAAAACTTGTAAAGAATGTCAGTGATCTACATGGGTAGATTTTCAACTGGCTTGATAAACCTCCCATGTAGCCTAATAAAAGTGGGGTCTGTTGTCAGTAGGCTAATTGTCTGAAGGACTAACCCTTATCTCACTATATTTTTTATAAACATTTCTCAGTGCTACCATAGTGGCCACTGAAGGAATTCCAGCTCATATGTAGAGATTAGGGGGGTGATTAGGATGGCGGGCGGATCGCCAGCGCCAGCCAGGCGGTGGCGATCCGCCCGCCATCTCTGTCCGATTTACCCCTGCCATATTATAATGGCGGGGGTACCGCGGCAGACGCAAAGTGTGTCCGCCGCTTTTCCGCCGGTCGGCAATCGTTGCGATTGCCGGCCGGGCGTAATTTGGCCTTAATATGGTGGCTGTGCCTAGCAGGCACCGCCATCCATATTAGGATGTGTGTCTCAAAAGGCCTTTCCATGGCGGCGATGCCGCCATGGAAAGGCTGGTGGAGATGTGCTTTGGGGGCCCATTGCGGGCCCCCAGGGGGTGGGGTGCACTTGGGGGTACCCATGGTACCCCCTGCAGTTCCATGTACAAGGTGGCAGGCACCGCATGGTGCCTGCCACGTTGTGCATGGGAATGCACAACATGCTCATTTGGCATTGAGGCGGGTGCTGCTGTAAGCAGCACCCGCCGCATTGTCAAATATGCAGAATGCGACCGCCAGGGTGGAGGTCGCATCCTAATTAGGGCTGCGGGACCGCCGCATGTCTGGCGGCCGGTCCCGTTTCCACCGGGATGGCGGGCGGACTAAAGACCGCCCGCCATCCTAATCAGCCCCTAGGTTTCTGTAAATAATGACTGGCTAACAAACTATTCCGGGAGAAACGTTTTTGGGAACGTATGTGCTCTGGTTATTTTCTCTGACAAATTTGGGAACTCCAGTTGACGAAGCTAGATTTTTCCCATAAGTTAAATAATGGCTAGCAAAACCGTAAATGAAACGCTGGTTCAGCTTTAGTCAGACCCCTTTTGGACACCCTCAACCACCCAAGTCATAGCTCCACTGAGTAGGTAAACCTGAGGCTGACCATCAAAGACTGAAAGATAATAACATAAATGGCGAAAGATAAGCCTGCATTAGGGCAGTGGCAGCCGGCACGGATTGGGGGGGTCGAGTCGGGGAGGAGGGTGGAGAGGAATGTTAAAAAAAAAAACTTCCCTTATCGCCACAGCGTCTTTCCAGTCTTTACTCTACCCCACGTCAGGACTCAGCTGGAACAGGAACCAGGAAGCACCCATGCTCCCCTGACCAATCACAACGCTGCAATGCAGTGTTGTGATCGGTTTGAGCGCCGTGGTTCGGAGCTCAGCCAGGGAATAGGGGCCTGGGCATGCTCTCCACGCAGGCTGTAATGCAGCCTGCGTGGAGAACATGCAAAGTGCGCATGACTGCTTGGCCGGCCCAAGAGGGCTGGCCAAGCATTTATGCGCACTTGGAGTGGGCAAACCACTCCTCCCCTGAGCTGCTCTGAGAGAGCAGCCCCGCCCGCCCCAGCCACAAAGCAGCAGTAACAAAAAAAATTATAATAACATTCAGTTATTATCATTTTATGTTTCCTTTAGTTACACTGCTCAAATGCAGTGGGTGACGCTCCTCCACCTTAGAGGAGGAGCCGCCACTGCAGTAAGGTATTGTCCTTACGGTGAGACTCGTTGGGGTAAGTACTGTTTATACTCACCTACTCGTTACCATTGAGTGAGACAGTTTACAGCAACTTGCACCTGTGCCTCATCTTGCCTAAACTTGATTTGTGTAGCGGTCACCACAGATATTGTCGGACACCGTAGAATGTGGAAGCAGGCACCGTAGAGGGTGTTGCACACTATTAAGATCCTGTGGGTGAGATTGTTTAACCTTGTGGTTATACCCCTATCTAGTTGTGTGGTATTCCTTTCTGCTGTGAAATTAAAGTGCTTTCTTTTACTAAGAATACAAAAACTGGGTTAGACATTGATTTATTAAACCTGTCTCTGCCTCCCCCACTACCTCACTACCTCCCTAAGAAGCCTTTGACTGCTTGCCTTCACTTCCTTGAAAGTTACGTGCGAAATGGTCCAATTTACAGAGCCACGGTAGGACAGGCCCCAAGACGGTAAAGAGTCAGAATATCGAGTAGGAAATGTCGACTTGCACTAATATCGAGTGCAAAATATCGAGATGCATAAATATCGACTGCAAGAATATCGTGGTCAGGAATATCGAGTTTCAGGTAAGAAATAATGTTTTCTAAAATATCCAAGTAATTAATATCGTTTGCAAAAATATAGTTGTAAAAAATATCGTTTTTTAGTTAGTGTTATGTATTTTAGTATGTATTTTAAATGTATGTGCTCTATTTTTTTGTCTAAGTATTGCACTTGTTTTTAATATATGTGTTAAATTTTTAGAAGTTATTAATTTTATTTTTATCAAATTTTGCGTTTTAGTTCCGTAGCGGGTTGTGGGTTTATAGGGGAATAGGGTGGGAAGTAATTTAATTATAATAAATTGAATATAAATTTTTATTTATTAGCATTTATTTATTTTTGATTTTATAGTGTTAATTGTGGGAATTCATTTATAATTAATTAATTAATAATTGGCTGTTAATTTTTATTGCTTAATTAATTGGTAAATATGTTAATTGTGTCATTTTTTTAGGAACGGATTGTGGGTTTATAGGGGAATAGGGTGGGAAGTAATTTAATTATAATTCATTTATTAATATTTTTTATTAATTAATATTTATTTATTTTATATTTTATATTGTTAACTGTGGGAAATAATTTATTATTAATGATTTATTAATTGGTTGTTAATTATTATTAATTAATTGGCAATTATGTTAATTGTGTTATTTTTTTAGGAGTGGGTTGTGGGTTAATAGGGAGTAGGGTGGGAGGTAATTTTATTTTAATACATGTATTAATATTTTTAATATAATATTTAATTAATTGCATTTTATAGTGTTAATTGTGTGAATTAATTTATTAATAATTATTTATATTTTGCTTGTTAGTTGTTATTAATTAATTAATTAATTAATTGTTAATTAATTATGTTAATTGTGTCATGTTTTAGGAAATTGGTGGTGGCATTTATAGGGGAATGTGGTGGGAGGTAATGTATTTATAATTAATTAATTGTTTGTTAATTAATGCTAATTAATTAATTAAAATTTAAATATGCCAATTGTGTAATAATTTTGATGTGTGAGTTGTGGGGTTTATAGTGGTAAATGGTGGGAAGTAATTTTTTTAAATTAATTAATGATTTGTTGTTAATTGATATTTATTTATTAATGTAAAATTAGTTATGGAAATTGTGTAAATATTTTTAGCTGTGTGTTTTGGTGTTTATTGGGGTAGAGGGTGGAAAGTAATTTAGTTTAAATTAAATTAATTAATCATTACTTGATCATTAATATTCATTTAATAATTGATAAATATTTTGGGTAATTTTTTGTTTTTATTTTGTTTGGGGATTTAGGTTCAATAGCTGTAACGTTTGGTTTGTACATTAATTTTTACATTTTTAAATGTGTTTTATAATTCTTAATATTTGTTAAATTGATAATGAATTGGGTTAATTATAGAGGTACACTTTTTTGTTTAATTTAGATGTGTGTTGTAAATTGTGTGGTGTTATAGGGTAGGAAAATAAATATCACATTTATGTAATTTTTAATTTTTTGATTAAGATAAATTTCTATTACAAAATATATATTTGTTTGTAAATTGTTTGTTAAATTAAAAAAATTAATATTTTGATGTCAATTTTATATTTTTGCTAGCTTAAAATATTTTTATATGTTTTGTTAATTTTTATATTTTTGTATATGTTTTGTTTTGGGGTTTTTTATTATATTTTGTTTTGTAGTTGATATTTTGTTTGTTTTTAAATTTGAATTTTGTCTGTGGGAATAGTAATTTATACCCCTACGCTATCAAACACTTTCCCTACTGTTGCACTTGCTGGAGTGGGAATAGTAAATTATTCCCCTTCGCTATCCAACACTTTCCCTACTGTTGCACTCATTGCAGTGGAAATAGTAAATTATTCCCCTCCACTATCCAACACTTTCCCTACTGTTGCACTCGCTGGAGTGGGAATAGTAAATTTTACCCCTCCGCTATCCAATACTTTCCCTACGGTTGCACTCGCTGGAGTGGGAATAGTAATTTTTATCACTCCGCTATCCAACACTTTCCCTACTGTTGCACTTGCTGGAGTGGGAATAGTAAATTATTTCCCTCCGCTATCCAACACTTTCCCTACTGTTGCACTCGCTGGAGTGGGATTAGTAATTTTTACCCCTATGCTCTCCAACACTTTCCCTACTGTTGCACTCGCTGGAGTGGGAATAGTAATTTTTATCCCTCCGCTATCCAACACTTTCCCTACTGTTGCACTTGCTGGAGTGGGAATAGTAAATTATTTCCCTCCGTTATCCAACACTTTCCCTACTGTTGCACTCGCTGCAGTGGGAATAGTAATTTTTACCCCTCCGCTATCCAACACTTTCCCTACTGTTGCACTCATTGGAGTGGGGATAGTAAATTTTACCCCTCCGCTATCCAACACTTTCCCTACTGTTGCACTCGCTGGAGTGGGAATAGTAAATTATTCCCCTCCGCTATCCAACATTTTCCCTACTGTTGCACTCAATGGAGTGGGAATAGTAATTTTTTACCCTCTGCTATCCAACACTTTCCCTACTGTTGCACTCATTGGAGTGCGAATAGTAAATTATTTCCCTCCGCTATCCAACACTTTCCCTACTGTTGCACTCGGTGGAGTGGGAATAGTAAATTATTCCCCTCCGAAATCCAACACTTTCCCTACTGTTGCACTCGCTGGAGTGGGAATAGTAATTTTTTACCCTCCGCTATCCAACACTTTCCCTACTGTTGCACTCATTGGAGTGGGAATAGTCAATTATTCCCCTCCGCTATCCAACACTTTCCCTACTGTTGCACTTGCAGGAGTGGGAATAGTAAATTATTCCCCTCCACTATCCAACACTTTCCCTACTGTTGCACTCGCTGGAGTGGGAAGTAATTTTTTATCCTCCGCTATCCAACATTTTCCCTACTGTTGCACTAAGGGGCCGATTCCGATTCAGGCCGGAAATCACTCCGACCGAGCCGGACCCGGAGAGATTTCCGACCGAATCGGACTCTAGCAGCCCGACCGAACGAGTACGATGCGGACGCATGCTATTGGACTCGATTCGGTCGGACTCCCATTGAAGTCAATGGGAGCCGGTCGTACAACGCGTACGCGGGCTCCCATTGACTCAATGGGTGCGAGGCGAACAAGGGCGCCCCCTACAGCGGGTACGCGTCGATGCGAATCGCGCCATACATGCACAGGTAGGGGGGACTCGGTCCGCCCTGTGTGCAACTCGCGCGGCTACGCGTACAGGGGGGTCCAACACGGACCCCCAAAGTCTGGCTCCGACTGCTCTTTCGAGCCGGACGGCACGAGTCGGTCGGACTGCTCGAGGCGCGCATCGTACTTGCCCGGCCGGGGAACGTCTCCATTGCGCGGTGCGAGCCGTGTCCGTGCGAGTCGGTCGGAGCGGGTCGGACCCGCGTACGAGTCGGTCGGCGATTTCGCGCGCGCTCGCATCGTACTCGCTAGCCCGGACGCACGTACGAATCGGTCGGGAAAGAGGGCTCCGAATCGGATCCGGTTAAGCCGAATCCGATTCGGTGCCCTACCGGCCGAGATCGGAATCGGCCCCTAAATGTAGTTTAAAATGTAGGTTTAAAAAATATTACATATTTTAGGGGCCCATTACGATACCCGGCGTAAATAAATCCGCCAGGCATGGAAGCGGCAAAAATCCGCCCGCATACACCGTCTGAACACCGACCACGCCATTACGATTACACAAACCGAAAACCGCCATCGGCGGAAAAATCACACAAAATACCGCCCGCCATCGTCCGAGTCGGAGTCAAACCGCCCGCCACGGACGGAAACACGCCCGACAACACAAAACCGCCCGCCCTCACGGCCGACACACCGCACGTGAAATTACGATCGCACCGCCATGAGCGCGGGAAAACCACAAATATACCGCCCGCCAGCGCAAACAACGCCGATGCCAATCGACACGGCAGAAACCATGGCGCCCACGTCCCTGCACAGAAACCATCCGCTCACAAAACCAATAGCACACAACATGGCCAATAAGTCCACACAGCAAGGCACGCACAAATAGACAAGCACAGTACACATCCCGAAAACACCCCCCGGACAAACAAAAACTACAAAGGCCAGAACCCCAGACACAACACACCTGAAAACAACAGACCATGAGGACACACCCACATAGGTGAGTACAAAAGCAGCACTCCCACAGACCACAACCCCTTGCTACATTGCAAACCAGAGAGGAGAGGAGAGGACACAGTGACACAGCGAGGACAACAGCACACCACAGAAACGCACACATCACCACCACCACCACCACCAAACACCGGCACCACAAACCCCCTGAACATTACACAACACACACCGCACCAGCACCACAAACACCATGGCACCACAAAGAA
Source organism: Calotriton arnoldi (assembly GCA_963921515.1). Lineage (NCBI taxonomy): Eukaryota > Metazoa > Chordata > Amphibia > Caudata > Salamandridae > Calotriton > Calotriton arnoldi. The sequence continues at coordinate 278,723 of CAWUFW010012366.1, read as the reverse complement.
TGCCCAAGTTCACGCCCATGGAGCTGACGGTCATGGTCGACGAGATCATCAAGGTGCACCCACAAATCTATGGGAACATGGTCCAACACACACCACTAGCCACCAGAAACAGAATGTGGAACCGGATCGTAGACCAGGTCAATGCAGTCGGGACCCTGCCCAGGAACAGAGTCGAAATTAACAAACGGTGGAATGACGTCAAGAGCCTGGTCAAGAAGAAGGAGGGCAAAAACAGAGAGCTGGCTGCCGTCACTGGCGGAGGGAATCCCGCGCTCTTCAAGACCTTCAAAGCGTGGGAGGAGAAGGTGCGAGTCATCATACATCCCGAGATCCTCGCCGGATTAGCAGGGGAGTGGAGGCTGGTAAGTACAAACTAATGTATACCAGCACACCGCTATGTACTCACATGCACTACCACCATGCCACAGCTCCCAGGGACAAACACCCCCATGTCCAGCACACAATACACAACACATCACACACACATGCAACAGACACCACCACACACAGCCCAAACCGAACAACTGTAAGATGCATGGGGACATGTGTACATTCAGCCAGCCACGTAACCACCAACAGGTCCCCAAATATGCCAGAAGCGCCACAACGAGCACCCACCACACCCATGTGTCCGCCACAGCTGCACAAACCGACAAGTAACAGGTAAGTGGCAGGAACACAAAGTGCAGTGGGTGGGACGGTGGACAGCCCAAGTACAACACACACCAGGCCCCTAGTCCCACAGCACAGCAAGGAGGAGCATCCCCCACAGCCACGTGTCAGCCACTGCAGTGCACAACAACAGCCGAAAGGCAGACATCACGGTCCACAGCAATCGGTGTCAGTGGGTGTCCAGCCACCCCCACGACCCACAACACCCCCCCACCCCCACAGACCTGCAACATGGAGCACCCCCCGTTTAGAGCAATGTGGCATCCAGTACAGTGCACGCACGAACAACCTGCAGGTGGGAAACTGGACAGGGCTGGATTACTGGAGGTATGAGGACCGGCACACGACCAACACATGGGACATGTCACGTAGCAGACGAAAACGCAGCACCGCCCACCGTCACGAACAAGTGAACAATGTGCACACGGACATGAACAACAGACTCACACCCCACATGACCCATCACAGACATAGCAACACCCAAGGAGCCACGTCTGCATACACAAGCCACACTGAAAATAGTACCACACGGCAGCCACTGTGCAACTCATCACACACAACCGAAACACCATTGAAGTCCTGTCCATGTAGCCCCTACTGCCTGTCAACCACACACCCCACAACTACGCCTATGTAAGACAAACAACACTAGACGCAACAGAGCGGAACAAAAGAAATGCACACGAACACCACTGAACCCATCAAACACACAGACACACCATGCACATACAACATACCATCCATCCCATCCGTCAGCCCCAGTCTCATGAAAGGCATGTCATCCGCACAGCTGCCACACATACAGCAGTCACGCTAAGATACATGCCCATGACCAACCATGTGCCAGAAGTCAATGAAGCGCACGACACACTGTGAGCAACAACACACAACATGGGCCACACCCCCCACGAGCACTGCAGTGATGCACATGGCACAGGGCAGCACGCACACCAAGGAGATGGGACAACTGCAATACGTTGGCTTTCACACACAACCATCACTCACTCATAACGATGCGTCCAATGCCATGTCCAGTAATCACAACAGACAGCAAATATGCAGGCCATGTCAAGCATGCACACACCTCAAACCATGCACTGTCATGCTGCCACAACACATGTCACGTTCGGCACCCATGGCTCACAGCATGTACCCCAAAAGCATCTTCCCTCCCAAATGCGAATCTGGGGCATGGCCCCCATGTTGCCATATGCGTTCCTAAGCGTTCCATTTGAACCCCAAAAGCATCTACCCTCCCAAATGCGAATCTGGGGCATGGCCCCCATGTTGCCATATGCGTTCCTAAGCGTTCCATTTGAACCCCAAAAGCATCTTCCCTCCCAAATGCGAATCTGTGGCATGGCCCCCATGTTGCCATATGCGTTCCTAAGCGTTCCATTTGAACCCCAAAAGCATCTTCCCTCCCAAATGCGAATCTGGGGCATGGCCCCCATGTTGCCATATGCGTTCCTAAGCGTTCCATATGAACCCCAAAAGCAAAGTACAAACCAGACCCAGGATGGGCCAGGAGCCCGCATACACCAGAGTCACAATGAGTAGGGGCACAGCAACACACCCATCGGCATGGCCAATCCGTCCCATGCCACATGTGCACAGCACACAGTCCCATTGCCAAGCACACACAACTACAAATGCCACAGCCACACACTCGCCTCCGGGAAACCCATGTACGAGAATGCACGAACTGCCAATGTCAGACGACAAATACATACTTCGCCAGGTGCAACACAATAACAAATCTCATTCTCTCCACAGGTGACGAACTGCCGGATGCTGGGGATGGAGACAGCAGCCAGCACAGCCAGCCTACAAGCCCCCAACGAGGACACACGGATGTGGAGGATCTGTCCTCCTCTTCGGACACGGACCACCAAGCAGGCCCATCTGGTGTGGCAGGGCCCAGCCGCTCCCCAGGACCCCTCCTACCCACCAACCCATCATCCAGGGCTGCTGAACAGTCCCAGCCCCCTGCTGCCACTGTCGTTGCGGCCACACCCACGGTCATTGCGGCCACACCCACGGTCATTGCGGCCACTACCACTGCCGCAACCGCCACCATCGCCGCACCGACCACCACCGCCGCCACCACCACCACGTCTTCGCTGGCACCAGCCCCAGCGCAGGTGGTGGCCCGGCCGACTGGATCCACCCTGGGAGCCACAGCGAGGACCGTGGTGAGCAATGTGGCTAGTGGGCAGGCCGGTGGCAGCAGGACTGGTAGGAGGAGCAGGGTCAGGGAAACGCCAGCCTCCCCTGGGAGCCATGCCCTGCCTCAAATGGCCAGAGTCCTTGGGGCCTATGAGGAGGCCCAAGAACAATGGGTCAGGTCTGCTTCAGACACGCGGGAGGTGCTGGGGGTGCTGAGGTCCATGGACGCCCGTATAGGTCAACTCGTGGACCTCATGGGCCAGCTGGTGGTGGCGGTGAGGACACGGCCAGGGATAGCAGCTCCCCTCCGCCACCACCTGCCGGGGCGCAGGGTCGAGCAGCAGTGTCCAGTTCCCCTGCGTCCACAGCCAGTGAGCACACCTCAACCACCAGCATGTCGCAAGCAGGCACCCCCTCGCAAACGTGGAAGGGGCCGTCCGAAGAGGAAACAGATCTCCCGGGAGGACTTCGCACGCTCCAGTCGCAAGTGAGGCAGCCAGCCAGCCTTCCGCCAGCCTTCCTTGACCAGCCACTGCATTGACTTGCTCTACGATCCCACTCCACACAGCCAGCTGGATGGCATGTGTGTGTTGGACTATGGACATAGAACCAGTGGGTACACCCTGAGCATCACGCAGCCATGACCGACAGCTCATTGTCACTGCACGCACCACTTTTGTCATCACCTTACACACAATCACATGTCACAGTTTGGAATAAATGCACCTTTTTCACTAACTGCTGTTTGTGCCCTGTGTTTTATTTGTACGGAATACAACGGCCACCTTGGGCGGAAAGGCACCTGATGCGTGGCATGGCAATGGAATCCTTAGGGCCTGTAGGGACCTAGGGGTGGGAGACAGAACAGGAGCACATTCAATGAGTGTGTCACACACCCATCACACAGTACATGTCAACAACTACAAGCAATGTACACACATCGCACAGAGCAATAGGGCACAATGCCACAGTCACCAACAGTGGCATACTACCCTGGCCATGGAGCGTTGACACACAGCACGTAGTGAACAAACGGCCACCCTGACACAGCACACACACACCTGCACAGATACAGCCACATCAGCCGTCGTACATGGACACTCACCGTCAAGTGAAGTAGCGGGCGATGAGCTGCTGCCGCACATTCCCAGCTTCCTCCTCTCCGCTGTCCTCCTCACTCGAGCTGTCCTGGTCTGCGGGCTGGGGCCCTGGTTGATCTCCGTCATCCACAATGAGGGGGATCTGCTTACGAATGGCCAGATTGTGCAGCATGCAGCATGCCACCACTATCTGGCACACCTTCTGTGGGGAGTACGCCAGTGCACCCCCGGTGCGGTCCAGGCACCTGAACCTGGACTTGAGGAGGCCAAAGGTACACTCGACCACACGTCTGGTCCTCCCATGTGCCTCATTGTATCGATCGTCTGCTGGGGTGCGAGGATTCCTCAATGGACTGAGCAGCCATGCCCCATTCGGATACGCAGAGTCACCTGGGTGTGAGGGACACAGAGAACCGTTGCTATTCCAACTGGACAGGGGACAGCATCGCACAACCAGCACGCTACACCACTCCACATACTCACCGACAATACAGCCACGATCCTGTTGCATATTGGCCATCAGTCGTGGCAAGATGCTGTTGCGCATTATGTGTGCGTCATGTGCCGAGCCTGGAAACTTGGCACACACGTGGGTGATCACCATGTCCGCAAGGCACACCACTTGCACATTCAGGGAGTGCGTGTGCTTCCTGTTGCGGTACAGGTGCTCAGTGGCCTGTGGTGGAACAAGGCCAACATGTGTGCAGTCAATGGCTCCAACGACGTGTGGGATTCTGCCAAGGGCATAGAATGCACCCTTCACTGCCGCCAACTCACGAGCCCTGGGGAAGCGGATGTACCTGTTTCGGTACAGCATCATGGCTGCCAGTACATCCCTCAGCACCTTGCTGAACATGGGCTGGGACATCCCTCCTCCACTGCCCACCGTGTGCTGGAATGACCCAGTGGCGAAGAAATGCATGGCGGCCATCACCTTAGCCGTGGGGGTGACAGCAGTCGGATACACCCTGCGGGGACGGAGATGGGACTCTAACATGGCACACAGTCGATGCAGGGTTGGCCTGTCCAGCCGAAACTTCCTAATAACCTCTGTATCGTCCATGTCCGCCAGCAATTGGTATGGGCGGTCAATGTTCGGTCTCCGCCTGGGGAAAATGGCAGAGGACACATGTCAAAGCAACACACCACATAGCAATTTCGCATACACATCACTGACATGACTGAGCAAGCACATGAGCCACAGCCCAGCTGTCAAGCTGGGACGGCACGGCCACAATACACTTACACAGGTCTCCCAACAATGGCAATGGCAAGTGAGACATACCACTGCCATGTGCATGCACATGGGGATCTAGGCCCCAATGACTTGCGTGGCGTGCTGATGGGGACTGACTGCATATTCGTCAAGCGGCAACGCCACGGCAACATGAGTGTCTGCTGAGCATGGAACTGCTTCCGAGCCTGGATGAGTATGGCACACGACGACGACGATGTGGGCACAGGCTGAGCGGTCAATACAAGTGGGACCTGTGGCACGAGGGGATATGAGACAGTAGTAGGTGTCAGCACTGCACCCTATGTACAGCACTGTATGGATCACACCTCCCGAAACATTGACAGGTGTCCACATTGACAGCCCCATGCCAAGACGGCTGTGTGCTTGCAGTCACACGTCACAGGTGAGAGGTTACATTGCACGTGCCAGGTGGCAGACGTACATAGTGGGAGCTGGCATGTGTGTGCATGTGTCTCCTGTTCAGGATCCACCAGATGGGCGCTGACTCTGTACTGAGCATTGGACACAGCATGTTCCGTGGAAGGCTTGTGTGTGTGGGATGGTGGCACTGGATGTGCCTCCGTTGGGTGGGGGGCCATGCACAGGGCGGGTACGTCGATGATTGCGCATTGTTGGTCACGGTGGGTGCACCAACTAAGATGTGTTGCCCTGTGTTCAATTCCTATGTCCGCATGATGATGGACTGTGGATGTGGGCAGACTACACATTGGTCGATGTGCTGTCTATATGCATGTGCCTTCACACCAGGCACAGCTGCCCCTGCACATGTGACCCCTGCTGGACTCGCTGCTGGGTCTGTGGAGCTGATGCACCGTCTGTGCGTGGGGCGGACAGCTCTCCTCACTTCCCTCATTGCGCATGTCATGTCTTTGCCGCAGGTGACATGGTTCATGGAGGGCCCACATGTACGCGTGGGTAGGCTACACATGATTGTTCACTGGTCGCCACCCCCAGTCAGTGTTTCGAATGGGAAGGTTGTCGTGCTGGTGGTATGTTCGATGTGGCGGATGGGCGAGCCTAGGTGCGGGCTTACATTCCGGACATGGGGGGTAGTTGGATTGGCGACTAGTTGCAGTACACACGGAACACGTCTCTTCCTTTCCACATCTGGGTCATCCCTTGTACTAACTGACAGTGATATAGTCATCTTCGCCCCAGCCCTCATGTCCTCCCTCGCCCCCCAATATGCATGCTCACCTGCGAGGCTAGCGCTTGCACAGGCAGCCCCAAGCTCGCACCAGAGAGGGCAAGGAGTGTATGTGTGGGTCCAGTTGCACGAGTGGGCTGTCTCAGGGTATGATGTGTGGCGGGACGCCGTCCACCTGCGTGGTGCCCCAAATGGAGACCCGGCCTGCATGGACTATGCATCACAGTCTTCGCCTTCCGGATCCGCCACCTGCGACACCCAGTGGCTGTGGCTGCCCTTGCGGCCATGCCGCGTCCGTCTGTGGCTGATGGCCCACACATTCACTCTTTGGCCTCTCTGGGGAGGGCTCGGGGGTGGTGGCGCACGCGCTTGCACTTAGTCGCAATGGCATGTGGCGTGGTTGGTATGATGGGCAATGGATGGGCTGGTGCGAGCCACCTCCCGTGACGTCAGTGCTGCTCGTGCTGTGGTGCGTCCCCCTACACTTCCATTTGACTTTTTGCCATGCTAGACGTTGAGGTTCTCTTGCCTGCGTGATATGACCAGGAGGAGCGCGAGGAGACCTCTCACACACCATGCTCCACTGCCATCCCGTGCCCTGTATCGCTTGTGCGGATTGACTATGTTGGGGTTACACCTGGTCGACTGGGGCTGTGTGTGCCTTGTCAAGGGGCATGGCGGGCGCACAACAGGATCCAGCTTGTCCACAGAGGGTGGGCTGAGGTGCGCCTGGTACCGCTATGTACGTGTGCCCGGCTGCTGTGCACACACGTGTTCACTCCCCCCGACAGGTGTCCTCTCACAATGCCCAGGGAAGCGGTGGTGTACTGTTCATGACCCCTCCCAACACGGCGTGCTCCAACTTGGCATGTGCGCATCTACCCGTCGCACCCACCCACCTGTGCACTGCGTCCATACGACTTCACACGACACATGTGTGTCTTCCACAGTTGTGCTACTCATTTGCGTTGACATCCAATACCAGTGGACTACATGGTCATGTCACGACTGCCGTGTACTTCACATACTCTCATCCTCTCTCATTCGTACATGTGAAATGAGTCAGCGGAGACAGTTTTGGTTTCAAACATTATATTGAGTCTTCTGTCCTCTGTGATGCAGTATAGTGGACACTACTGGCAGCGGAATACATGTTGAGGATATACTGAGCATGATTGCAAATGGGATAGGGTGTGGGGTTACATGTGATTGGCTGTTGCATGTGGGATGTGGGCTTCAGAGTGACATCTGCTTGGCCAAGGCTGTGCTAATGTACATTTACGTATAGCTGCGGAGCTGCGGACTTTGACACAGACGGTATACATGTAGCCTACCAGACCGCTTGGCATCATGGGCACAGTCCATCTCAGTTCCATGTGACAGGTTTGCTGCGGTTGTTCCTCATGCACGCGTGCATGTGAGATGACATCAGGGCATGTGCTTGCGTGCATGCAGCGGCGTGCCACTTGTTGTTGCACTGTGGTGGTTACTGGACATGTCACAGTCACTGGGGTCGTGTTGTTGTTGTATGCACTTGTCGTCCATGCAAAGGTCCTGGTATGGGATTCCCGGGGCGGGGTGGGAGGGGTGCAGCACCCACAGACTCCAGGCGACCTATTCATGTCCACTGAGCGGTGTGTGTGTCCATGTGCGCTGGATCCATGTCGTGTCCTGGTTGTTCGTGCAGTTCCGTCCATGTGGGTGCGATACACAGAGCCCATGCCACTGCCTCCCACGATGCATGCGGTGTTCCTGGATGTGATGGGGAACAGTGTGCATGTCCCGGTCATATCCGATGTCATGGCGATGTCGTTGATGGTGTGGTTACAGTTGCCGGTCGTTTGGTATGGCTGTTGTGGTGGTGACTGGCCAGTCCGTGCGGAAGCTAAGCATGGGTGCGGGGTTGGACATCATAGGTCACTCGGGGAACCTGCGTTGTGGTCCGACGTATTTACAGGTTGTCAGGTATGCGATGCCGTCCAGCAGGGCTTCCATGTCATTGGTGGTGTACATGTTTGCCAGCCAATGAAGCGGATGGTGGCTGTCAAGGTGTTGTTCGTAGGTTGTCCCTTGGAGGACCATGATGGGGCATGCTGGGTGACATTCGATGTAGCTGTTATCGATGATCCGTCGTGTGGAGGCACAGTGGTCCCATTTCAGTGCGGGTGCGATGTTGGCCACATACGCCATGCCCCCATAGGCAGAGCAGGCCCTGTCGTGTGCGTCCAGAGGGAGGAGTAGTGGTAGCAGGTCCGCCTTCAGACATGCCGGGTTGGAGAGGCATATCTCGACGGGATGCTGGTAGGGACACCTCCGACAGTAGAAGACGGGCATGACGCAGCTGAGCAATGTGATGCGGTAAGTCAGTCGGTAACTTACGTTCAGCAGGGACAGGAGATCGCTTCCCAATGTATGGCACAGGTTGGTTTTGTACAGCTTGAGCTGTTCGGCGTAGTTGGGTAGGTGTGTTGCAGTTGCCATTTCGCAGCGGTTCGTTGAGGTGGCGTGCTCCGGCTGTGTGTGCAGTCTGCAATGTGCACGCTCCGGGGTTGCTGTGAGCTCTGTGTAGTCGTAGGGAGACAGGACTTGTGTTCTGTTGGCTTGTTTGGAGGACACGGGCCCTCTTCCCACATGCTTCTCAGACAGTTCAAGGTCAGTGCTGTGTGACTCCTTCCAATTAACTTGCATGTGGCCGACATGGGGGAGTGTTTTCTTCTTTCTTCCCCGTCCGTTGTGTGCTTCTGTGATATGCGCTATCTGCCCTGTGGTCGGTCTCCTCGGCATGCCTGTGTTGGTCTATTCTTGGACAATGGCTGTATTCACCGGCTTCTGTCGTAGGGCTGTGGTTTCGGAGTTGGAATGGAAGGTCATTCAGTGCTGTCTGCTCTCCCTTGTGTGGGCGGCAGGCTGCCTTTCCGCTCTGCGTTGGGCCTTGTGTGTGAATGTTATTCTTGGGCCACCTGTTGTCGGTCCCCGTGCTCTTTGGTGTTCCGTTTTATATGTCTTGTTCATATGTGCAGGGTGGTATGGGTTTTTCAGTGTGGTACTGGCGTTCCTCTTCCCGAAGGGGCCCTGCTTCTCGTAGTTGGTGTTGCCGCCGCTGTGTGCTACGCCATGTTTGTTACACTGGGGTGTGTCCTGCTGTTGCGTGACTTCACTGACATGTGTGCGTCGGTTGTGTGGCGTTGGGTGTTGTCCATGATTTGGGCGTTGGGGACATGTCTGTGGCAGGCCTGTCACGTGTCATGTGCGTTCGGGGTGGGGCTGATGTGTGTGCTGCTTGGTTGTGTCCCTGTGTCTGTGTGCGACGCATGCATGGCGCTGCGGTTGGCCTCTGCGTTGTGCGCATGTGTGGCGGCGTCATCGCCGCTTTGGGGCCGTGACGGGGTGGTTGGTTCCTAGTCCCAGGTGGTGTGTACACATGTGTTCCGCGATGTTACGATTTGGCCTGTGTGTCATATGTGGATGCAATGGTGGATGTGTAGTGTACACGCGCTGGTGGGGGTTGTCCGCTTTTTCCGCCCTTGCACTGTATGCGCTGTTTGCGTGCACTTGTTGTGTGTGTGCCTACCTGCGTCTCCGCGGTACGTTGCGTCCTTGGTGGTGCATCAGCAGAAGCATGGGAAGGGCCTGCAGTGCTGGATTCATGCTCGGGGTGCCGCTTCTTCGTTGTCCGTGCTCTGCGTCCGTGTTACCGCCTCTCTTTCACGTACGGTATCTCTTGGCCGTGGGAGCCGTTTGTTTGCGGCATCGTAATTTATGCGCCGGGCGGGACGTGTTTCGTCGGACGGTGTGTGTCAGTTGAGCTGCGCCGCTACGTGTACGGGCGCACTTTGATGGCGGACGGTGTTGCTGGCTTGCCGGCGGTGTTTGGCCTACTTTTCGCATCGTAATTGGACGGGCGTGTGGACTGCTGCGTGCCGGCGGTAACTGGTGGTTTTTGCAAACGCCAGCACGGCGGTTGTGCTTCCGCCCGCCATCGTAATGAGCCCCTTAATATTTTAATTTATATTATAATTGTTTTTTTAATTTTTATGTTACAGGTGTATGTATATATGTATTTATCTTTATTTTTTAATATATTTCTAACATTTTATAATTCATTAAAATTATTATTTATTAATTATTTTTAAGTAAATATATATATATATATATATTACATTTTATATATGTATGTTTAATTTATTTTTAAATTACATTTATTACTTATAATTGTTAAAATTTACAAATAATCCTAAATATTTTTTTAAGTAAAATGTATTATTTCATTTATTTTACATTATTTATAATATATATTTAAAAAACGATATTTTGTACTTTGATATTTTTAACAACGATATTTTTTCGATATTTTTGTACTTACCATTATGAAGATAGGAGGTCGATATTTTTGACAACGATATTTATGTCACGATATTTCTGTAGGTCGATAATAGTGTTGTCGATATTCTGTCAGTGATCCCCCCAAGACACCAGTGGTTGTGGCCCAGTAACAGTTGTCTGTCCAATGCTTCCTGAAAGGGGCACAGAGCAGACAGGTGTTACTGGGCTAAATTCAACACCAGGCATCTTATCAGAGCATCATGATAGGTGGAAAGAAGCAGTATTTCATATTCAGACAACCTGTCCATTAAATGTTGCTGTGTTGCAGTAGTCAATAATACTGAAGTCACAGCATGAGATAGAGCAAAAGTGGGGGGCGACTAAAAAACAATATTTTCAGGCACTTATACGAGATGCGCTGCTGCCACTACCATGCTTATATATGGAGGTAGGCCAACTGCTGCAGCATCAGGTACAGAGGAATAATAAGCAGTTGGTTTCTTTTTGTCAGCATGGTCTTGTACCAGCACCCAAGTGCAAAGCCCTTACTCTCATGAGTGTACAAATTGAAATGTTTCATGTAATCAGGTAAACTCAAATCTGGGCAAAAGAAAATGCATCTTTCAAAGACACAAAGGCAGGTTCTGCTTCTATGGACCAGGGCAAAGGTTCTGGGATTTAATTTTCCACAAGATCCTGAAATGTTTTTTTCTCAATTAGCATAGCCTAAAATCCGCTGATGACTATACCGGGCAATCCCAAACTGTGTGTGCCCAAGAGACAGGGATGGGTTGGGTAGCTTAGGGTGAGCCTTAATGTGACCACCAGACAGGTGTCTTTCTCCAGGGGAAATATGATTTTGATTTAGAATGCAGGGTAAACAAAATTTTGAAAAACTCTACAGTCTTTGTGTCCTTGTTTATTTAAATCACTGAGTAAATATAGGGAGTCACATTAGCATTGATCCAAGGAATATGAGGCAATCAACAAATCCTCAACATATAGAACCATGGTAGAACTAACTAGAAAGAGTAGGCTGTCCAAATTCACTTCATTGTGTAAAGATGGAAAGTGACTCTGTATACCAGTCAACAAGCCAGATCCACACCATTTGCGAGCCACCGAAGGAAAATGTGAAAAGGAACAACAGTAAACCATGTGGCAGTAGGCAGGATACATAACATAATGGTACCACAGAATGTCCCAATGGCAAAATTGGAAAATATACCATTCATATCACTCAAATGTTGCATAAAATGATATTTTGCTTTACTTGACATTTTGGTGGGTAGAATAGCAGTATTACAGATGCTAACAGAGAGGATTAAAATGTTTTACTTTAACAGAGCACCAATAACTCTGTAGATTCCTGCTTCCGCCTCATTGTGTAATGGAGAATATGGAATAAGGGGAAGATTCATCATTGGGTTCAGCCTAAGCTTGACTGGTTCAGAAGTTAAAATACAACCTACATCACTAGAATCCTGAAACCACAGAAAGGAATTTGCTCTAGGGCATCAGATATATTTTGAGACAAACGGGTCGATTCCGATGTCGGCCGGAAGCGCACCTAACAGTATTCGTCCGGAAAAAATACCAGCTGAACGCGTGCTTTCCGACCGACTCGAACACTCTACCAAACAAACAAGTACGATGCGCATAACAGCCCAGATTCCGAGCAAGCCGTACTTACCCATTCCAGCTCCTGTTCCCCGCCCGAGCCGGATCCGTAAACGCCGAATCGAGTCGCACGGAACCAAATACACAGCACCTTCCGGCCGGACTAGTACGATGCGTCTTCCGTACGCGCCGAACTCGTCGCTACGTCCGGCACGTTTGAGCATCCGGGAGAGCTGCACATAAGCTCCGATTCGCGCCACAAGACGATCCACGGCGACGAGACGAACAAGCCAGCGACGCGTACGAGTCGAAGCCACGAGAAACCCGAACGAGACGACCCAACCATGAATCCCATCGCGCAGGTCCTACCAATACTCTACATCTATAACCGGGACCGGTACGGACGCGTACGGCGCAGACGGTAAGTCAAACACCCACAACACAAACAAACGACACGTACCCGAAATATGTCACACACACATAGGGATGCACAAATGACGTACACTAGCAACAGCAGAACCATAGGGACGGGATGGCCATCACCAATGCCATACACACCCATAGGGGGATGGATGCCTGCCACTACTACCATCCCCACCCATAGGGGGATGGATGCCTACCTCTACTACCATCCCCACTCATGGGGGCTGGATGCCTGCCACTACTGCCATCCCCACCCATAGGGGCTGGATGGCTGTCACTACTACCATCCCCACTCATGGGGGGCTGGATGCCTGCCACTACTGCCATCCCCACCCATAGGGGGATGGATGCCTACCACTAACACCACCCCCACTCAGGGTGGGCTGGATGCCTACCACTACTACCATCCCCACTCAGGGTGGGCTGGATGCCTGTCACTCATCCCCACTCATGGGGGGCTGGATGCCTACCACTACTACCATCCCCACTCATGGGGGGCTGGATGCCTACCACTACTACCATCCCCACTCATGGGGGGCTGGATGCCTGTCACTACTGCCATCCCCACTCATGGGGGGCTGGATACCTGCCACTACTGCCATCCCCACCCATAGGGGGCTGGATGGCTGTCACTACTACCATCCCCACTCAGGGTGGGCTGGATGCCTGTCACTACTGCCATGCCCACCCATAGGGGGCTGGATGCCTACCACTAACACCACCCCTACTCAGGGTGGGCTGGATGCCTGTCACTACTGCCATCCCCACCCATAGGGGGCTGGATGGCTGTCACTACTACCATCCCCACTCATGGGGGTCTGGATGCCTACCACTACTACCATCCCCACTCATGGGGGGCTGGATGCCTACCACTACTACCATCCCCACTCATGGGGAGCTGGATGTCTACCACTACTACCATCTCCACTCATGGGGGGCTGGATGCCTGCCACTACTGCCATCCCCACCCATAGGGGGATGGATGCCTACCACTAACACCACCCCCACTCAGGGTGGGCTGGATGCCTGCCACTACTGCCATCCCCACCCATAGGGGGATGGATGCCTACCACTAACACCACCCCTACTCAGGGTGGGCTGGATGCCTGTCACTACTGCCATCCCCACCCATAGGGGGCTGGATGGCTGTCACTACTACCATCCCCACTCATGGGGGTCTGGATGCCTACCACTACTACCATCCCCACTCATGGGGGGCTGGATGCCTACCACTACTACCATCCCCACTCATGGGGGGCTGGATGCCTGCCACTACTGCCATCCCCACCCATAGGGGGATGGATGCCTACCACTAACACCACCCCTACTCAGGGTGGGCTGGATGCCTGTCACTACTGCCATCCCCACCCATAGGGGGCTGGATGGCTGTCACTACTACCATCAATCAATCAATCAATCACAGAATTTGTAGAGCGCACTACTTACCCGCGAGGGTCTCAAGGCGCTGGGGAGAGGGAAGGGGGGGTGCTGCTACTGGTCGAACAGCCAGGTCTTGAGTAGCCTCCTGAAGGTCAGCAGGTCTTGGGTCTGTCGTAGGCTGAGTGGAAGGGTGTTCCGGGTCTTGGCGGCGAGGTGTGAGAAGGATCTGCCGCCGGTGGTTGTTCTTCGAATGCGAGGGACGGTGGCGAGGGAGAGGTCGGCGGAGCGGAGCTGGCGGTTGGGGACGTAGAAGAAGAGTCGTCTGTTGAGGTAGGCTGGGCCAGTTTTGTGGAGTGCCTTGTGTGCGTGGATGAGGAGTTTGAAGGTGATCCTCCTGTCGACGGGGAGCCAGTGCAGGTTCCTCAAGTGGGGGGTGATGTGGCTGTGGCGTGGTACGTCGAGGATCAGGCGTGCGGAGGCGTTTTGTATGCGTTGCAGTCGCTTGATGAGCTTGGCCGGGGCTCCCGCGTAGAGGGCGTTCCCATAGTCAAGTCTGCTACTGACGAGGGCCTGGGTGACTGTTCTTCTTGTGTCTGTCGGGATCCACCTGTAGATCTTGCGAAGCATGCGGAGGGTGTTGAAGCAGGAGGAGGAGACTGCGTTGACTTGCTTGGCCATGGAGAGCGTTGAGTCGAGGATGACTCCCAGGTTGCGTGCGTGGTCGGTGGGTGTCGGGGCTGCTCCCAGCGTCGTTGGCCACCAGGAGTCGTCCCAGGCTGAGGGGTTGGAGCCGAGGATGAGGACCTCCGTCTTGTCCGTGTTCAGCTTTAGTCGGCTGATCTTCATCCAATCGGCGACGGCCTTCATTCCTTCATGGAGATTGGCTTTGGCGGCGAGGGGGTCCTTGGTGAGGGAGAGGATCAGTTGAGTGTCGTCGGCGTAGGAGATAATGTTGAGGTCGTGCTGTCTGGCGATGCGTGCGAGCGGGGCCATGTAGATGTTGAACAGTGTTGGGCTGAGGGAAGATCCCTGGGGTACGCCATCCCCACTCATGGAGGTCTGGATGCCTACCACTACTACCATCCCCACTAATGGGGGGCTGGATGCCTACCACTACTGCCATCCCCACCCATAGGGGGATGGATGCCTACCACTAACACCACCCCTACTCAGGGTGGGCTAGATGCCTGTCACTACTGCCATCCCCACCCATAGGGGGCTGGATGGCTGTCACTACTACCATCCCCACTCATGGAGGTCTGGATGCCTACCACTACTACCATCCCCACTCATGGGTGGCTGGATGCCTACCACTACTACCATCCCCACTCATGGGGGGCTGGATGCCTGCCACTACTGCCATCCCCACCCATAGGGGGATGGATGCCTACCACTAACACCACCCCTACTCAGGGTGGGCTGGATGCCTGTCACTACTGCCATCTCCACCCATAGGGGGATGGATGCCTACCACTAACACCACCCCCACTCAGGGTGGGCTGGATGCCTACCACTACTACCATCCCCACTCATGGGGGGCTGGATGCCTGCCACTACTACCATCCCCACTCATGGGGGTCTGGATGCCTACCACTACTACCATCCCCACTCATGGGGGCTGGATGCCTACCACTACTACCATCCCCACTCATGGGGGCTGGATGCCTGTCACTACAACCACCCCTTCTCATAGGACGGGTAATGCATGACACAACTAGCATACTCCCACATAAGGACTGTCTGTAAATTACATCCCACCCCCAACACCATGACAAGCGTGTGTGGTCTGTGTCAAATGCATACAACACTGAACATGACATTGAACATACAATGTGACCCCCTAACACATGTGTCACACATAATTGTGTGTGTGGCCTACACAATGCAAGCAGACCATGACCACTGTGGCAATGTGGCCCAAAGCCCCATCACCACAGTGCCCAAAGGTAAGTGTGTGCTCCATAGCTGAAGCACATTTTGAACAGTGTGGCAATGGGGCCCAAAGCCCCATCACCACAGTGCCCAAAAGGTAAGTGTGTGCTCCATAGCTGAAGCACATTTTGAACAGTGTGGCAATGGGGCCCAAAGCCCCATCACCACAGTGCCCAAAAGGTATGTGTAGTCCTGGTAAAAGCTGCAAAAACAAAACTGCAGGGATTATTCCTGGCCACACAACACCAAACACTACAGTGGCATTGTAGTGCTTGTGTCCCATAGCAACATAGATTGTGTGAGGCAAGCAGTGCAGTGCCAATGACACATCGTTCTGGCCATGTGCACACAAACATCAGCCATGGGGGCCCACATTGTCTACATTCACAAATAACACAATGACAGAAGTGAGCATCATAATGCAGACCCACATATCTGCACCAATGGACACACAAATGTAGATATCCTGTGGAGACTGTAGATGTCAGGTGAACAAATACCATACCATGGCAGCAATGGGACATACTACCCATGATCAATGTGCTGACTGATGACCTAGCAGTCCCAGGGCCAGCAGGGGAAAGCCAACAAACAACATACAGCCAATGGCAAACTAAAGATATGCCAATGCAGTGGTGCAAATGCACAAACACAAACAGGCAGACTCACACTGCATATCATACACAACAGGTGAGGGGGTTGTGTGCCAGTGTCCCCAGGCAAACACACAACACATGAGGAGGCCAGATTCACTAATACACAGATGTCAACACAGTCACATACAAAAGTAACTCATGGATTGGATTCCCCTATGTGGGCAAACAGGCATTGTGAGATGAGAGGGAGCCCAAATTACACATGTCACACAAGCTTGTAGCAACAGCAACAAACACAGCAAGAGACAGAACCACCACAGCACTTCCCCCAGGGACCCCACATTGTGGTGACACTAGCCTGCATGACAATCACACTGTGATGACAAAGGTAGATGTCATCCACACTGTGAACCACAGCCATGTGTCCTGAGCAACAAACTACCATCACACCTATACAAGCACAAAGCACTCAGCATGGCCTGACAGCCAAGGACAATATGGAGGTAATGCCCCAGCCGTGCAACAACTCACATTTGCACACACTCAACGCCACACACCTTGAACTCCACCAATGTGCAGCAGTGAAGCTCACATGGACTGCTGACATTGCACATGCACCCATGACAATCCCAGGAGTGGTGGGGGGAAATAAGGTGCAGAAACCCATCACACATGGCCAGTCAACAATACTTGTGAATGTCTGACACACTGCACAGTATGCCGTACATGGGCATGACGTGAAATCCACCCCAAACAATGGGATCCTGGCCATAGTCACACACCAATGAAGAAGCCAAGCTGACCCACAAAGGACACACATAGACAACTTCCAACATTGCAGCTCTGACCCTGAGGAGTGGCAGCAGTCACACACACAACGTGTCACAATCACTGAAAGCATACACAAACAGAAAATCACATTACTCGTGTAACCAACAAGTGCCAAGAGGAATACTGACTGTGTCCCATCTGCGTTTGCCCACATCCCCAGCCCTGACAACAAATACAACTAGGGATGACAACCTCATGAACATTAGTTTGCCATGCACCCACATCCCGGAGAAACCAGGTTCGAGATGCTGGATGGACACAGAACAACTCAGCAAGCATCACAAACAGGAACATCCGTAGGGACACAGCCTGTGTAGGAAAAGGAGAAGGGAACACGCACAGACATGCCTACACAACACACAACACGGGCACAGCCTATATCACGGAATCACGCACTGCCATGAGGGCACTACACTCCTGTGGAAGGTCAGCTGTGCCAAACCTTGTCTGTGCACGACTCAAACATGTCAGCAGAACACTCGGTCAGTGAGTCAACAACTACAACACACTGAAGGCTCTGCTCATATCCGCCTGGGCACGGGAGTGTCACGTCAGTCATCTGCATACACCCAAGACACGTGTAAAGCAACTTGCACTGTGTACACAGATGAGTCCTCCAAATTTGATGTGCTAAACTGCATGTCCATTGGAGACGGGCACACAGTCAGGGTACTAGGAACATTGGACAGTGGTAAGCCCACCAGATGTGCATCAGTGTAGGACAAAGATGGTAATCTACAAATGCTAAAAGTACATCCCTGTGTCAAATGCTGAACATTACACCCTCAGACTGCAGCAAAGGATGCTATAGATCCAGACTAGATTAGGACACATATCCCATGGACCACATGGAGCCCATCACAGCAAAACTTTATTTACCTTATCTGAACACTATTACAACAGCAAATGCATGATTCTACACATCTACATCATGTACCTCCAAAGATTAACCACAAGTAAACAAAAAGAGGCTTTATTCAGCAAGTGTGCAACTCAAATCAAAAGTCCAAAATAAACTAAGGCCAATGGCCAGTCCAAATATACAGTCCCAACAGGGTGATGTGTGACAACTTGTCAACAATTGCTTGCCTGCACAGGTACGGACAGGGGACATCCCCCTTGGAGGGGCATACGAGGGGCAGGCCAGGCACCGCAGGGACAGGATCAGGGGATGCCAGAAGGAGGCAGTGAAGGGGAGGTGGGTGCAGGAGTGTCACCGGCAACTGCAGTGGAGGTGTCTGACTCAGGGGGCTGGCACCACCGCAGGGCTCAAGTCAGATGGTGTTGGTGCTGCAACCACTGCAGTGGGCTGGTCAGATGGAGTGGACTGGGTCCCCAATGCAGTGCCCGAGTCAGACGGGGTGGTTGTGGACTCCACCGCAGTGCATGACTCCAAGGTAGTGGAAGGGGGGCAGAAGAGCTGGGCAGGACAGAGGGGGGACACGGTCTCCACACCAGTGGCACAAACAGGCAGAGCGTCTGGTTTTGGGGTGGAAGAGCAAGTGGCAGGGGGAGGGCCTAAGCAGTTTGGGGATGCGGTATCGGTGTGTGGGGGAACCTGGGGCAGGGTGTTTCGGTGGAACCTGTGGAGTGGTGGCCTGGGGGATGGAGGTGAGAGACTGGGTGGTTGACTTGCAGGGCGGTGGCGGGGTCTTGCTCTTCCGGGACCGGGGGGACTTGCGGGTGGGGGGCTCACTCTGCCTGCACCTGGGGGAGGGTGTCCGGGGGTGAGGGGCACTCCCCTCTGTGTGGGTGGACTTCCTCTTCCCCCGGTATGCTGGATCAGTGGGATTGGAGGGGAAGAGGCCGAGGTCACAGAGGAAGAGCTGCTTATCAGGTGGGGTTGCAGGTGAGGCAAGGGAAGGGGTCTTGGAGGGAGAGGATCTTGAGGATTGCGGAGTGACTGTGGTTGCCTGTGTGTGTGTGTGTTCCCCATCCCCTGTGTCTGTGGTATCAGTCCCCTGAGGATGCTTGTGTGCACGTCTTGCCTTTCTCTTGGGTGTGTCTGTGCTGCTCGTGTCTGTGTGTTTGGGTGACTGTGCAGGTGTGCATGTGCTTTGGACAGGTAGGGGGGTAGGAAGTGTGGATGGGGCAGAGGTGGGAGGGGTGAGGGACTGTTGGAGGAGGGACACTGCTGCCGTCAGGGAGGAGTCCATGGACTTATTGCTCCTCTGTAGGGCAGACATACCCGTCGAGATGCCCTCCATGAACGACACCAGCTGTGTCAACAGAGTGGTGTGTGCATGGAGGACACTCAGCATTGCTGTCTGCCCAACATGGAGCTGCCGAAGGAGGTACACAGACTCCTCACTCAGGGCAGCAGGGGACACAGGGGCAGGGGGTGCGGTGCCTGGCACGAAGGAGACACGCTCCCGAGTACGGGAGCCTCCACGGACCTCAGGAATGGGAGCCAATGGGAGGGCGGTGGTGGTGGTGGTGGTGGCGGGGCCAGACAGACTAGCTGGCCTTTGGTGGCTGCTGAGACCTGCCTCCACAAGGGAGTCATCCTCCGAGCTGCTGTGGTCCTCAGCTGAGGTGGATGGTGCTGAGGACTCCTCGGTGTGGCTCCCCTCGCCCTCCGTGCCACTGAGTCCCTCTGACCACTCGTCCGATGCTGACCCAGTCTGGCTCCGCTGCTCCTCCTGGTCCATGGAGCTGTCCCCTCCTGTGGCTGTGGATGTATCTGCAAACAATTAGGGAAACAGACAAACATCACTCACCTGCACTGACCGCACACACCACAGTAAGTACAGCACATTACAGAGCAAGCCCTGGCATCCTTAGTTGAACATTGCCTAAAGTCCTCACACAGATTCGGGGAAGCCAATTGTCAGTCTGATGGTCAACCATGCGACTCACACCCCTCCTGCCCTTGCACCCATCTGTCTGGTGCCTGTCTGATGGTAAGACCCCAGTGTGGACACATGCACCACCTACACAGTTGTTGGACATTGCAGGGAACACGGTGAAGTATGTGAACATGCACACATCACATCTCTTGCCACTGAGTCAGTGCAGGTGTCCGGATAAAGGGATGGCCAGAGTCTAAATAGAAATGCATGTGATGCATACCAGCACCAGACACCATGATGCACCCTTGTCCGGATAGTCAATGCCACAATGGGGTGCATGTTGCACATGTCACTCCCCTGCAGGATCAGTCTCAGGAAGTTTAATGCCATGACACAGGAATGCGTGCAAAGTCATACATTACTGTCTCAAGTCACATGGCCATGGCAGCCAGCCAACAACAGTCTGCACTGTGTCACAATCCGAGGGCATGGGGAATGCAAGTTATGTGACTGACAAGTGCACATGTCCATCCCCCAAATACCACATCATCTGTACTACTATTTGTCCACGTCATACCAACTGAACATATGGGGGACATGAAACACAACTCTCTGAACATGAGCACCTCACAGTGTGCTGTGAATGACAATACAGCTGCCTGAAAGTCACAGTCGCAAACACCTGTGTGCACAGTCAAGTGATCAGACACCTATAAGTCACAGAAGTATCGCCTATCATGGTCACATCTCAGATGGCATGCTGAGCCCTAACCGATAAACATACCAGTAGTCCTGACAACGAAGACACAGCACAATGAGACAGAGGCAGACACCTGAGGGTACATTTCACTGATCACAACATGCCAGATGATACACGGGAGTGGGAGTACAGAGTGTATTGCATGCCCTGGAGTAGGCATGACTGTCCAGCTCCACCTGTAAGAGGGATGAGTCCTGGACAGTAGGCAGGTGGCTAAGCATGTGTGACACACTGGATACACATACTCCTGAGGCCCAAACATTGTTCCCACCAGCAGCATGGGTGTGTGCCAAATTCCCCAGGGACATGTGGTGAGTCAGAGCAGCAAGCCGACCACATATCAAAGTTACACCCAGATTACATGTCAGAACTTAGGCATTGTGTAAGCAATTGCCCCACCCATGAATCGCACAACATAGTCACGGGAACAAATGCTGTCCCCCACCTTGAGCAAAGCTAAATGCAATGACACAGTCCCCAAATGACACAATTACCTGACTATAAGGGCCACACATATGCGTATCAGAGGAGAAGTGGGCATGTCACAAATGAGGGACATGGGTCCTGGACCACATGACTGATGTACTGTGGAAGTTTAACCAGGCCAGAGGAGGGCACATAGCATGTCAGACAAAGTGCACACTGCAGTCATGGACTCACCCCCTCCTTGCTGCTGTCTGGCCTTCAGCTGCCCATCCAGGTCAGGGAAGACCACCGCCAGGATCCGGAGCATGTGGGGGGTCAGGGTCCGGTGTCCGCCGTCCTGTGAGGAGGCGACAGCTTCAGCTGGACCCTTGCGATCCTCCGGGTCCAGCCACGAAGGTCCTGCCACCTCTTCTGGCGGTTGCGGATCCTGCGCCTGTAGACCCCCACGGATCTTACTTTCCGGGCGATGGTCAGCCAGATTTCCTGCTTCTGGTGGGCATCAACCTGTGAGGATGACAAAGTGAAAAGGCCATTACTACACATGCAACATATACGTGCATCACACAGTTGGATATACATGTCTCAATCACAGGGGCATATGATGTACACAGGCAGTGCAACAATGGCTATGAACAGTTTGCCAGCAGTCACTACATGGTATCATTGCATGGGAAGTAAACCTAGTTGGAATGCACTGTTACTGCACTGTACCAGTTCAGTGCATGTAACTATACACTTTGGGGTGTGACAACTACTCAGTGGGCATGCTAGCCAGTGGTGTGCACACTGAAAGTCCTGCTAGTCAGACAACATGCACAATTAGTGAGGCAGTGGACAGCACACTCACCTGCTCCCCTGGTTTCCCATACAGCTTGCTGTACTGTGGAAGGAGGCTGTCCAGCAGGGCCTGGTTCTCCTCAAGGCTGAAGGCTGGGGCTCTCTCCACAGTACGTGCCATTGCAGGAGCCAGAGGATGCATAAACAGCAGCAGTGTTGGTGGCAGATGTCGTCCTGGAGCATGTAGTGCAGGCAAGTGAGCTCTCAGGGGAACAGCCAGCATTATATGTGGGCTGCAGAGGCAGATACTGTCCCATGTGTCCAAAGTGATAGGTCCAAGTCGTTTGCATCTTCTGAATCTGACCAATCCATGGAATAGCAGCACTAATACACGCCCACAGCATCCTTCAAATCTTCAACTTCATGACACCCATGATTTTGCAACATTGTTGTGGCTGGCCAACTGAATTCACTGCATCAGACTCGTTGGAGCTTCGAAAACGCGTCCGTTGCCATGCCAGGCCCCAGCCAATGTGTGCGCACCGTTCGGTCCACTGCTGTACAATGCGTATTTCGGGATACAACGCGTACCCGCACACATCATATGCAATGGGCCGGCCGGGCACACCGATCGGTCCATTGCTGTTCAACACGTACCCGCTCACATCCAATGCAATGGGCCGTGCGGGCACACCGATCGGTCCATTGCTCTACAACGCGTACCCGGGATACAACGCGTACCCGCTCACATCCAATGCAATGGGCCGTGCGGGCACACCGATCGGTCCATTGCTCTACAACGCGTACCCGGGATACAACGCGTACCCGCTCACATCCAATGCAATGGGCCGTGCGGGCACACCGATCGGTCTATTGCTGTACAACGCGTACCCGCTCACATCCAATGCAATGGGCCGTGCAGGCACACCGATCGGTCTATTGCTGTATAACGCGTACCCGGGATACAACGCGTACCCGCTCACATCCAATGCAATGGTCCGTGCGCGCACACCGATCGGTCCATTGCTGTACAACGCGTACCCGGGATACAACGCGTACCCGCACACATCCAATGCAATGGTCCGTGCGGGCACATCGATCGGTCCATTGCTCTACAACGCGTACCCGGGATACAACGTGTACCCACTCACATCCAATGCAATGGGCCGTGCGGGCACACCGATCGGTCCATTGCTGTACAACGTGTACCCGGGATACAACGCGTACCCGCTCACATCCAATGCAATGGGCCGGGCGGGCACACCGATCGGTCCATTGCTGTACAACGTGTACCCAGGATACAACGCATACCCGCTCACATCCAATGCAATGGGCCGTGTGGGCACACCGATTGGTCCATTGCTCTACAACGCGTCCCTGGACAGGTCACACGCATATGTCACCATGCTGGTCACTGGTGAACCTATGCCAGCCACATTTACTTTCCAGGGACTCAGGGCCACACCTACAACACCACACCCAGTCCACACTGTATCTAAGGCATGTGTGGCAGCATAACCTTATCTGTGTATGGGGGTGAACTTGTGGTTTTTGGGGTGGCACTTGGAGGGTGACACACCCAGGCTGTGCACGTGTTCATGGGGACAGGGTCCTTTGTGTGTTGTGCACCTGACCACTGTGGTGTGCAACTTTTCATTTTTGAGCATGTGTCATGGTCACATTTCCAGGTTGTGTATGTGTATGATATGTCACATACCCCCAGGCTCACATGTGGGAAGGCATGTACGTCACAGGATGGCCCATTGCCACAATAGTGATGTCCCTCCGCAGTCTGTGTGCATGTTGTGTTTCACATGTCTCTGACTCCATGTGCACAATGGGAGACAGTCTCCACATCCACGTGGTTTGTGCATGAACTTTGATGTTGTGTGTGTGTGTGTCACAGACGTCCATGTCTGTCCTGCAGAGGCTACAGGGGCCACTACCTGTGGGTGTCATGTTTGTTTTTCTGACGTGTACATGATACGCCATGTCATGCCAGTGTCCATGTGGCAAGACAGGGTCCCTGGGTATCTACCTGTCAATGAGCTGTGATGCCTGTGGAGCATCTGTCCAGACATGTCACTGTGGTATGTGTGTGGAACGTGAGAGCAGTGAATGGGTATTGTGACACAGCCTAATGGTTTCCCATAGCACACCCTGGAACCTGTTGTAAACACTTGTTGAACAGAGATGTTAGATGATGTCCATGTAGGTGCCATATATGTCCAAACAGAACGACACACACATCAAGTACTTGTGTTTGTTAATGAGGTATCATGTGAAATTGAGTATGGTGAACGGCACATAGGTGGGGTGACTGACAATCTTGCTTTCTTCACCTATGCACTGCAGGGCTCCTGCTGTCCATCGACCATTCCCAGACCTGGCAACGATCGTGGAACGTGACAGCATCCGACGGTACCGCTTCACCAGGCAGCTGATTGAGGATTTGGCAGTGCTGTTGGACCCACATTTGCAGCCTGGCCGGCCGTATCCTACAGCGCTGACCCCCGAGGTGAAGGTGATGGCAGCCCTACACTTCTTTGCCACCGGTACCTTTCAACACACTGTGGCATCTACTGGTGGGATGTCACAGACTATGTTCAGCCGTGTGCTACGTGATGTTTTGGGGGCAATGTTGAGATACCTGAACCAGTACATCTATTTCCCAACACGTCAACGACTCACTGACGTCAAGAGTGACTTCTATGCCCTGGGGAGGATGCCACATGTAATTGGCTCCATTGATGGGACACATGTGGCTTTCATACCACCACCGGCACATGAGCAGGCATACCGGAACCGTAAACATTACCATTCGATCAATGCTCTGGTGGTATGTCTTGCAGATATGACCATCACACATGTGTGTGCCCGTTTCCCCGGTTCGGCACACGATGCCTATTTATGAGGAGTAGTCGCATCCCGAGGATGATGTCACAGATGCCGAACCAGCGTGCCTGGCTTGTTGGTGTGTACTGACTTTGTACCATTGTGTGTGTTCTGCTATGTTGTTTTCCGCACACATTTTCAAATCGGCTAATGTGCAATTGTCTGTCTGTAGGTGATTCGGGATACCCCAACATGCCGTGGATGCTGACACCCCTCAGGAACCCTGTGACACCAGCCCAGATGCGCTACAATGAGGCACATGGTCGGACGAGGAGGGTGATTGAGCGGACCTTTGGTCTCCTGAAGAGCCGCTTCCACTGCCTGGACAAGACAGGAGGGGCCCTCCCATATGCCCCAGCAAAGGTGTGCAAGATTGTCATCGTCTGCTGCATGCTACACAACCTGGCAGTGCGGAAGGAGTTGCCTCTCATACTGGATGACGATGACCAACGTCCGCCACCTGTGGAAGATCCTGGCCTGGGTCACGATGCCAGTGAAGATGATGATGATGATGATGGTGATGTCCGCACATAGCTCATCACCAACTTCTTCAGCTGAATGTGAGTCTCCAGAGGGTTGTAATGTCAATGATTTGAGTTTGCATGATATGTGTGTGTGGTGCTCTGATGCTGTTTGAGTGTGGCCATGTGCTACTTGACTGGATGCGTGAAGCGATGTGTCCTTGCAGGTGGTCTGTACTGCCCAACAGTGTTGACATGCTAACTTGGTTTTGTGTAGTTATCTCGTGACATGTATTAGACATGAGTATTGCCGTTCTGTGCTGTTCTTCAGTGGTTTTGACTGTGTGTCATGTCTGTCCTTCACAGGGTGCTGCCGGAGTTGTTTGATCAACTTGGATCCCCCGAATCCATGATTCAACTTCCAAGGTGGAAGCAGTCGTTTCCCTACAGGTGATGTGCCACACACCCCGGACTTTCTATCTTCTGCACTTTTTGACTTTGTGGCCACAGCCAGGTTGGAATAGCTTGCATTTGTAGTGGAAACAACATGTTGCAAATGTGTAATAAACCTGTGCTTCACTTTGGGATGTGCGTTGTCTGTAGTCACACATCTGACTGACATTTGCTTACTGCACCTGTAGTCTAGTTGACACTGACTGTGAATAGGTGGCGTGTCTGTGCATTCCACTGTATTTCGTTGCAACATCAGTATAGGTGATGAGTCTGATGGCCCTGGTGTGTATGTGTTGTGTGGCCCTAGTGGTGTGTCTCCCTCATATGTGTTACGTCGCCATGACTGACATGACGGTGTTGGACTTGCTGTAGCAGTTAGCATGCACAGTGTCATTTTTCTGATCACCATCTCCATGACAGAGAGCACGTTGGAATCACAACAGAGGCAGATATGGTGTATTGGTGAGTTTATTTACATACAGGTGTGAGGATGGTGCACAGGATGGTGGGTGCTGTACATAGAAATTGGAATCCAAAGTTCCCATGTGATTCGGAAGTCTTGGTAGCTGAAATGTCCAGAGTAAAGTCCACAGTCATCTGATAAATTTGGCCAACTATAGCTCCCCATGTCATGTGGGAGAGTTGGGTTGGCTTCGACAGGGCGTGCAGTTTGCACACAGAGGAAAAGTTCCAGAACAGGTGTTGGCTTCCTGGGGGATGTAGATGGCCATCGGCCTCTCAGTTTGGCCTCCTCGGACGGCCCCTCTTCTTGGGGGGACCCTCAGGTGCAGGCTGCGGCGGTGCAGGGGACTCTCTGCCAGAGTCCTCCTCCCTCCCTGTGGCATTTGCAGTTGTTTCAGCAGCAGATGTTGTGGGCACACAGGGAGGTGAGGCCATGTTGGTGCTGATCTGGCGGAGGCATGTCAGTAAGTCCCTATGCACCGCTGTCAGTTGTTCCAATGTGTCCCACTTGGACTCCATGCCAGACATGTGTGTCTCGACACGTGACATGTGTGTCTCGACACGGGACATGTGGGAGTCCAAGCGGGCATGATGGGCAGCCTGCTGCTGTTGTATGTCCTTGAGGATCCCCACTACCTGGCTGACCTCTCCGGTGCTAGTCTGGTACGCATCCGTGATGCGTGCCAGTTGTGGGTCATCATGCAGTCCAGACCCCTCTGCAAAGAGCGACCTATGTCTACCACCCCTCCCACCACCCCTGGCAACACGTGCAGGACCTGCGGTGGCACGCACAGGTGACCGTGGGCCCACTTGGGTGTTGTTCCTGGGCTCGTTGTCACCAGCTCCAGTTTGGGCCTGGGTCCCTATGCTGTTGTCATCTGTGGTCCTTGGTCTGTCCGTGTTGGCAGGGGTGGCCTGTGTGTTGGCAGTTGTTGGAGGGGTGGGTGCAGGGGTGCAGATGTTGGTCCTGCTGGTGCTGCATGATGACTCACACCGGAGGGTCCAGCTTGTTCTTCGCCATCCGAGGAGTGCAGAGGCTGATCCACACCAGTGAGCTCAGTGTTCCCCGGAGCCTGGGACAGGGACTCCTCCTTGTCTGCTGCTGTGTCCCCATCATCACCTGTTTTGGGGAGAGACACAGATTGTATGTTATGTTTCTACTGGCATCAATTGTTCAAACACCTGACAGTTGTGACTGTACCTCTGGATGTGGGCCAGGACATTGCATTCTCCTAAATTGTGACAGTCAGAGAGTGATATTGGTGTAGCACATTGTCCTGCCAACCTGTGGCATGTCAATGTGAATGTTGAGGTGTGTGCATGACCAGCATTGGCGGTATTTGGTTGCCATCCGGGCCTCCTTCTCGCCCCAGCCCAGTTATCCCACCATGGAATGTGCTTCCATTGCAGGGAGTGCAAGTTGTCTTTCAGGATGTCAGTCAGTGGTGTCCTGCTGTTGGTTGTTGCACAGTTCCCAGCAGGGCCTTGTGCTCCCCCCAGCAGTACCCAGTGTCAGCCATCTTGTCAGTTGTTTTCCACTCCCTGTGATGTGAGCATGGTTCAGGGTGGTGTTGATGGGCCAATTGTGAGGCTGAGCAACATCTGTGACTACCACTCCCATCATGCTGTTGCCTCCACCCCCCTTCCCAGCATGCCCATCCTTCCTTCCTTTTGAGTGGACTTCACTGTGTGTGAGTGTGACAGCAATGGCAAGATGGCTGACAGTGTGGTCCTGTTGTTTGTTGGTGCCCAGTTCCCAGCAGGGCCTTGTGCTCCCCACAGCTGTGGCCAGTGTCAGACATCTTTGAAGTGGCTTTTGACTCCCTGTGAGGTGTGCATGCTTCAGTGCTAACTTGCTGGGCCATGTGGGTGTGAGATGTTGATCTGTGACTACCACTCCCATCATGCTATTGCCTCCACCCCCTTCCCAGCATGCCCATCCTTCCTTCCTTTTGACTCTGCTTCTCTGTGGGGTGGGGTGCCTGTGCTGACAGGATGGCTGGGAGTGTTGTCCTGGCAGTTGTTTGGCTACAAGTCCCAAGAGTGTCCCTGTGCTTCACACAGCATAACCCAGGGTGGTGGTTCTTTGTGGGATCTTCAGTTAGGATGTGAGGCATTGCATTCTCCCAGGTGGGTTATGTGGAGTTAGTGTTGAGGGGGTGTGTGAGGGGAGGTGCTTGTAACTATGGTCAGTGCTGTGAGTCCTCCTTCCCACCCAGCCAGATATCCCACCATGGAACGTGCTTCCATTGCAGGGAGTGCAAGTTGTCTTTCAGGATGTCAGTCAGTGGTGTCCTGCTGTTGGTTGTTGCACAGTTCCCAGCAAGGCCTTGTGCTCCCCCCAGCAGTACCCAGTGTCAGCCATCTTGTCAGTTGTTTTCCACTCCCTGTGATGTGAGCATGGTTCAGAGTGGTGTTGATGGGCCAATTGTGAGGGTGACCAATATCTGTGCCTACAACTCCCATCATGCTATTGCCTCCACCCCCCTTCCCAGCATGCCCATCCTTCCTTCCTTTTGACTCTGCTTCCCTGTGGGGTGGGGTGCCTGTGCTGACAGGATGGCTGGGAGTGTTGTCCTGGCAGTTGTTTGGCTACAAATCCCAAGAGTGTCCCTGTGCTTCACACAGCATAACCCAGGGTGGTGGTTCTTTGTGGGATCTTCAGTTAGGATGTGAGGCATTGCATTCTCCCAGGTGGGTTAAGTGGAGTTAGTGTTGAGGGGGTGTGTGAGGGGAGGTGCTTGTAACTATGGTCAGTGCTGTGAGTCCTCCTTCCCACCCAGCCAGATATCCCACCATGGAACGTGCTTCCATTTCAAGGAGTGCAAGTTGTCTTTCAGGATGTCAGTCAGTGGTGTTCTGCTGTTGGTTGTTGCACAGTTCCCAGCAGGGCCTTGTGCTCCCCCAGCAGTACCCAGTGTCAGCCATCTTGTCAGTTGTTTTCCACTCCCTGTGATGTGAGCATGGTTCAGAGTGGTGTTGATGGGCCAATTGTGAGGGTGAGCAATATCTGTGCCTACAACTCCCATCATGCTATTGCCTACACCCCCTTCCCAGCATGCCCATACTTCCTTCATTTGAGTGGACTTCACTGTGTGTGAGTGTGACAGCAATGGCAAGATGGCTGACAGTGTGGTCCTGTTGTTTGTTGGTGCCCAGTTCCCATCAGGGCCTTGTGCTCCCCACAGCAGTACCCAGTGTCAGCCATCTTGTCAGTTGTTTTCCACTCCCTGTGATGTGAGCATGGTTCAGAGTGGTGTTGATGGGCCAATTGTGGGTGTGACCAATATCTGTGACTACCACTCCCATCATGCTATTGGCTACACTGACTTCACCAGCATACACAGAATTCCTTCCTTTCAGTGAGCTTCCCTGTGAGGTGGTGTTCTAGTGATGGGTAAATATCTGGGAGTGTTTGTTGGTTCTATTTGTGCCACTGCCTTGCTGTATTTGTTGTTAGGTTTGTACATGTCATGACACAGTTACATATCACTATGAGATGGCAGGTATTGTGTTTGTCTGACTAGCATTTACATCTTGGGATGAATATCTTTTGGTTGCTGTGTATTTGCTAAGGGTGCATGGTTTGCCTATCCCCTTGACTGTGATGTGTGTGTGTTGTCACACCATATTGTGTATATTATTTGTGTACTCACCAGGCTCTGGGATGTCTGTTAGTCCGTATACGCTCACTGGTGGTAGGATGGCCCGCACCTTCTCCTCCCGGGGCCTGAGGTGTACTGGTTTTGCTGGAGGGCCACTGCCGGTGTGCTGGCTGAGGAGGTAGTCCTTTTTGAGTAGGTCCCGGACCCTCCTGCGCACATCATACCACCTGTTCTGGATGTCTTCCTTTGTGCGCAAACATGGTGATTGTGCGTTCACCCTGTCGACAATCCTCGCCCACATCTTGGTTTTCTGCGACATGGGGGTCTGTTGTACCAATGTACCAAACAACTGTGGCTCTACCCTCAGGATCTCGTCTACCAGGACTTCCAATTCACTATCTAGGAACTTATGGTTCTTCTTTGGGGGCATGGTGATGGGTGGTGGTGGTGATTGATGTGTGTGTGTGTGCAAGTGGGGGGTGTGAGTGTAGGTTTAGCTGGGTGTGTGTGAGGGTGCTATTTGTAGGTGTGGTAATGGTGTGTGGCTTGTGTGATGTATGAGCTGTGAGTGTGTCTGTGGTTGCTGTGTGATGGTGTTCTGTGCTGGCAGGTCAGTGGAATTTGCAAAGGATCATGGTAGGGATTTGTGGCATTTATGTAGGTGGAGTTGGAGGTGTGTCCTTGTTCCATTTTTTTTCCCCTCCCTGTATTTATTGGCTTTGTGGTTGCTTGTTTGGCCCTTTTTTAAAAAAAAAATTCCTTGGTGTTTTTGGTTCATGTAGGAGTCGTTCTTGTGTCCGAGTAGGACGCTGCAGTTGTCTGGTGCGATCTTGTCCGACTCGTTCCCGCTGTGTGTCAGCTAGGTTTCATATGAGGTGTACGAGTCGGTTGCTTCGGCTGGGTTTTGTATGCGTGTCGGTAGTACGGCTTGTGCTCCGGGCGAGTCGGTCGTGTTTTGCACGGACAGTATCGTACTACGCGGGTCGGAGTTCGTGGGTACGTTTCGTTCGGGTTCAATCCGGATGCGTGTCGGTCGGTTCGTTTCGCGTGATTTCCCGGCCGGATGGCTTGTTTCCGTCCGGCTCGGTCGGTCGTTTTGTATTCCGTCCGAGTCGGTTGGATTTCACATGCATTTCATCGTACTACCCGGGTCGTACGGCGCCGGTCCGAGTCGGTCGGACTAAATTCCCGTACCGAGTCGGTCGGTATTTTTTCCGGCCCAAATCGGATTCGGCCCCAAAGTATCAAATTAGCATTACATTTGGAAAAGAGGTAATTTTAACATAATATAGGTGAAACCGTATTCTAATTTTTAATCAGAACATCCCACTAGACATCATCACTGGTGCAGTACACTATAAAGTTGTGTTTACAGAGAGGGTCCTTTGCTGGCAGATTTGCTGGAAAGGTGGGGCTCAAAAGGAAGGCAGCTTTATCTGTAACTGATTCCAAAGAAATAGGCAAGTGATCATAGACAGGGTGATTGCCACATCTATTTGAAATGCCAACGGAGCTATCATTTTGACCCAGAGAGGAAGAGAAGGAAACTCAGGTTTTTTTTTTAGAGTAGATAGGTTTGCAACAGTCTCAATAAGGCATGAAGTTGGCTTTCAGCAGATGACAAGAAAATGTGGATGCTCTCACTGATCTCAGAAGTACTGCTCTAGATTTGGGCAAACTTGCTCCCAATTTACCAACTGACTACAACTAAAACATGAGAAGTTACCAAGTGGAGAAACTCTACTCTGTCGATCAAGGACTGATGTGGCGAATGTCTAGTAAGTTTCCTTTCGATAGTCCGAGGAAAGCTCAACTCTTTCCAGTAGTCATTTCTTTTTTTAATCTTTTTTTTATTGATTTTGTACTTTTCCTTTGCATACGAATTACATGCATAGACATTGTTGGGTGTTCTGACACGTACATTAGACATGGTACATGCGTAGTAGTAAATTTCTATTGCATTTCTGGAAACAGCGTTAGTGCTGTACAACATATGGTGTATTTGCATATTCGTCCAATAAAACGAGAAAGAGATAAAAAGGAACAACACATCAGGAAGGTTATTACTTGCGTACAGCCTTAATAGTCCTTAAGATTATGCTCGGTATTATATGCCTACTATTGCTTGCAGTTACATTTGTTACAAAAATGCAGAAAAGGTCGTTGTACTGGCACATGCAAATGGCTAGGTGGCATTCATAGACTAACAAGAAAAGACAAGAAAATTGCCTAAACTAGAAAAAGATAAAACAAAAACATGTGAAACAGTTGTTCAGCCCATAGCGACCCCTCGTTTTCATACATAAGTTTGTATGCTACTTCTGCAAATGACGACTGCTAGCTACTCCCTCGTCATTAGTGTGTGTGGCGGCATATTGGTACAGCCAGTGTGTATCTACCATTAAAAGTGTGTTGTGGTGTAAACGCTATCGTGGCATGCATGTATGCTAACTCTTTCCAGTAGTCATGGTACTATCCTGCACTTAGATAAACATGTCTACTTAACAGAGTCCCAGCTAGGAGGAAAAAATCACAAGATTTAAAAAAAAACATGGTAATTTTATAGAACTTGATTGAAAATGAAGTATTGCAGAAGCAGACAAGCTGGGTGCTAAGCTCTCGTTGACATCACGGAAGAGGAAAGAGCCAAGCAAGAAATCCAGAAGAAAATCCACAGGTATATCCAACTTCAAAGTAGGGGGAGCGAGATATGTATAATTTCCTATTGAGTAGTTATGAGAAATGTCAGGAACATTATGTAAAATTATGCTTAATTACATGAAATGCAAAGCTGCCATTTTGTGGTATATTTTAGCATGCAATGTGTCCTTGCGTCAATTTATAGTGCAAGGATGCATTTAACAAAAGCACTGTGAACAACAGACATTCTGGTTCTGTTGTTTGCCCTCGTTTGTAGTAATTTTTTACCACAAATGTTAGGAAACTTTTACCGCAAATGGCTCATTACTATGCAAAGTGGCGTAATGGTGTATTTTCATGGATTTCGCGTAACAAGCTTAACTCGGAGTTTGCAAAATTATGCTTATTTTGCTGGTGCAATTTAAATTTTGCTCAGGCCTTCTTCAAAGGAATAAAAATAGTAGCTAGTGAGCAATATATGTGCCAAGAAATATAGGAAAAAAATAGCACTGTGGCCCATGTTTCAATTGTTAAAGCTCCTTTATATGTGATTCAAACAGGAAATTGACATCACAGGAAAAGACTCAATTTCATCTTTTATTGGGAACCTCAGAAGGAATCCTCTGATCAGACCACCATCTTTGAAAGGACAATTCATAAGGCTTCCCCACACTCCTTTCATTTACTCATGGTACCAGATTGGTAGATGAAAAAGAAGCTCAAATTTGCCAAGTGCAGAACTAGTCTGTCCTTCACATCTGACATATTCTGCCAATCGCAGAGCATTCTTCTGGAAGATTGCTGCCATGCAAGTACCACCGTGGTCCAGGTACCACGAACATGAGCTGAGCACTCTGTCCCGCTACAAGCTGCCTGACTGCTGTGAGGGCAATGCCTTCCTCTGAGCCTTTGCAACCTCTAGTGAGCTCTTGGTGTGGATATGACACTTCTCTGCCATTTGCCCCTCCCTACCCTTCCATTTCACTTTACATCCTGCTTGCTCGGTCCTCCTCTGCCCCTCCCTTGCACAATTTGTTGAAGGGATTGCATTTGTAATGACATTCGTTTGGATTCAGTGGATTATTCCTTTTGTTCTTGGACAGCAATGCAATGGTTTGCGATCGAGACCATTTCAAATACCTTTTTATTTTGCCAGCCCACACATATGGTTCCCAATTGTTCCTTTACCTTTAGTAATAAACCTAGAATATACAACAATACCAGATTGGTGGTTAAATATAGCTTTCAATCGATTTACGAAATCAGCCGCGGCTTCACCCTTTTTTTTTCTTTCAAATGATTAATTTTGTTCCATGTGTTTTCTTTGGACAAACGCCAGTAATCATATTCAACAAAGCATCTCTAACATCAACCAATGCAGAATTGTCCTAGGTAATGATTGTGGCCAACTGGCCACTAACCTCTCTAGGAGAAATAACACCTTGATTTGATTTACATCATCCCAATTAGGATTATAGCATTCAAAAATAGTTTACAATTCTTCCCTAAACTTTTGGGAATTCTTTGACTTTTGGGCAATAATATTAGAGATTGGACAAAGATCAATGAACATAAATGGTGACTTCACCTCCTTTTCTGGTGCCTGCATCGGGATGAATGTGGACGAGATCATCAGAGGTGTTGCTCTCATCATCACTAAGGAAATGGGTTCTCCGACTGCGTTAAGGTACGTATTCAAGATTTCGA
Organism: Calotriton arnoldi; assembly: GCA_963921515.1. NCBI lineage: Eukaryota > Metazoa > Chordata > Amphibia > Caudata > Salamandridae > Calotriton > Calotriton arnoldi. The sequence goes on along the minus strand of CAWUFW010012366.1, from coordinate 244,294 downwards.
GCCCTTTGCTTGGCAATCAATTTCATACTGTCCTGGGTAATAGCTAGATTCTGCACCAGATTACTTCAAATGCATGCTCTGGAAATGTGAAGCACTGATTGAGATTATAGTAAGGTCCAGAAATAAGGTGTTGGCAGCATTCAATGGAGATGTAATAGGCGTCAATTTAAAAATAATAATTTGAGGACCTATTACTAATTCAGACTGGACTGTAAATGCACCCTTTAATTACGTGGAGCAAATACTATCTACTACTCAGCACTCTGCTGTACCTGAGAGGCCAACCAGAGCTTTACAAAACTCAAAAGATAAATAAATAAAATGAAAAACAAAGATTTTTTTTCTTTCACACTGTTGCTGCGTGAAACCCAGTTTTCACTAAAAATGCTGCTGACAGGGGCAAGCCCTACAAGAATAAAGAATAGCACTGAGCACTCCAAGCTTTGCAGTTCTACAAACTAGGCTACTCACACTGTGAGGGAGACACTCCAAACCAAATCAATCTATCTATCTATCTATAATTCTATCTACATCAATATGCCCATTATTAGCTGTCTCTACCTCTATCCATCCTCCTATCACGCTACCAATCAATCTGTAGCAACACAGATCCATCTGCCTTTGTCTGCTGCTGAGTATTATCTATCTGTCTATCTCATTTTGTCTCTATTGTGTCTGTCTCTCTTTGATTCTCTTCTTCTCTAAGTCTCCCTCCATCTGTCAGTTCCGCCTCCTTTGCCCCCCCCCACCTTGAATGTGTCTCTCTAAACCTAAGGGCCCGATCTCGAGTCTGGCGGTCTTTGACCGCCAAGACTCGCGGTGGCGCAGCAGTGGCGGTCCTGCGGCCGCCGTACTATGAGGTGGATTTTTGGACCGTCCACATTGGCTCTACTTCCGGGACGCCAAGAACACTCGACAGAAACATACACGGCACAGGAGGCTTGTCATGGACTCATTTGTGCTGACCTTTTGACACTGATTCACAGCGGAAGACTTTTCACACCGCTTGTCAGGACACATTGGGGCCGATTACGATGTCGTTAGGAAGGGCTGCGGATGGGATTCGGTATTGACGAATCCGATTCGGAACCCTTGTTTCCTACTGAATAGTACTGTTTTCCCAACTACCGATTACGATGCCCAGAAACCGTTTGAGCAGACCGAATCGGTTCTGAAAGGCATCCGGAAAGCCCGAGTCATTCAGAGTTGATTCGCACAGCTCTATGGACACGGATTCCGGACAAGCGATTACGATGACCGATTTGAACAGCCGTTCCGATTCGGTTTGCCCGAGATTAAATGGCTTTCAGAATTGGTCTTTAGGGGCCCATTGCGGGACCCCCTTCACCCGGAGGCATCCGAATGTAGCCCGTGGGGCTACCCAAGAGACCCCTCTTCCCAACCATGCACAATGTGGTAGGCACCATGGGGTGCCCACCACAGGGTGCAAGGTTTTCCCCAACCAACCCTTTTTCAATGGGGGCCTGTGTTCACATTCGGAACACAGGCTCCCATTGAAGTCAATGTGATTCCGACCGAACGATGTTGGGAGGCATCGTAATCGGTCATCCGGACTCACAGGACCCGAATTGTTTGGAAACTAGTACGGAACCGATTCGTTTGGGACAGTTTCCAAACGACATCGTAATCTGCCCCATTGTTGTGACCATTAACTGATCGGGAGGGTACTCAACCAGAACCAGAAGAAGAGGATTTGAGACAACTCGGACCATTGAAGGCGTGTGGAAATAATATACCCACTACCATTTCGCTTATTATCTAGTAAACTACTTGATGCACATCTCCACCCGACCTTTCAGGACAACGTGAATGTATATATTTAGCCTTGAAGAAGTCACTGCGTGACAAAACACGTGTTGGCTGTTTTTCCTTGGTCATAATACAAGCTACGATCTACAACCACTGAATTCTTTCGTCTATTTTTTAAGAAGAATCATGTGAATATTGAGCGTTGAAACTACTGTTTAGAAATACTGTTGAGAGTGCTTTGGTATTGTGATAATATATGGTCTTACAACAGAACCCCAGGACAAGGGTGTTAAAATGCATTGCCTACGTACCTATAGGACAACATTTTAACTCTCGGGCAGGTTGGCGTGGAAATAACATACAATAGATGAGAGTCTGAGGCATGGCAGGAAAAGGCAACAACGTCATCCATTATTCTGTACAATCCTGCATGTCATTGGTGCATTACCCTGCAGTAGGAATTCTTGGGAAGGTGCTAGAAACTTCTTGGTCGGTGTGGTGTTACATGCTGGCGGAGCGTTGTCTTACTTTGATCAGTAAACGTCTCTGTCCTCGGTAATTTGCGGCTTACTGTGTACCCGTACACCTCCCACCTCTGCCTCCTGGAAAATATGCCTGCCCCTGAGGCACACATACTTGTGTTTGTTTGTGCCGTACACTTGCTCTATTATGTGGTTTGAGCACGGCTCCGCTGCTCCGGCTCCAGTGCTCGTCAGGTGGCGGGCCTGAGACTTTACGAATAAATAGACAGAGCCCAGTACCTCCGTCCGCCTCGTGCGTCGGGCGAACGAGGTCTGGTTACGTAAATACGCTGCAGCCTATCATACCAGGAGTATAAATAAACACACACTTGCAAAACCCCCGTGAGATGCTGCCAAACCGCTGGCTGTCCGTATAACAGCGTGTAGCGCATTCTAAGATGGAAGTACAAGCGTTATCAAATAAGAGCATTGTGCTGCCATTAAAAAACATACACTGGCATCCGTCAGCACGTGCTTTGTGGCTGCTTTTCTCCGTTTGGCAAAGTTAAAATGTTGACTTGCAGCTGCTCCTCTGTGCTTATATTTGGAGCAGACATGTTTGTTTAGAGGAACGAGCGATCTCTTTCTAACCAAAGCTACTGAAGGCAATATATTCACCATTGACCCGGCGCTGATCTGCTGGACGGCCTGGTCCATCCATGCCAAAGAGGGACGAGGGCCCACACCGGAGCGAAAAACCATTTGGGAACCACACACGATTTCTGCTAAAATGCGTGTCTGCCTTTTCATTGTTGCCTGCCAGGAATTATTTACATAATCCGCTTTCTGGTGTCTCTTCTATAAACGACGTGCGGTAATTTTTCGCACTTTTCGCAAGTGTTTGAAGAGTAATACCTACCACCCACCCACACAGCCAACCCCCTCCCATTCTCGCTCGAATGTGTTTTGATACCTTGGAAGCGAAGTGAGCCGAGCGGTGGATTACCAAGCCTGGGCCGGCATTCAATACTATCATAATACTATCAGGATACAAAACCAATATTGTGAATATTTATCGGCGGTCACTCCAAAGCACGTCGATGCCTGAATGTCTCTGGGACACGCATTGCAATAACAAAATAAGTCACATACAGAATGCTCCTCTCTGGTTTGTTGGTGCAAAAAATAAACGCATAGCACATGTCCCATGGGCATTCAATGCGCGAGGTGCTGACCTGCAAAGGCTACGTTCACTTCTATACGCTTCCTTTTATTTTCCCATCTTGCTACTTTTGCAAGTATTTTTAGTAATTTAATATGACTAGAGTCAAAGGCCTAATTCCAAGAAATACTCCCATGGCTTTATTTATTTATACATATAGAATGCATTTTGTGTTTTAATTTAAAAAAAAAAAAGGCAGGCAATGTACTAATAATCAACAAGTTCTGCACCTGTACACAGGAGAAAAACAGGTTTGTGCACTCGTTTTTAACACAAACCTGCTGTTTACAGCTCATCTCCTATCTCTGTAACACCGCGAGTTAGAACATGAGCTATACAGTGCTTAATTTGTAAGATAATAAGTGCCAGGGCTCTCGTCAGAAGGCTCACTGCAGCTTGAAGCACCCATTGCCCCTGTCAGCGCTGCCAATGATAGTTACAACACAACTACTAACCATCACACTCATACAAGTGTGACAATTCTGACTGTTTCAGGCCTGCAGAGCTATAAGAATGGCTTGGGCGGCAGCAAATATACATTTTTGATGCATATTAAATTAATAATTACCTGTTGTTGTGGTCATCTCTACATTAGTCAGACAGCGCCACCTTGTGGCAGACTGTCACAAGAGCTGGCGTTCAATATTAAGTCCTGGTGCCGAACACCGGAAACCACCAGCTCAAATTAAGCACTGGAGCTATACACGGCACAGTTAAAAAATGCTCAGAAACACAGAGGCATCCGCTGGCCGTGTTCATGAGCTGTGCTGTCTGGGGCTGATGTTCTATTCTGCCGTGTACCGTGTTAGGACTTTAAAAGTGAGTGCACTGATCTATTTTGCACTAGGGGCCTAACAATTGCCCCCGCACCCCCTGCGGTGCGGGGGGAGGGGCTTTTAGCTTTAGGGGGCCCCCTCCGGTACTGTGCACGGGCGGCGGCAGAGAGCTCCAGACTGGCTCCGGAGCACGGTGGCTCTAGGTACTTTGCAGGTGGGCCCCCTCAAGTTTCGTTACGACACAGCTTTGCACCTGTGTAGAGGCGCAGAACTTGTTCTTGATATGGGCCCAGGAGACACCCCTTCAAACAAGGAAAATATTCCACACTGTCAGAAATATGTGTTCTTTCTAGGAATTATTACTCAAACATCATCTTGAAATGAGTTTTAAATGCACCCACTTTGTTTCTATTAGCTTACAATTTTAAGGTAAATTAGCTAACTTTTCCTCTAGCCCGAAGATCACTTGTCCTCTGAAAACGCACTCCTTGTTTCCAAATGTCAAACAACAGCTTGACGTTACCTTAACATGCACTTAGTTATTTCCAAATGGCAGCTCTGCGTTTTTTGACATACAAACTCATTTGTTCCCAAATATGAGCTTACCCTTTGCTTTAAATATTCTTATATTGTCACCCATGCCTGCTTGTCTTTTTTTTTTTTAATATACACACTTGTTTCGTCTTTAAATGGCATTATTTCATTACTAGCAAATAAATGTATGTTAGTCATTGCATGATGGATCTGCTTCTCCTGAAAATTTAGACAGTACTCTTCAGGCTTATGCCTACACTGTGAGTACATTTATGAATTTTTTTAAATCCAGCAGGAATTCTGGGATTACTCCAGAGAAGCTTCAACAATCGCAGATTTCAAAGAGTAGTTCTGGAATTCTTTGTGGGTTTCAAGTTACTTTCAAGTGGAAATATTTTCACATGCATAAATGTACTACGTTTATCTTTGTCTATGTGTAAATACGCCAACTAAGTGGATTTGATCTTGCTAATTTGTCTCTCCATGGAGAAAAGTTTTCCATGTGAAGAAATCCCTCTTGCTTCACCTCCATCAACTGTGAATATATTTGTGCACCATTTTCAACTTAGGCGTGAATGTATCTTTGAGAATTGGCTGACATATTCTCATGCATCCAAGTTCTCATGTGTACAAGTGAGTTGTTGCCATTATGCTTTCATAGACCCCGTTCTATGGAAGTCAATGCCATCATGCGCCCCTGTAGGCCCTATCATGTACTTTCCAATGCCATCTTGCATCCAGTTATTCCCATATGTCAGTCAATGTTATCAAGTGCCCAGGTATGCGCCATCATTTGCTACTCAATGGTATGCACTTAGGCATTCCCATAGACTAGTCTATACCATAATGTACCGAGCTATACCCCGTCATATGCCCATCAATGACTTGCGCACAACTAGCCCCCATAGGTCAATGAAGGCCACCAAGTGCCAAGGAATATTTCATTATATCCGAAATCTATATCTTCTGGTCTGTCACATTATATTCCAGTCAATACTACAACCCTTTTATCACCCATAGAGTAGTCAATGCCTTTCGTGCCTCAAACTTGGAGATGGGGCCACCAGCCAAACTAAGGGCCTGATTCACAAAGGGCCTCCGCACTCGTGGCGGAGGCCCCGCAGTTGTGGGAGAGTCTCCGCACTTGAGGCAGAATATCCGAAATGAGAATTCTCACTGCGGAGATTTCACCTGAGTGCGGAGGCTCCCCCACGACCTTGAGGCCTCCACCATGAGTGCGGAAACCCTTTGTGAATCAGGTCCTACATTTTTTTTTTCCTTTACATGTTATCACATTGCATCCCCATACCTATCTGTGTTCGTATTCTGTGCATTCCTGTTCCCTTATGCTTGGTCTAATCAGTCCAGTGACCGTCCTCCACAGTATCACCCATGGGACAGCTTTCAACTGACCTAAAACCCTCCTTGTGTGAGTGGAAGTCCACAAGCAGACAGCCTTCATGGGTTGTTGCTTTGGCTGGAGGAACAGCAGTGGGAGGACTTCTCTTAACAGACATATTTAAAATATGATATTTTTCCAGAGTCTCAATGAATTCATCCCCTTCAAGTACACACAGTTACATGGTCAAGGCCCCCTTTCTTTTTTCCATATTCCTCTATTCAATTTGTTTTAAACCATCTCTGCGGTAGCCAGCACAGGGACTGGCGTCCAGTAAGTATGTGTCCTGTGGCGACAGAGAGAGGCGGCGATTAAAGGGTTGATGGAACTGAGGCCTGCTGATCCCACTGCAAGGGTGTGCGCCCACGCTCATGGGAAACAGCCTGGCTTGGTGTGATAGAAGTGTTAGCACAGAAGCCACAGCCAGGATGAGGAGGTTTTGGCTGAAGATAAGTAGGGGGTGGAAATTTATTTACAGGTGGAGAGTGAGGACCAGGTAGTGCTGTTTATTCCAATGGTGTCTGTCCATGAGGCACGAAAGAGTCTCTTTTGCCTCAACCTGAAGCCTCTGTGAGCTATATTTCAATCTATTAGTTGCTACTTGAGGTTCTTGTAGCTCCATAAGAGTCTCTTTGCTATGTGGGTGTCTGTTAGGGACTTAATTCTTTCATTTTTATTCATTGAAGCAATGGCACTTGTGCTCTGCTGCATCAGCGCTCTAACCCCTTTAACATTCTAATTCAGAAAACTGTCTCCTGTTGAGAATAGGTGAATTTGGATACAAGAAATTCTAACGTAATAATACAAAAAATGAAACCCCCTTGCCTCTCGTCAGCATAGAACGTCTGCGGAATCATGTCTATGTCTTAGAACTTTCCGAAGAATTCGAACATGGCCGAAGACCTTGCCATGCAAGATCTATGATGCACCTGCAGTCCGTCATTTTACTGATGCAATCACATATGGGAGGGTGCCTTAGATAATAAACTACGCTGCTTGCTACGCAGGCATCGTGTTTATTATTGATTGGTCGTGGGAAGCCTGCACGGGTATATTTGCCCTCTTACTCCAGCGTTGGTTTTTCCTTCTGCTCCATTCGCCAGGCAGATTGTTTTTCCTGCGCCCTGATTAGAGCTCACAGCCATTAATATTAAACTATTAAAGAGAAATGTTTGTTCTGTCATGGACGGCGCACGCACAGTTGCGTACACATACTTGCTCTCACTTGTGTACATAAGGCCAGGTTGTGCAGTTGCTGCTCCCATTACCATAATAGGGAAAGCGTTCTGCAAGCGACCTTCTGCGGCTGGAGTCACAAGAAGCATGGCGCCAACTTGTTGAGGTATGTTTTATTTTTTATTTTTATCCACGTTCACCCTTTCCAGGGTTGTCCTGCCTGCGCGCGTGCGTGCACGATCCAGTGTGTTTGCGCGCGCGTATCTCGTGCACGATCCAGTGTGTTTGCGCGCGCGCAGCTCGTGCACGGGAACGGTAGCACCAGATGAGAACCGACTGAAACGGCTCAGGAGCGCGAGCGCAGCAGATTTAATCATTAGGTTCAGCAGGATGCGGAGCAGGCTAGGGCCTGCACTGGCGCGGTGTTATTTCAGCGAAAGAAGACCTGCCCGTGGCAGGTGCAAGAAAGCAGCCAAAGAGCTGAAAGGCTCTGAGGAAATATGTCTAACCTGCAGACAGTGTCGGGGCACGTTTTAAGGCTCAACAGTCACCAATTTACTTGAATACCTGACGTTCTGTCTTTCAAGTCTGCTTACAAAATCAGAGTCAGATAAATCCTACCAACTTCCACCAGAAGTTTACTGGGGGCCAAAAGCAGTTCAAACCTTCCTCACAACGTCGTGCGTTTTAAAGTCCATTTCCTCTGCTTGTACATTTCCTTTCAATACTAGATTTATGGTTCCCTTTATTTTACCGCGTGCCCTCAGTTATTCCTGTATTTACGAGTAGCCTTTGCTGTCCAATAAATGGCCTGGGTTCTACCATTTCAGTACACACGCTTGCGCTTTGAACAGATGTGTGTGTGCTAAAGGAACACCCACGTGCAGTGTGGTAAGGCTGCCAGGTTTGCCAGCGACCGGATACCCAATGGAAAGTCTGTGATGGCAAAGGCCCCTCAAAACTAGCAGAAGGGTATGTGACAAATCTGCCAAGACTAGACCGGTAATGTAATATAAAGGCACTTGCCCTGCCATCCAGGCGGTTTGAAAGACAACAACTATACAATTTTGACAGTTTTTCTTTTAGCAGACCTAAAGGCAGGGCTTTAAGTGGGCCGGGTCTGTCCGGGTCTGAGCACCGGCAGTTATTTTTAGGGGGCCTCGAAACGGGTCTCTATCGGGCTCTATTTTCGGGCTTCGAACATGTAGTCCGTTTTCTTTTTTTTTAATTGGACTGCAGTGAGAGCATGCACATCGCTCACTACTGAGAAGTGGAGACGTCATGCCAGGTGAGCCGCATTGTAAGGGAAGGGAAATCCTTTAAAGAGAGCCATTTTCTCTCAGGATTTCCCTTCTCTTTTTAAAACGCAGGAGCAACATCATCGTGGGATGATTAGGAGAGAGACGACCAGGCGCGCAACTCCCATTGCCCCGGGCTGAGACAGCTTCCCGGGCGCACACAGCAGCACCCGAGTACTTCACAGGTCTTTAAAAGACCATTTGCTTGTAAAAGAGGCTCTGTTGTTTTTCACCCCTTTTAGAGCCCCTGCATCCCCACTCTGCCTATTGCTGGAAGAATTAGCCTCCCCCAAATGTGGCTCTAGTTGCGCCTCTGGAGACGACCACAGGCAGCCAACTCCAGCACGACCCTGCTCTGACCTTTCACAGTGTCTTGTTTTAGTGCTACGAAAACACACGCTTTGCCTGGCTCACTTAGTTCTCACACCCCTCTTTAATATGAAGATAGTAGCGTTGGAATTACCTTTATATTCCTATACTGTGCTTCACATGGAAATATAGAAGGGAAGGTTCTCACCACCCCAAATTAGCTGTTTGGTATACTCTCTCAAATGTCAGAACTACAGGTATTCAGTGTCTGTCAGTCACGGCCAATTTAAAGCAGTGTTCCTATATAGAAATGGACAAAAGGTTATGTTTCTGAATTAGCGTCTTACACTGAAAAGCTGGTTTATATTTCTTTCGCTGGATCAACCTTTGTTTAAAACACCACCAGAGAAGGGTGGTGAACTATGGTCCACAAAGAGCAACTGTTTCTTGTTCTTTATCAGAAACATCTGCCTGTCAATGGTTATCACCAGCCTTTTCGGCCCATTAAGAGGCTGTGTGGATGAGTATAATACGGGGTGTTTAGGATCGGGGCGGAGGATGCACGGAAAGAAGGACGGATAGGTGAATAAAGGGCGAGTGGATGGATGGCCAGATGGATGAATGGATAGCTAGATGGATGGATGGATGAATGTATGGATGGATGGAAGGATGAATGGATGCATGGACCAGTACTTAGGATAGGTGGGTGGGCTGATAGATGCTTAGGATAGGTTCTGGGACAGATGTATGTATGGATGTATGGGCGTATGGATGGATGGATGGATGGATGTCACAGTGCTTAGGATAGGCGGGTGGGCTGATAGATGCTTAGGATAGGTCCAGGGACACATGTATGGATGGATGGCTGGATGGATGGATGAATGAATGGGTTGCTGGCTGGATGAATGGATGAGTGGATGAATGGATGGATGGATGGATGGATGGATGGAAGGATGAATGGATGAATGGACCAGTACTTAGGATAGGCGGGTGGGCTGATAGATGCTTAGGATAGGTGCAGGGACAGATGTATGTATGTATGTAGGTAGGAATGTATGGATGGATTGAAAAATGGTTGGATGGCGCAGTGCTTAGGATGGATGGATGCAGGGCTTTAAGTGGGCCGGGTCTGAGCACCGGCAGTTATTTTCAGGGGGCCTCGAAACGGGTCTCTATCGGGCTCTATTTTCGGGCCTCGCAAAGGTAGTCCGTTTTCTTTTTTTTTTTTATTGGACTGCAGTGAGAGCATGCACATCGATGTGCGCATGCTCATTTTGCTCACTACTGAGAAGTGGAGACGTCATGCTAGGTGAGCCGCGTTGTAGGAGGAAGGAAATCCTTTAAAGAGAGTGTTTTCCGAAGGTAGGATAATAGGAGGGGATTTTCTTAAGCACACAATGCTAGTTATCTTGATTTAGACCACGCCCCTACTTGGATAGGCCACACCCCTTTAAGAGGTTTGCCCCGCCCCTTTTAGAGCACCCCCAGTTTTTTTTCCCCACTTAAAGCACTGCCTAAAGGCTTTTGTTGCTCTAACCGGTTTTAACTATAGAGTGAAGGTTGGTTTTCATTCAGTTTTTTACTTACAGCTTCTAAATAATGACAATATGGGTCAGCTCATTAAAACTGAACAATTGCTGTGCAATTTTACACCATTCTTGAAATTATATTTGTACCAACTGACTAGTTGGCAAATATTTTGCAGCAGTCAGCCAATGCAAATGTCGTTTTTCGTACTGGTGATTAGTGCAAATGAAAGTTCCTCAGCACAGGTCCAAAATGATACTCAGCCAGTGCAAAAATGCCCTATACTGGAGCAATTGAAGTGATCAGTCTCACAATGTTAATCTGTGAGTTATGGGCCAAAATGGCCCACTTGTTTACTTTATTCTTCATTAATCTTGATTGCAGGAAAAAAAAAGAAGCATACAGACTTAGTCCACAGAAAACGATAAACCTTAGAGGCAAACTATATACCTTCACCACCTCTCATAAGGAGCCTATCATGAAGCATGAACGTGGAGGACACAGTCAAGAAGCATCTTTACAAATTGTGGAAAAGAAAGATCCTGAGAATGTCAAAGATTTCCTCAGGTCTGTAGCCAAGAAAATATGTTGAGGGGTTCTAGCCCGCAGTACATATATCAACATAGAGTATAACTCTGGTGCAATAGTTACTTGATATATATGGGATAAAGTACCCCTGTCGTGACCGTACATCATAAGGATATTGTAAGTCACCAAGGAATTCCTTCATAAGGTTATTGAATTCAGAGGTGACTTACAATATCCCTATTATGTACTGCAGGAGGTACTTTATTCATTATAATACATGGTCACCATCACCTTTTTCACAAACTATTTAAATCCTTAATGTGTAGCTCTTTTATATGACAGAGACAGAATGTTTGCAAACATGAGGAATACAAATAGAATCTCTAGTGCAAATTGAAACACATCAAAAAACTGTCAGATATTTGTTGCAAAAAGATATTAGAAGCAGTTTAACACAAGTCAGTATTTTTTAAATAAAAAGGCACACTAGCTCAGAATGCACAGTATCATGCAGAAAGATGCTAACTGCTCTATGATAACATAAGGAGTGGAAAAGTAAATATGTTGCCATAAATTTCTCCTTTCTTCTTGTCAATGTACAGCTAGAAAAACGGAGCAGAAGAAAGAAAATCACTGTTTCATTTCCATTAGTTAAACTGCTGCTTTATTTGTGCTCCATGACCAAACCTGCCTTTCCCCTCTGTTGCTGGCAGCAGGCATTGTGACATCAGAACTTTGCTGTAATAAGTTATTATAGTTGAGTTCTGGTGTCATTTCATTATAATTGGTGACTGGGCGAGCCACAAATATCCCTTTTATTATAGTTAGAATATTTGTGACAAATCCTACATTTTAAAGCACACTCGAGAAATAACTCTGTGCATGTTATGTTGAAAGTTAAATCAACGGCCAATCACCAACACCAAATAGAAACCAAAAGAGTAATATAAAATATATACTGTATCTTTATTAATAGGATCCTAGTGAAATTCAAGATATATAAAAAAGATTCAAAAACATATGCATCATCAATACACATCAAATATTCATATAAGTTAAAAACCTGGGAGAGTATGACAAATAATAATGACATGAGGATTTGATAAATCAAGTGAGCACACCAAGTACAGAAGCTTAAATTAATAACCCTGGTTCAACACTTTATAGCGTTCTTTTTTCCGATAGAACCAAGTACTGCTTGGGTAGCGTTTTCAAAAAGCGATGCGTTTCGGTGGTATTGTTTGATCCATCACCTTCTTCAGGCTTGCAAATATCAATTCAGTGTCTCCCAACACATTCATCAAGACAGATTGTCTTGTGGTTTGTGTCCTCCTGGCCTGCCTGGATACGTTGGCATAGGCCTGGCTGCCATGATGACTTTTGCGCACGTTACTCTTAGCCGTTGTTCTGTCGCCCTCTGCTCCTGCCAAGTTATTTTACAACTGTCTGCATTTTCTGTTTCTCACCTTTTCTCCTGTTCCTTTTGGGCTCAGTCTGAACAACAGTTACAAGGTCGAAAAACACGTCCCTGGTTCTTGCTGATATGGCCAGTCCCTCGCACCTAGACATAACACTATGTACAGCTGCCATGGGGAAATTGGTGGGCTTTTATTATTGTGCTTTTTCCCTCTTGAGAGGGACTTGAAGAAAACCTTTCCAGGGAGAAGAGCTGTGATCGTCTACTGATGTAGTGCTTGCATCTAGAGACTGAGGTATGGGGGTTCGCTTGTCAAAGCCCAGAGGTCTTCTATTGTTATAATAAAAAAGCTATTAGCACGGGGAGGGTGGTAAGGTCATTCAGGCCTCTATCCACTGCTTTATGAAATGCTTTTCCCGTTAGTATTCTATGGAGTTGTAACTATGCTGATTATATTATTCTTATGCATTATGCTGATAGTACTGTCACGTTGTACTGTATCTTAGAGCACGTATGTTGAAATAAATATTTTAACCTATACTGTGTCTCTTCTTACGCCGGTTGTGGACAGGTATGAGTGAGTGACGAAAGGGTGTTCTTGCTACTGCGAGTCCTGAGAGAGAGAGATACCGTGTTCTGGGTTGTCTAATCATTGGTACATTGTTGCTAATGGGACGCTAAGGCTAGTTGGGTTGGGGTTTTAGGTGCTAAGGTTTATGTTTGGCTCACCACTATATTCCGAGGTCCTATTATCCTGTGCATAGCTCTGTGTGTGTGCAGAATCCCTATAACAAGATGATAGAAAAATATATATAGATGGGGGATCTGTCTCCTCCCCAGTGGCAGCTCCCTTCTCGCATTAGCCACACAGTGAAGCTGAAAGTAGGGGCGTGTACGTCTTCCCTTTAAAAATCTATTCTACTGTGCGTGTGGCGTTCTTGGTCGAGCAATTTGGTGTAGTAAGGAGCACGCCAGGAGGCTTTTCAGTCCCGGCAACCTGACCATGAATGCCACACGCACAGTAGAGCGGTGTTCAAGCTTTTGAGGGGCCGATAACAATTAGGCATTTGTCGTATTAGGTGCCAGAGCTCCAGTGGCCGTACCTTGATGGATTTTTAACTAAGGTGTAGGGCAATAGAGAAGTGTTGTCCATACCTATACATATAATTCCCTCATCTTTTTGAAGGCAACAGAAGAAGACTCAATAAAGGGAAGACGTACACGCCCCTACTTTCATCTTCACTGTGTGGCTAATGTGAGAAGGGAGCTGCCACTGGGGAGGAGACAGATCCCCCCATCTATATATATTTTTCTATCATCTGTCTTGATGAATGTGTTGGGAGACACTGAATTGATATTTGTAAGCCTGAAGAAGGTGGTGGATCAAACGATACCACCGAAACGCGTCGCTTTTTGAAAACACACCCAAGCAGTACTTGGTTCTATCGGAAAAAAGAACGCTATAAAGTGTTGAACCAGGGTTATTAATTTCAGCTTCTGTACTTGATGTGCTCACTTGATTTATCAAATCCTCATGTCATTATTATTTGTCATACTCTCTCAGGTTTTTAACTTATATGAATATTTGATGTGTATTGATGATGCATATGTTTTTTAATCTTTTTTATATATCTTGAATTTCAGTAGGATCCTATTAGTAAAGATACAGTATATATTTTATATTACTCTTTTGGTTTCTATTTGGTGTTGGTGATTGGCCGTGGGTGTATGATAATAGTGTGTATTTGGATGCTTAAAAGAAACCCAAAGGGATCTTGTCTTTGACAGAAGTGTCTATTTTTGGTGTCTTGTCCCTTTGGTGAGAAGGATCCCTCTCTCTAATTTTGAAAGTTAAATCAACTCCATAGGTGTTTTTAGAATAGATGTTTAAGAGAAGGAACGAGGAAATAAGGACCCTAAAAGCAGCCAAGAGAGGAGAAGGGTGAAGAGATGGGCCTTAATTTGTAAAAAAACCACAAGGATATGGCCCTAACATTTTTCTATGGCGCCTGCTGTTGGCTAAACTGCTCTTTCATAGAGCAACTCATCCTACTCCGTCAAGGATTTCCCAGGTCCCCCAGCCATGCTTTCCTAATACAGACAAGACAAACCCTTCTGCTTGATTCATATCCCCCATCGAATCGCCACTATAACGGTCAAGGTCTTTAATATCACATTTCACCTGCACGCAGGCCATTGTATCACACACATGCACACAATCCATTTTACCACACATCACCTGCACGCAGTCCATTTCATCGTACCCACCTACACACAGTCCAATGTAATGCACCTACCTGCACACGTTCCATGCACACAGTCCATTGCATCACACTCAACTGCACACAGTTCATTGCATAACACGCACTAGCAAGCAGTCCATTGTATCGCACCTACCTGCATATAGTCCATGTGTAGCACCCATCTGCACAAAGTCCATTGTACCACACTGATCTGCACGCTGTCCATGGTTTAACACCTCATCTGCATGCAGTCCTTTATATTGCATGCACTACACTGAATCTGTGGTATTACACATCATCTGCACAAAGTCCATTATATCACACTAGCCTACACACAGTCCATTGCATAACACCTAATAGCACATGGTTCATTGTATCACACCCTCTAGTGCACAACCCATGGTATCCAAACTCTTCTACACACAGTCCACTGTATCACCTCACCTTCACACAGTCCATCAAATCCAACCTCAACACAAAGTCCATTGTATGACACCTACCTGCATACAGTCCAATGAGTCAGACCCACCTGCACACAGTCCATTGTATCACACACTTCTTCACACAGCCCATGGAATTACACTTCATCTGTACACAATTCATTGCATCATACCAACCAGCAAACAGTCCATGGCTTCACTTCACCTGCACACAGTCCATGGTATCACACCTCATCTGCATACAGTCACCCACATCTTAGAATCCATGGTATCACATATCAACTGCATGAATCCAAATGCATCACACCCACCTGCACACAGGCGATGTTATCAAATTACATATGGACATAGTCTCACACCCAGGATGCAAAAGGTTAGACACTGCTCAGTGTCAGGTGATTTCACCACTTGCCACCTCTTCTGTACCTTCAAAAGTAAGAAAATGAGGCATTAACTTCCTGGGATGGGATTTCTTGGGATAAAAGGTCCTACCCTCTTAAATGACCTATGTGTGGCTTTAAGATGCAATGATTTGTATAGAGATGAAGTGTAATTCTATGGACTATGTGAAGCATGTATATTGCTTAAACAGGGTAATTATATATTTCTTTATGACTTTAGCCAGGAAAGGCAGCCCTATAATGAATCTGTACTCTTTAAGGTTTTTAGGGTCAGCATTTTTTTTAATTTGATTTTTTTAATAGATGGGGAAACGGCCCAATTTTAGCACATTTAGAAACGTGTCTTGTGCAAGTGTGGAATGTATGATGTCCAGCCACATGAGTATAAAGGCATCAGTAGGTTCATTGGCAAGGGAGGATGGCAGTGGGTCAGTGGTGCAGTGGTGCAAGGAAAATGCTTAGTACTTAAAAATGCTTGTTTTCAAGTCAAGTTCTGAAATGGGACTAAAGGAGGACCATGTTACAGATGGTGTTTTTCTGGTCAGAGGAATTTATTCAAGGTCTGATTTGAGTGTGAGGTGCTCAATATCATCTCCGCTCTTCTGAATTGTTTGTTCAAAGTATTTGGCTATGTCATTGCAGTTAGGAATTTTAGGTGTGTGAGCTGTGGCTTCATGCATCTGGTCATGTATGTTGAAAAGCTCTCTAGGCCTATTTTTAGCATTCTGAAGTTTGTATCTGAAAAATAAGGATGTTACTGGAAAAGGAGCTTTTGCTAAATCTTGATAACACCTTGTGTAAGTTTTAGCAATAGTCTTTTTTCCCACAGAGCACAGAGGCAAACCCAAATGCATAATTTACTGTGCCTATGTAATCCATAGAAAATAAAGCTTGACTTTCACTTCCATTTATTAAATGAAGAAATGATCTTGTTTTACCACAATTGGGAACAAACAAGCTAATTACAGAAATTTTACTCATCAAAGGCTGTAATTCAGATATTTATCAAGTGGATAAAAAAAACATTTTTTGACAAGTGGAAGCACGTGGTTGTATTCTGAAAGAGTTTAAGGCAGTGACTCCCCCTTTGAATTTCTACTTTGTGCATATATCTATTCAACTTCGTGGCTTGTATGCTGATAAATCACAGCAGATTTGGGTGTTATATCAATGATATTGGGCATCAAACTCTGAGAGGAAAATGGCCGCTGGGGGAAACCAGATTTCCAACACCAAATCAAACAAATATTTAGGGGTGGAATTTGAACCCACAGGCCAACAGAAAACCCATTTGTATGAGCTGAAAAAGAGAGAGGCAGGTCTAAGGTTTGCACTAGCTAAAATAGTACGCATCTGAAAGGCCAGACAGTTAACCTGCTACAAAATGTATTGCATGCAAATGTGTTGCATTCATTAACCCGTGAGCTTATTTTCTTCCCCCTCACATTTGGCAATTGGCTCAACAAGGTACAGATGCAACTACATGGCATCATTTTCTAACTACCTAAATCTATTAGCCAACCCAAATTCGCTTCGAGTTCAATCTCTGGGAGCCATCCTTGAATAAAAAATCCACCTTATGAGAATTTTGGTATGAACTAAGGCAAGCGAATAAAGACACCCTAAAATACCATCTTTGTCAGGAACTAAGGAAGGCAAAGGAGACAGTATGAACCCCATCCATCAATGCTGAGAACGCTTCAGATCACACCGCCTTGGAACTCTAATATAAAAGAGAGACTACTGCAAAATTGAAACAAATCAACAAATTGAGAGTCCAAACAAAACAGCATGCCAAACTAGCAGGGGACACTTACACAAACACAATTACGCAAGACTATTTGAATCTCTCATTGGCATAGACTACTAAAATTAATTTTCTGAGACTAGGCTGTGGGCTGTTCGATGTGTGCGAAATTCGTCAAACCCAGAAACACACGAGTCAACAAGATGTGTTGATTTGCACTTACCATAAAGATTCACTAGCCTATGTCGTCTGTGTCTGTCCAACCTATAAAACAGACAGAAAACAGCTTTTGCTACCAAAGTTTTGTGATGCAAATATTAGAACATGTTCCAATGCAATCTCATTGTGCTTTGATAGCAATGGCAGTTTGCTTATTAGCAGATTTGCAAAGTTTATGAACATTGTCTCAGAACTGATTGAAAACGGGCAGGAAACGGGGCAATGAACAGAAGCCCCATTGCTGCCATATTTCATTGAGACTGAATTGCATTTTCCCTCATACGGAATACTTAGATGGAACTATTTACATTGGCTCTAAATGCACTGAAAACCGACAGAAAGCGGGTTAATGAATAGAAGCCCTCCTGCTGACATATATAATTGAGACTGAATTGCATGTTACCGCATAAAGGATATTTTAATGGATCTTTTTTATTGCGACATTGAAATGTAATTAAAACACTTTTTGACCATGCTGAGGAAGATGTCCGACTGAAGACCGTTCAATAAATGGCCCAAGGCAATTGAAGTGGGTCTAAAGTTAAAGTATTCTGTGGACAATCCTGGAGCTTTAGAGAAAACACATACTGATGATGATTTATTTTATGTAAAGAAATAGCACAATAGTGTCTGAAGTTATACTGAACGGGATGTGCTTATTTTGCAGATGTATTATGAGCAGGCATATGTCTGCAGGGTATTGTGGATATTAATATCATACTCTTTCTCACTTGGTGTTGTTGTAAAGACGTAGCCCATGTCATTATACCGTTCAGTGAGGAGCACAGGTGCAAGTGGTAGTCTGTGCATTTACGTTTCCTGAAATTGCACTACCTAAAGCCCATACATTAACTCAAAAACAGGCCTGGGTGGAACTCGCAGAGTTTCACTCTGTGGAATTCCATGGAGGTACAAAAAAACTCAGGAAAATTCCGCAGAACTCTGCCAATGGGTGGAAAATGCTTGGTCCGCCGTTCACGCTGCTGTTTCCACGCTATTAGCGCATTCCGTGCTGAAAAATCAAAGCAAACGGCACCACGCAGTGCGCAAGGGCGCTGACATTTTGTTTTGCCTGCTACTGTTTCTCTTTCCCTGCTGGCTTCCTGCTCCACTGATTCCAACCCAATCCATCCCATGTGATCTCCCAGTTCCCAAGCCCAACTTTTGTTTACTTCTTTGTGTTACTGTCTCACTTTCTCCATGTTTATTTTACGTTTTGGTCTTTGTTTTGTGACTTTTTGTGATTTATTTTTACTTTTACTTTCCTGACCTGTCCTCCTGTTTTCTTCCCATCCCAGTCAGACTCCTTCCTGTCCGACTTTCTCTCCCCAGTCCTCTCCAATCCTCCCTCCCCATCATTGCAGCAGAAACAGGCAGCGCCACCCGCACCCTCTTGGAGCAACGCAGGCGGGCAGGGGTGCAGCCCTGCCCTATCTTCAGAGAGGCGGAGGTGGTCGCACCCATTTTCTGGATGCAGCACCACCTCCCCTGCATGCTGGCAGCAGGTGGCAGGCCCAGAAAGGGGTATGTGCTGCAGGACAGCCAGGTGCTCTGGGTGCGAGAGCAGTGATGTATGCATCACAGCACTGGCATTGCTCGCACCCAGCAGCAACTCACACACTGATGGGCAGATATCCTTGGAAGGGAGCAGGACCTGTTCGACTTGATGGGTGTCGAGGTTGCTGGGCTTGGTGAGTAAATATTTTTATTTTCCAAAAATCTTTAAAAAAATTTTCAAGCAGCATGATCACAGGAAAGGTAAGTTTATGTGATGATTATATATAAGTTATAGGGACATTATTGTTAGACTCCGATTTCACTCATACAAACCATAGAAATTCAGCAGTAATAGTTACCTGAGCTAACTATAACTTATTCCCCCGCAATGCACTGCTTATGACCTCACATATTACATCACTCATGACATGGTCAGTGACATCACTGATGACATCACTGATGACATCTCAAATGACATCACTCATGACATCATCCAGTGAGTGTAAGTCTTTTCAAAGAGTTTATGGTTGTTAAACATATATACTAAGCTACTACAAAAGTTAAATTAGTAATGCTAGGTGCACTACTAATGTGTGATACTTCTACTAGCATATATTATATGAGTGGTTGTGTGACTGTATGTATCTGTGTGAGAGTGGGTGGCTGAGTGGGTGTATAAGTGGGTGTGTGAGTAGCTGTGTGGGTGAGTGAGTGACTGTATGAGTGGCTTTATGGGTGAGTGACTGGTTGTATGAGTAGGCGTATGAGTGAGTGGTTGTTTGAGTGAATGCATGAGTGGTGTGTGGGTGAGTGAGTGCATGTGTAAGTGGCTGTATGGGTGAGTGAGTGGGTGTGTGAGTAGCTGTGTGGGTAAGTGAGTGGGTGTGTCAGTGGCTGTATTGGTGAGTGAGTGGCTATCTGAGTGGCTGTATTGGTGAGTGAATGGGTGTGTCAGTGGCTGTACGGGTGAGTGAGTGGCTATGTGAGTGGCTGTATGGGTGGGTGAGTGGGTGTGTGAGTGACTGTGTGAGTGAGTGAGTGAGTGAGTGGGTGTCTGAATGGCTATATGAGTGAGTGAGTGAGCGTGTAAGTGGCTGTATCAGTGAGTGAGTGGCTGTTTAAGTGGGTGTTTGGTTAAGTGAGTTTGTATGTCAGTGGCTGTGTTAGAGAGTGTTTCTCTGTGTGAATGGCTGTATGGGTGAGTGAGTGGATATAGGAGTGCATGTATGGATGTGTGAAAGGGTATGTAAGTGGTTGTGTGAGTAAATATGTGAGTGAGTGTGTGAGTGCTTGTATTGGTGAGTGAGTGGCTGTGGTAAGAGGCTATTTGGGAGTGCGAATGGGTGTGTGAGCAGCTGTATGTGTGAATAAGTGGGTGTATGAGTTGCTGTATGGGTGAGTGTGTGGCTATATGAGTGGCTGTGTGGGTGAGTGACTGGTTGTATGAGGAGTTGTCTTGGTGAGTGAGTGGCTGTGTGATTCACTTTTGAGTGAGTGTTTGTCTGAATGGTTCTATGGGTGAGTGAGTGGTTGTGTGAGTACTTGTATGGGTATGTAAATGGGTATGTGAGTGGTTGTGTGGGTGTGTAAGTGGGCATATGAGAGGCTGTATAGGGGTGTAAGTGGATGTGTGCATGGTTCTGTGTATGATGTCATCAGTAATGTGATCATTGATGCCACTGACCATGTCATAAGTGATGTAATATGAGAGGTAATAAGCAGTGCATTGTGAGGACACACATTATAGTTAGCTCAGGTAACTATAACTGTTGAATTATTATGGTTTTGTAAGAGTGAAATCTGAGCCTAACTATAACGTCCCTGTAACCTTAGTTTTTTTCAGTGAATTTATAAGGTTCTTAAATTCTATTTCCTGACTATAATATCCCTGTAACCTTTGAGAGTGAGTGTGCGAGTGAGTGCATGAGTCTCTCAGTTGGTGTGTGAGCCAGTGTATGAGTGTCTCAATTGGTTTGTGAGTGGGTGTGTGGGTGTCTGTGTGGGTCTGGGAGTGGCTCCATAAGTGTCTCACTGGGTGTGTGAGTGGGTGCGTGAGTGTCTGAGTGGGTGTGTATCTCTGTGAGTGGCGCTATGGGTCTGTGAGTGGGTGTGTGAGTAGCTGTGAGGGTCTGTGCATGGCTGTGTAAATGCCTGTGTATATCTGTAAGTGGCTGAGAGAGTGCTGCTATGGGTCTGTAGGTGGGTGTGTGAGTGACTGGGTCTGTGAGTATGTGTGTTTGAGTGGTGGAATGGATTTTGGGCACTTGCATACTTAGGGTATTTAAAAGGGAGAACCATGCACGCTGTTCTTACAAGGATACGTCAATAAATAAACCACTCATCACAGTCATCCAAGTTCAGATTGCACTCCAATAGATTAACTCAGTGTGTGAGTGGGTGTATGAGTTTCTGAGGGAGTCTGTGTGTGGGGGCATGAGTCTGAGTGGTTCTGTGAGTGGGTGAATGAGTCTCTGAGTGGGTCTTGAGTGGGTGCATGAGTGGCTGATTGGGTGTGTCAGTGGGTGCATGAGTGTCTGAGTGGTTTTTTGAGTGGGTGTATGAGCCTGTGAGTGGATCTGTGAGTGAGTGCTTGAGTTGGTGTGTGAGTGGGTGTATGAGTAGCTGAGTGGGTGTGGGAGTGGGTGCATGAGTCTGAGTGGTTATGTGAGTGGGTGCATGAGTCTCTAAGTGGATCTGTGAGTGGGTGCATGAGTCTGTGAAAGGATCTATGAGTGGGTGCATGAGTGCCTGAGTGGGTACATGAGTGTCTGAGTGGGTCTGTGAGTGGGTGGATGAGTCTCTAAGTGGGTCTGTGAGTGGGTGTGTGAGTCTGTGAATGAATCTGTAAGTGGGTACCTGAGTGGGTCTGTGAGTGAGTGCATTAGTGCCTTAATGGGTCTGTGAGTGGGTGCATGAGTATCTGCATGGGTGTGTGAGTGGGTGCATCAGTCTCTCAGTGGGTCTCTGAGTGGGGGGGTGAGTTTGTGAGTGGGTCTGTGAGTGGGTGCATGAGTGCCTGAATGGGTCTGTGAGTGGGTGCATGAGTGTCTGAGTGGGTGCATGAGTGGGTGCTTGAGTGTCTGAGTGGGCTTGTGAGTGGGTGCATGGATCTCTGAGTGGAACTGCAAGTGAGTGCATGAGTGCCTGAGTGGATCTATGAGTGGGTGCATGAGTCTCTGAGTGGGTCTGTGAGTGAGTCTGTGAGTGGGTCTGTGAGTGGATGCATGAGTGCCTGAATGGGTCTGTGAGTGGGTGCATGAGTGTCTGAGTGGGTGCGTGAGTGGGTGCTTGAGTGTCTAAGTGGGCTTGTGAGTGGATGCATGGATCTCTGAGTGGAACTGCAAGTGGGTACATTAGTGTCTGAGTGGGTCTGTGAGTGAGTGCATGCATCTGTGAGTGGGTGAATGAGTCTTTGAGTGGGTCTGTGGGTGGGTATGTGGTTCTCAAACTGGTACTATGAGTGGGTGTGTAAGTGTCTGAGCGGGACTGTGAGTGGGTGTATGAATCTCTGAGTCATGGTCTCTGACAGACCTGAGTTAGTATCTGAATGAGTCTCTGTGTGCATATATAAATGAATGTATTAGTGTCTGAATGAGTCAGTGAATGTATTTTTAAAGATTTTTATCTCTGATTTTCGCAAATTCATTGTGATGTTACACAGGGGGGCGCACTGACGGTTGAGGCTAATTCACAAATATATGCTAGTGGAAAAAAACTGGTTTTTGACATATTATACACATCAGGGGTTCCTCAAAGACCCCTATATTCCTCTCATGGGGTCAGGGCACATCCAACCTGACACTTTATGTCACCTTTTGCCATTTTGTTTGAGCCCCGGGGACTGTTCTGATGAAGTACAATGGCGGCCGCAACTGTCTGCTCAGGTTGCAGCCAGCCAATCACCGCATTCCTGTTGGGACGCGCATTCGTGATTCATCGCATAATTGTCGCTAATTATTCACAGCCACAGATATACAAATTTGGATTTCTGAACAACTACTGAATGGATTTACACTGGATAACTGCAAGCGTGATCTGCAAACCAAAAGCCACCTTTCTGCCAAATTCTGCAGAATTCCGTCCAGCGATTTAGGCTGTAGTCGAGTTCAAAACTCCTATGGGAATTAACATGGGAAACGCACTTTTTTACTTTCCATGCATAACTAGAATCACTGAGGCACTTTTCTTTGGAATTTGTTTTGAAGATTTGTCAAACAGCGCCAAAGATATAGGCAAGTCAAGAAAAAGCTTTTCCTCTGGAAACTAAGTCCTAACTATAACTACCTACTGGCGACTGCCAGTAGGTGATATATATATATATATACATATATATATATATATATATATATATATATATATATATATATATATATATATATATATATATATATATATATATATATATATATATATCCAACAACGAAGGTTCACCCACTGAAAAGAAGCCATCCGGCAGGTAAGTAATTCTCTCTTTATTAGGTGACAACTTGCAAGCAGGCAGCAGCGGGAAAAATGCAACCGCATTCAGGCCAGATGCATTTCAGGAAGCTCCGTTCCCTTTCTCAATGGCTCGGTTGCTGAAATGGAAGACAGAGTTCTCCGAGCACTTTTCACTTCCAAAAACCGGCCCCAGTGGGCGTGGCCATATACAATGGCTTGTGGTTCCTGTAGTGCCAGAGATAATAAGTCTCTTGTGAGTCCATCTTACAGACAGCAGTTTGACACATTTAAACACCCCAGTGAGTTGGTGCAAAATCTCGCTTGGCTGCCTGCCCCGCTTTGCAGTAGAAACCTGGAAAACTGCCTACCATCATCGCGCTGACACCATCTAACACCATATATATATAAAGCGGCCGCCATGAATGGTTCTATGATCAGATTATATAAATTGTCTCTGTTTTATTTTGGACTCATTACGTCATATGACATCAAACCAAATAGATGTACTTTAAAATGAATTCAATGGCGCGCCCAAGCTAAATGTTGAGAAAGCCTTTGCCGAAACGTGTCTGTTTCACTTGTGACATTAAGTACTGTTTCTCTCTCCCGTGAGTGCTGTTTCTTCCTTGGAAGTGTGGAGCTGAAATTTAATCGTGAAACCACCCTCACGCATAACGAGCACCCGCCCGTGAGTTGTTTTTTTTTCACTGAAAAAAACAAAAGTTAAAGTAATGTTGTAGTTAGGTGTCATAAAAGGATCCGTTTTTCTTTTTTTACTTTAGAAATTCACTGAAAAAAACCAAAGGTTGAAGTAACGTTATAGTTAGATGAATTTTTCAGTAACAACATTAATGTTTTGAACTAAAAGAAGTTCAGAAATTCACCAGTTACAGTTAGCAGCGATAACTATAACTTGCGCCCCTGCCATGCACTGTCATGACCTCACATATGACATCACTCATGCCATGTTCCATGACATCATATATGACATCACTGATGATGCTGTGCGCTGCGGGGGTTGGCTATAGGTCCTGGCCCTGGAAACACCATCCCCCAGAGCCACTTTTCTTATTAAAGGGGAGGGGGCCACATGGCCCCCCTCTCTTGACTAATTTTGGCCCTGGAGACTCAACCTCCCGGGCCCTGAGTAATTTTTATTGGAGGGAGGCAGTTGGCCCCCTCCCCTGGCCGATTTCAACCCCAGGACCCTATTCTTCGGGGTCAGCCACAAGTTTTATAGGGAGGGGCATATGGCCCCCTTCCCCAGGCTGATTTTGGCCAGGGGGACCCCATCTCCGGTGCCCAGTGATAGTTGTAGGGGGAGGGGGGCACATGGTCCCCCTCACTGTGCCGATTTTGGCACCAAGAATCCCATCTCCCAGGGCGCAGCACCATTATGAAGGGGAGGGGGCATGCAGCCATCCCCCAGGGCCCGGCATTATGTTCATCACTAGCAGTAGTAGGCTTGGAAAGCTGCACCATTCTCAGGTGTCCAGGCATGCTACTGGCAACCAAACACTTAAAAAGTGATGGGGCAAATGCTTACAAATAGTCCAATCACTAGCAGTCGCTCAGGGTAGGATTCCAACCCATCGCTTTTCACCAACTGTGACACATTAGATAGATGGCCTGCTTTAGGGTTTGACGGATGGAGTAAATGCAGACCGTGTGGAGGAGTACTTTATGTTCAGCACCCTGTCTCTACTTCTGACTAATTTAGATATGTCTGCTGGCCACTCGGACATCTCTATATATTGACAGGAACTACTGTCATGGTGGTTCCTACCAATGTAGGAAAAGTTTGACGAACTGCTCCATCAAACATGATGGCCGTCTGTGACACCTTTCTCCCATTGTCCGGTGGTCAGTTTTGTCTTTTATTTTATTTGTTTTATTTGAAAAGTTTTATATAGCGCTGGCTAGACCCGGAGGTATCAGAGCGCTTTACATGAGATAGGACATTGTTTCAGAACATTGTTACATAGTTACATCAGTTACAGTTACAGTTGCAATTACCAGTATAGGCTTAGGAGAAAAACGTGAGCTTACACAAAAATATAAGATATTAGCGCGTAGCATATCCAAGACACACGTCATATGAGGAATGGAAGAAAGTGGGGGAAAGGTAGACAGGGGAGAGGAAAGCAGACAGAGTCAGGTAGATCTGAAGGGGGAAAGTACTCCTGGGGGAACAAAGCAGTCAAGGCAGTCGAGGAGAGAGATAGATAAAACCGTGAAGAACCGTGAAAAACAATGTCCGATGTCCGGCTGGGTAGGTGACGGCCAAGGGGGTGACCCAGAGACAGACTCCGCTATAGCTGCATAGGACAGCTCCACCGGGCAGCGGCCAAGGGTACTCGGGCTCCGCGGAAAGTACATAGAGTTTTAGTTTCAGCCCGTGGGGCATCGTCATAGTTCAATAGAAGGCAGGTACAGGCAGCATCTCGGGATCGAACCCTGTGAAAGGCGAGTACAGTGCAACAGTCCACAAACAAATGGTGCCCCTGGTGTTCCATACGGAGTAAGCCTGTGGCTCTTCACACCAATGTGGGAGTTGTAACTCATTGTGGTAAAGGACCACTGTGGCGGCCAACTTGGGGTCAGGCAAGAGATTCTGCCCCTGGTGTTCCATTCGGCCGGTCCCCCCCCCTTTTTTTAACCCTTTGTAGTCTCAGGGGCCCCTAGGGTATTCCCTCCGCTTCTTCAGGAGTCTCCTGAACTGAACTTCGGGCCTTGAGCTGCTTCCAGGGGGAAATGAGGTCTTTAGCACCTCTGCCGCTTAATGTGCTCACCGTAGATTAGGGAGGACGTTTTCTTCTGGCCCCTTGCCCCTCCCAGCAGCCGGGTGTGGTGTAAAGATGCGTGGGGTGGCTCCCCCCGTCGAACTGCCGTTGTTGCGCACTGTCCCTGAGAAGTGTTAGGGCCTGCTTGCCGCCATCTTAAGGTCAGGCACTGTGGATGTTGGTCGGGCAGGGGGCCTCGTGGGGCTTGAAGTGCGGCCAAATTGGGAGGCGCTGATCGAATCCCTCACATCCCCGCACGCAGCGCGTGTCCCCACCTGGGTCTGATGAGGTCAGTCGAGCTCTCCTCGCCTATCCTCGCTTGGGTAGACCTCTGCAGACCCCTCCAATGGTGTTTTCAAGCTTGCACCTTAGGGAGCCCCCCGCTCCCACGCCGGGCAGGCACGAAGCACGATTTCCGCGCCGCGCTCCCGGTGGCTTTTGCAGTCGCGTAGGAGCAGCGGTCACTCTGCATTCAACTCCCGCGGCGGGCCGCCGCCATCTTGCCTGCCTCGGTCCGTCGCGCGGCCGTCTTCTCCCTGCCGGGAAGGACAAGTGTTAGGGGCTGCACAGGGTCGTCACAGAGCCCTTCGGAGGCCCGTGCCTTATTTCGCAGCGTGTGCAGTCAGGACCGCATTTTGCTCGGGACAGCCGCAAAATCTCCGGGGCTCGGAGCGGAGCCGAACGAACCTACGTCTGAGCGGCCATGATGGCGTGACGTCTTTGCTGTCCCTCGCCGCCACAGTACACCTGGCAGCGAACGACAGCAAAAACCATCTGACCATCCACTCTAAATAAGATGGACGGTCAGATGACATACATCCAATAGCCCCTACTCCATCGAGCCGTCAGAGGAAGTTTTACGTCCTCAATTTAAATTTTGCAGTTTGTTCAACTTAAAATCTGGAGGGTGGGCCATGCCTTTGACAGACAGGATACTCCATCGTGATGGAGTACCCAGTCCACCAAACTCTAAATCAGCCCCAGAGGCCCACCTAATACAAATCAGTAATTGCCCTGCTCCTCATGGGAACAGTCCATCCTGAACCTTGGTCATCCCATCCATTCACCCAGTGGTCTACTGCTTTTTCAGTTGGGAAGTTTGAGATACACACCTGGGTCGTAACACAGGCTCCTGCAGCCCCTGCAGTGCAGGGTGGGCCCCAACACTTTAGGGTCCCCAAACCCTTCAGGGGGCCCATTCTGCCCAAGGCCAATGAATATTTGTGTGTGTGTGTGTGCACATGTGTACATGTGTGTCTGTGAGATAGCGAGACAAAGTTAGAGACCGAAAGAGAGAGAGAGAGAGGAGAAGCTTAAACAGTTTCTACATATGCTGTAGCGTATCTGTGTGGAAAGTTTTGCATCTACTGTCTGGAATGTAGCGTATGTGAATGTAAAAGACTCTTGTATTGCTACTACTTAAGCTGTACTTATCAGTACATCTGAGAGACACATGGACTGCTGCTCGACCTGTCCTGTGTGTAAAAGTAGAGAAAATATTTTGCACTATGCAAAAGCCAAAACTGCTTTGTCAACACTTGTTTTTACTGGCTTTATGAAGTCAGTCCCAGGAACCATTATCAAAAGACAGTGGAAAAAGTGAATAGGTAGTCACTGATATAATTTTGAGAATACATTATGATCCAGCTCTTCAACATTAAGGAGGCAGTGACAGAAACAGCGATCAGGTGTGTATATGAGGTGATTAATGGCTTTTTCTCCCTGTCAGACTGACATTTCTATACTTTGAGCAACTGTGTACTTCTCAACAACATTGCTGAAAACAATCATTGGCAAAGCCAATAGGTCTGGTATTGGCCTTTAACCATTTGACTATGTTTGTTTTGTCATTTATTGTTCAAAACTTTATTGGTAGGGAAGCTGTTGGGCCCTCATTAGTCCCCAAAAAGCATTAACTACAAGCAAAAATGTATTTCTTGGTCACAAAGAGCACACATTGCCATACAAGATCACTGCACAGAAGGGAACTGGTTTTTGTGGGGAGGTGTTTTTTCTGAAAGAGCATAATGCTAACACTCACATTAAAGATAGCCATTGGCTGAAGTGGGCTGACCTGGTGCTGTATGCTGCATGCTGGACTGCCGGAAGAAAATGTAAGTGATACAATAACTGAACAAAGGATGAAGATGGTTGGCTAAAAGCCCCTATAAGAAAGTATATTATACATACAATTTTAGTAAAATCAAAAGGTCTTAGTCAAGGCTAGACCTAAAAATTGAATGTCAGAAAATGTGATTTTAGGTTTAAATATTAGCAGCCCATGCAATGACTTTGCAAATCAATCAGTGGTGTTGCAAGGGTGCCATTAGCCCTAGAGCAGTCAAGGAAAATGGCCCCCTGACCGCTGTTGAGTAGTAAAATATAGCAATAATCAGGGTTCATTGCCCCTCAGAGCCCACGTGCCACTCCACCTGTTTCTGTAATGATAGCTACGGCCTGGCTAGATTTACTATACCACAGCAAATGCAGTATGCATCTCTCATGCAAGCACCACTATCATTAGCACTTATTTATAAGGCTCAAGCAGAATTTCCATTACACAGGCATAATCTTGTACAATTTCTGTCTTTTTGTATCATGCTTGTTACGAGAAATTCCCAAGAGTACACTATTAAGCTACATCCCATTTGTATTGTGGCAAACAGTTAGCACAAGTGTACAGGAACAAAACGAACAACTAGAATACGAGCGGCTGCGCTTTCGGTGTATATGGGTTTTTTGCATTTTTAGTGTGAAATGGATGCAAGGACGTATTTTACGGTAAAACACAGCTCAAAATGCCAATTTTGCATTTCGCCTATTTACTCATAATTTGGCATAATTTTTCCAAAATTTTGTGCAATTATGCAAAAGCAAATTACGGGGATTTCGCGCCCCCCTAGTAGTTATGCTTTAACCCCCGTAAAAAGGAATAAGCTTGCTATCACCATTTATAAAAATGTACACAGAAAATAGATACCAGTGAGAATGAGGCAGAATGCTCCTCAACATAGATGGTTCTTATGAATCTCTTTAAGTAATGTCTGAAATTTTCTGAGTGCAAAGTAAACACTTCTCTTACATAAGCTATGAATACTCTATTTATTTGGTCGGTTTGATAACGTCCCATTAAGCGGAGGCACGATTTAATTAAGAGTTTAATTAGGAGAGTAATGAATTTCTTTCTTATTTTTGAAATCCTGTACCCTTTCAGATGCCAGTAAAGCGCGCGACACAGCAAGGCACCTGCACATTCTGATGTGTTGTCGTCACTCCGAAAGCTATATAAACACACAAGCCCCGTCATGCCGCTGAGGCAGACTCGGAGATATCTTCTAGAGCCAGCGCTATGGGAAACAGTCTAAAGGTTAAATGCGAAGAATTCGTTTTTGGGAAACTGTGAAAGAACTAAAAGGCTTGAAATCTGTGTCTCTGCGCATGAATACCAATTGCTGATTTTTCCATTAAGATGTATTATTTTCTCATCATGTATAAATTACGCCATGTCCTTTTCAGAGACGTTAAATAACACAACTATTTGTTAAGTTTCCATTGCTGTTCCCCTACATAGTTCGCCACAATTCATTATAAAACATATTAACGATCCCACACTGTAAATTAGAAAACATAGCTGATGTTGCTAGTGGCATCTCTAGCGCATGCGCGCGTACACACACACACACACACACACACACCCACGCACGCACACACACACACACACACTCTCTCTCTCTTTAAGTAAACTGCGATTCACGCATTTTTAAGGTCTGTGAAAAAGTTAGAGGTCATTGGATTGTCTGGATCACTCCAGTTCTCCTCTTCACACCACATTCTTCTGCATTCTCTCAGCTAGACACTCATTACCTTTTTCTACTGATATATTTCTGAAACCCTCCACCTGCATATCTCACACCTCATCTCTTTCCTCGCCAGCACCCTCTTTTTACTCTTCCCTGCACATACTTCCTTTCATCTCCGCCAAACACAATGCACTCACTCACATATAAAATCCGCCTTTTCTTTATCCCTCGCTCGGAAAATATTTCAGTAGCTGTATAAGTCCTTCACCCACTTTCACATAGAATCTTCATCTACAATTGGCACACCTGACCATTGCTCTGTGCACTCTGTAAAGAAAACAAGGATTGGATGAGCTTGTATTCTGATCTCATTCATGAGCCACTGACATCCACTGTGAGAAATTCTCTCTGCTTTTGACCTGAACTCCACAACTCTCAATCGTTGAATGTTATGAACACAGACCCACAACCCTAACTCACCCCGATATATGGTGGCAGCTCTCAGTGGCGGCTCCTCCGCTAAGGTTGGAGGAGCATCGCCCCACTGCTTTGCAGCAGTGAAATAAAAGAAAATTAAAATGATAATAATTTGAGGTTATATGCCAGAAAAGGCAGCTGGGTAAAAGAGGATTGCACTGCCAAGACTAGTCACAGAAGTAACAAAATATTGCCCACTTCAGATGGTCAGCTGCCACATGACCACAAAGTTCAACATAAATTCAAAAGGGTATGAGAGGCAATATATATACAAGGTAAACCATAAGTATGTACATAGAGCAAAAGAAGGAATTCCACGTTGTTGTTTTTTGATCTTAAGGTGTCTTTTATTAAAGATGCACTCGATTTTCGTATGTAGACAGACAACGCGTTTCGCCCAGACATGGGCTTCTTCAGGGCTTTCAAGTTAGAAGCAAGAATAGTCCAATAGTTTAAGAGGACTCAGGTATTTGCCTTTGTTACACCGATCCGTAGTAGATGCCAAGAGTATTTGCAAGAAGAGCTCCGTATACGAGCCGTGTCCAGCGCCGGGACGAGACGGCGCTGGACACGGCTCATATACGGAGCTCTGTCCATGAAGACGTCATCGTCATCCGCGCCTAAGCCATAGCCCGGCGGGGTGGCGTCCACTTGTTCCAATGGGTCTTCCAGCGTCAGTTGTCTAACTGCTGTTGACGGTCCACGCTGTCCCGTAGTGTTGGTTCTCGCTCTCCCTCCTCGACACACCTTCGCGAAATGATTGAGTTTTCTGCACTGGGAGCAGGTCTTCCCCCTTGCGAAGCAACGACCAGACAGCGGATGATCCAAACCGCAGTTACCGCATGCACTCTTCTGTGGTGGCCTCCCATTCCCTCTTGGTGTCGCTGGTCGTCGCTGAAAGGCGTCTACTCTCTCCTCTTTTATCACGGGAGGTCGGGAGGTTCCTGATTGCGTTGTGGGCCGGTTAAGGACTGCCTCCATCTCATACGTCCGGGCGTTGGATAACTCGTGGGACCTGGCGAGCACTAGGATCTCGTCCAGAGTGATGCCTGGTTGCCTGAGTATCAGGCGTCGCAGCATCACCGATCGGTTCCCTTGTATGACTTGCGCCCTCATTTCTTCCCTCTGGTCGTACAGCGTGCAGGAGCTCGCCAGTTTTCTCAGGCAGGCATAGAATATGTCTATGGTCTCGGCTTCCCCTTGTCTTGCTTGGCGGAGCTTGAATTGCTCAAAATCAGGGTTTATTTGGGGGTCAAAGTACCTGTTTAAAGCCGCCACTGCCTCCTCGTAGATGTCATCAGCCCCTGTGTTAGGCAGAGTCTCGAACAAGTCATACAGTTCTCCCCCTCCGTAACACATGAAGAGCGACTTTTTCACCTTTCCGTCCGTCTCTCTCATGCCCACAAAGTAGGGGTCTAGGCGGCCGATCCACGACTTCCATCGCGCCGCCGCTGTAGCTGGATCTGCGAGTTCGCTTAATGGGGACAGGGGGGCTGCCGTGGCATGTCCTGGTTGTGGTGGCGCATGCAGAGGCACTGGTTGTGGTGCCTGAGGCTGCGGCGCAGGGGCACCAGCTCCATCTGGGTTGGGAACGCTCATGTCTGCCTGTGTATATTATATCTGGGCCTCCGCCTTGTCCAATCCCTTCTTATTGTGTCCCTCCAGCCCGTTGCTCTTACCAGTGGTTGATGACTGGGCTGGGGACCTGCTTGCTGTGAGCTGTGAGCAGGGGCAGACTGGTTGTCCTGTTGCACTTGCCAGTGCTTGTTCCTGGTAGCGAGGGAGCTATGTGCAGTGAGCTTGGCCGGAATCAGTTGTGCTTGTTGCACTTGCTCGTGCTTGTTTCCTTGAGGGCGTCCTGTCTGCCCTTGTACTGGCTCTCCTGCTGGTGGAGCGCGAGGGAGCAAATGGTCTCTTTCCCCAGGGGCAACAGGCTCGACCACGTGGCAGTGGGAGCGCTGTTCCCGGTCAGGGCGGGTGTGCGTGTGCAGAGCAGGCTGGGCCTCACCTGCGTCACACGGCGCCGAAGGCAGCGACGCTCGGCTGCATCCGCTCTCAGCTGGGCCTCAACGGCCGTCCGGATCTTGCAGCAGCTCCGCAGTGCGGGGTGGGCACCCGCCGGGGCAGCACGCGCCAGTGCTCCTCCGTCAAGCGTGTTGTCGCTGCTCCGGAGACAGCGGCGGTGGCCGCACACCGCACTCCTTGTCGGCAGGGGAGGCTGCCGGAACAGGTGAGACGCAGCAGAGGCATGGGTGGGATCTGCCTCGTCGCCAATGTAGAGTCCAGGCCTGGCTAGACTGGCGCTGCGCTGAGGCTAGGCCTCTAATGTACTTCGCAGCAAACACAGGGCACACGTACAAGTAGTGATGCAGTACGAGCCAAGACCCCGAGCGGTCTTGCGCTCCTTTATTTATCCCTTCAGGCGAGCCCGCCCTCCGGGTGCCTGTACTATCAATACAAAGGGGCCGATTCTGATGCGGGTTGGAAAAGCTTCCCGACCGAATCGGTTGGGAAATGGTGTCCGACCCACTCGGATCGGGAAAGTCCGACTGGCGGAGTAGGATGCATCCGGATGCTTCCAGATACGATTTGGTTGAACTCCCATTGACTTCAATGGGAACATTTGTTCCTAACCGCATCAGAATTGGGCCCTCGGTCGGGAAGACACGTTCCCGATCCGATTTGGAAGGAGCAAATGCCGTTAGGAGGCCTTCCTAACCGCATCAGAATCAGGCCCTCGGTCGGGAAGCTTTTCCAACCCGCATCAGAATCGGGCACAAAGTATAGTGCGGGCCGGGTGGCGCCGTCACTACAGTAATGACTGCACGATGTTGTACCTTGCAGCCAGACACAGCCCTGTTAGGAGCAGCCCTGCTCATCTGATCCTTCAAAATAAGGGAATGATTATATAGGCAGACACGCTGGCTACCTGTGGGGAGGAAGCAATTACACAATAGACTTTGGCAATTAATGGCCTTGTTTAGAGTAACATGCGTAATCCATACCTGTACGATTTTATCCCTGGATTTGGAGTTTTTCATCCATTAATGCTAAATATCTTCTGAAAATAATATTTTTGCAGGCTTTTCCACATGTACGGATGCAGAAGTGCCACTGGCTGTTTGCAGCGGCAGCAGACATGCTTTTTCTTGGCCCGCAGTATGTTCAGGCAGGTTGCAAATAGTGGTTGTAAAATGTGCCCTTATTATTTCTGACCTCCCTTTCATTTTGCAATGCGGCCTTTGTATTTATAGAGTGCATTACAAACATTCCAGTCACCAATTGACACAAAACAGCCTGAATAATGAATAATGGTTAGGCAGGTCACAATTTCTGACCTCTTTGGATGGCTGCAAAATGCAGGGATGGTAGCCTGCAAAGGAGAATAGACCAAAATCCTAGTATTTGCATTAAAGAGACAGGTGCTGCTTTAAAAAACATGCTTCCTATCTCGGAATACATTGGGGTGAGAATGCAGTGGTTCCTGCTCCCACCGAGGCTGCCCGAAATGATTCACAAAGGGGATGCTGTCCCACAAGAACAGCTTCTACTTTTGGGTGATTGCAAATCAGATACCATCATCTCTGAGGTGTCAGAGTCTGATCATTGGTTGGCTACTGCATTAGCCGTTGTAAAGCACTGATACATTCTATTGCGACTCCAAAATAGGAGGATGGGGTCCCTTTCAAGCCCAGTTCTAATTGCGATTCATGATGGTTGGCAAAAGCCTTTTTATGCGTCATAAAGACTTTCCCAACTTTTAAAAGGGCTTAGATACGTTATAAAAAAGGTATTTATTTCGGTTTCAAAAACTGTGTTCTTTTGAACTGCAGGCATTGTAACCACAAACACCTTTGTACAGGAGGCCCTCCATGCTGTAATACCGCACTTCCCAACCAGATCCACACACTGTAGTTGTGGGGGGTGGTTTGGACAAGCAAAAATAAACAATCCTTTGCAAATCCAATAGCTCTGCCTTTTTAAAAAAAATGGAAGTGCGTTTATTGGCGATTACGTGTGTTCTTTTCTGCAAATTAGTGCGTGGGTGAATGCAAGAATGAGTCAGAGGATGGTTGAATGGATCAGTACATGGGTGAATGGATGACTGGGTGCATTGACAGGTGAGTGCACAGATAGAAGAAGGGCTGACTAGCAAACAGTTTAACTAAGGCACACATTTTGCTTAGAATTGGTCAAATCATAAATGCCCTTGCCCTATCCACATAGGATGTCGCTGAACGCCTTCTCCACACCACCTCACATAGCAGGCATCAGTGGCCTCAACCCTGTAGCAAGCATCACTGCCTTGACCCAAGCAGTCCCCTTCAAAGAGACCATCGTGTTTGTGACCCACCAACTCCCCTAATATATCAAAATTCTTCCAACCCTCCCCATTACATGGCTTGCATTTCATTTACTAGCCCACCCACCCCTCAAGGACTTCGCCACCTCTGACCCACTCAGGGTCGGATTAGGACAGAAAATAATCTCGGGTATGAAAATAAACGTGGCCCCCATTAGTGAACTGGAAAGCTAAAAAGTTGCCCATGTTGGCAAATTGGGTCAGTTTTGACCTTCCAAGTTGCAAGGTATAGAAGACTGCATGGATCTGAGCTTGCTGCAGGCAATGTTTATTTTAATATCAGGAAAATCAACAGAAAAAAACAGCCAAGCTGACCATAAACAGCCCAAAAGGCAAGCCACACATTGACCTGTCAGACCAGTTTGTTGGACACTGACTGATTGCCCTTTAGGCCAGTCTGACCCTGGACTACCGCCAAATAGAAGCTCTGTAGAGAAGAAAGCTGCTCCTCTCTCTGCAGACCCCATAAAACATATCTCTGGCCCTGACTTGTTTGGTCCTTGACAGAGGGCATCCAGCCCCATAATGAAAAAAAACTAAAGATTTGAGTTGATGGAGGGTGGGGAAAGCACCACAGGAGCAAAATGATGAACAGGGAGCGCAGGCTGGGGAAGAGAAGCCCACAGTGAGAGATCATCATAGAGTGGGGGTGGGAGAAGCACACATGGGAGAAAGCCACGGAGTGAGGAAGTGAACGAGGGATTGCACATCACTGAGGCAGGAAGTAAGAGAGGGCGGGCAGAGGAAAATCAACAGGAATAAAGGGTGGGCAGAGAGAAAAAGCAATGGGAAGGGAGCGCAGCCGGGGAGAAGCTTGTCGGATAGAGCAGCACAGGGGTGAGAGAGATGAACGTGGAGCACAGGCTGGGGCTGAGAAGCCCACAGTGAGAGATCAGCATGGAGTGCGACTGGGAGAAGTACAAGGGTGAGAAAGCTCTGAGGGGGCATGGGGGAAAGAAGCCAACAAACACTTGCACATCACGAAGGTGGGGCGGGGCAGGTACATGAGGGAGAGAGCTAGAACAAACACACACACACACACACCTGTAGAGTACTTAAACAAAAAGAAAGAAGTAGCACCTGAAAATGAAGTAGTGGAAACGCATGTTCCAGGGGAGGGACAAACCCAAGAAGAGGAAGTGAAGCCTACATGGGCTAAAGAATTAGAAAAAAGCAAATAAGAATAGCAGTGCAGCCAACCAATTGTAAGCAATGGGCAGGATTTAAGTACACTGTAAGCTAACAACATGTCTTTCAATAGACATCGCTAAAAAGTGGACACATTTTCAAACCAAAATATGCATTTTTGAAGGTTTTATTGAGAACTTGCCTTTTACATCTTTCATAAGACCGGGGTAGGCTGTCCTTTATTTTATTTATTTGGTAGAGCAAGTGCTTAACCCCTTCCGTGCTTCCGTCGGCCAACGGCCGTCGCGAGCACTACCTCGCTAGTGCTGCGCACGTCCGTTGGCCGACGCGGCCCCGCCCACTCTTTTAAACTGCCGCACCGCGGCGGAATTCGCACCGCGGTTAAGTGGTTAAGATACTCATATAGCGAAAAGAAATCTTGAAATAATGTTTTCATCGTGATCATCAAAATACTTAATTTTCCCTACAATCACAATAGATGCTGATCGATTTACGCTATTATATTTTACCAAAAACACACAATGTACAATACAAAAATTGCCACAATCCATTGTTTGCATCAATATTTGACATAATATTCCCCAAATGCCACCTTAGAGTCGCCCCACTTTTGGTCTAAGAATCTGGAAGGACCTAAATGATCACCAGTTTCTTTTCTAATGGTCAAAACTGTTACTCTCCTGTCCAACCCTGTAGTTTTCTCCTTCTGAACTGACTCCAGAGGTCAAGGAAATTGGTTCACAGGTATTTACACATCACAGACATTTCAGAAATGTTGATAAAAGTGAGAGACTTGTGGTCAAAGAGAGGTTCAACTAGAGAGGTACACAGACTAAGGGCTTGATTTAGATTTTGGGGGGCAGGTTACTTCATCTCAAATGCGACAGAGTTACTTGCCCGCTGAACTTTCTGTCCACCTGCCTCATTTAGAGAGGGATGGGCTGTAAGCTTTCTGTCAACGGAGCCCCCGTTGAAGTAGGAGCCATCAGTGGAAGAGCATTACTGCTCCTGCACTATTTAGGGTTGACGGTGTGATGCCCTTTTTTTTCTGTCTGTCACTGGCAGGAAAAACCTCATGGTGAGGGACAGAAAAAAAAGAAATAGTACCCCACACCCTTGGACAAAGTGCCCAGGGTGTGGGGGTCATTAGTGTTTTGCTGTTCAAAAAAAGTCCAACTTTGGGAAAAACAAAGAAAGTTAAAAGTTTGTTGGATAGCCGTCAAAACTGACAGTAGCTGTCCACCAAACCTTTTGTACTTTGGAGGGAACCTCCATGGCGGCAATTCCGATCAATGTACAGAGATGACTGATGGGCCGGTGGTCATGTCTAAATTTGGCAGACAGTAGTCCATTAGAGTTTTGAGGTAATGTCCTCTTCCACCCTGAGCTACTATGCTCTATCCACCAAAGCCTAAATCAGTCCCTTAGTCTATGGTATTTCCCCCATCCCTGAACATGCAGGAGCTCTATAATTGGCTAGCATGCAGACAAAATTAGCCAGTGTTCTCCACCTACCAGAGCAGGTTATGCAAAATCTTAAATCATCTTAATATTTAATAATATTAGAATTGAAATGCATGCATGTAGTTCAAGAGTGTTTTTGCACAGTGCGAAACACCAGAGTGGTTATTTGGTGTCAGAAACTAGAAGAGCTAGCAGAAATCAAAGGAGACATGCATGTATTGCACTGACTGACAAACTGAATGTGTTTGTGGACATGGGCTTTTAATCCCTATAAAAATTGGTAATTCTCTAACATATCATGTGTGTCTACTGATCCCTTTATGTATTATACCTTAAGTCAGTTTCAAAGCTTTATCTAACAACCAACCTGATGGTGAGCACTACAGTTCTAGAATGCAGCGTGTAGGTGGGAAAAAATCCAGCACTGTGCAAGGATCTCAAACATTGTTATAAATGATTGAGCTGGAGGGCTTTACATCAGTGTTTGGGAGACTGGCAATTCCACCAGTAAAATGGGTAGAAATAAATGCAGCTGAAATTAAATGAGCAACAATGAAAAGGTCCAACATACAGTTGCTGAAGCCATGGGTTTAAGATCTGTGTGTGGAGGACTTAGATCAGAAAGTTGCTGCAGATGCCAGTGCCATGCTATTTTTTGGGACCCGCCATGTAGTGCTTACATCAGAAGGAACTGGTGGAGCAGACCCTTAACAGGAAGGAGCAGGTGCAGCTGGTGTGCAGCAGAGGAGTTGGGTCCAGCAGGCCCTTCACCAGTAACATTGACACATTGCTGCGAAATAACAGCCCATCAAGGAACGGGGTGGGCAGCATGAGAAAGAGATTGCAGACTCCCATGGAACTCCTTCAGGTTGGCAGAGGGAAAGACACTGCATGCCTTCATTGAGGAACTGGAGCACTGAGGCTGATCCTCTGCATCAGGTCTGGGCATTGTGCATGTTTTCCAGATCAGCACAACATAATCCAATACTAGGCCATAACCATATACATAAAAAAAAAACTCCAGTGATCCATATAGGATTTTGAGGGAAATCCTCTAACCTGAGACGGCAGCTATGGTGTGCAGACAGAATATCGAGTTGGAAAAGTCGAACTACAGAAATATTGAGTCCTAAATATCGTGTCAGAAATATCGACAGCAAGAATATCGTGGTCAAGAATATCGATTTTAAGGTAAGAAATATCGGTTTAAAAAAAATAGAAGTCATTAATATCGTTTGCAACAATATAGTTGTTTCAAATATCGATTTTTTAATTAGTGTTATGTATTTTAGTATATATTTTAAATGTAGTATGTGATGTATTTTTTTGTATAGGAATTGTTTATGTTTTTTAATATATGTGTTACATTTTTAGTAGTTATCAATTTTATTTTAATTACATTTTGTGTTTTTAGTTCCGTAGTGGGTTGTGGGTTTATAGGGAATAGGGTGGGAAGTAAATTAATTATAATAAATTAATGATTATTTTTATGTATTAATATTTATTTAATTGAGATTTTATAGTGTTAATTGTGGGAAGTAACTTATTATTAATTAATTATTAATTGGTTGTTAATTAATATTAATTAATTAATTGCTAATTAATTATGGTAATTGTGTAATTTATTTAGGTGTGGCTTGTGGGGTTTATAAGGGTTAAAGGGTGGGAAATAGTTTATTTTTAATTAATTAATAATAAGTTGTTAGTTAGTATTAATTAATGAATTGAAAATTAAATATGGAAAGTGTGTAATTAGTCAGTCAGTCAGTCAGAAATACTTTATTCGACAGCCAAGAGTCATAAAAGCATACAATATTATTAAAAGAAAATACACATTCCAGCCAAATACATAACAATAAAATGATCCCACATTTCAATCACAGTATTCATATCTAAAAGGTTCATAGAAGAAACCAATATCATATAAAGTGCACTGTGCTCAAGTAATAGACCAAATCCTTAATTAATATCACATATAAAAGATGTACCATAATAATCAAGAAGGGGAAAACACAATTGGGCCAGCAAACAACACAAAATTACTATTACGGGAGTAATCTGTTCCTATGTCTAATGGCCCTGATTAAAAAACTTGCAACCCCGAGGCAAACCATGGGTGATGCCAGCATTTGTAAACAGAGCAGAGCTGGCCGCACTTGGACAAACTGGCATTCTCTAAGTAAAGGGAGGATATGCTGCCTACGCAGGGACTCGTAATAGATACAAAAAAACATTAGGTGTAAGGTATCCTGTTCAGAGAAGTTATCACAGGGGCAGGGTTTTAACAGTTCAGATTTCGAGTATCCTCTCGGGAATGCCAGCAGCCAGGGGACCATATTTAAACGAAATCTCGTTAAAACAAAACGGTGGTATGGTTTATTAACATAAGACAAATATGGTTGCAGCTGCGGGCCTAGGCTCAGAGTGACATACCTTCTCACCGACGACTTGCCTAACTCTACCTCCTCCCTAAGGCATTTCCTCCTATCCACAAACTGCCGTTTAAAATTTATAATCGCCGTCTTGCTCAAAGGCCTCGGGGTCAAAAACAAATCTGGGCACCCTAGACATTTTGTTTCTTCCTTTATAAAT
This sequence comes from Calotriton arnoldi, assembly GCA_963921515.1. Lineage (NCBI taxonomy): Eukaryota > Metazoa > Chordata > Amphibia > Caudata > Salamandridae > Calotriton > Calotriton arnoldi. The sequence goes on along the minus strand of CAWUFW010012366.1, from coordinate 204,262 downwards.
TTAAGCCAAGGGATATGCTGGGCTCTCTCTAGCGCCATACAATCCGAAATTATAAGTTGGCTTAGATTCGGGGGGGTTGAGTCCAAATTCTAAGCCACCGTAAGAGGGGGGAAACTGCGATCTGGTCTGCAATGTACCCCATCCCCAGTTCTTCAAGCAGACAGTAAATAGGAGTAGCTACAGGGACCCCAAGGAGTTTGCGCATAAAATTATTCTCTGCCACTTGAATATCCTTTACATCTTTGTAACCCCAGATGTCGCATCCATACGTGGCCATTGGAATACATTTTGCGGTATAAACTTTCAAGAGTGCGGGCAAGGGTTTAGACCCTAGTCTTTTTGCAAAGTCATAGTGGCCCCCGTTGCTCTTGCCAAAATGTTCTTTTTAAGTGTTCGTTGCGCTCCCCATGTACCTTGGTCATCAAAGAGTACCCCTAAGTATGGGAAAGTGGATACTTTGGTTAATTCGTCCCCATTACAGTAAAATTTAGCCTTGGCCGCCTTTCTTGGGCCAATCGACATTGCATGAGATTTCTTAAAATTCGTTACCAAATCTAGTGAATTCATAAAATCTATAAAACAATTTAAAAGTTGTTGCAGGCCCCTTGCAGTTCTAGACAATAAAACCGCATCGTCGGCATACAACAATGCGGGAATCGATTTGGCACCGGCCCTTGGTGTGTCCCTGCAGCATGATGTTAAAATATCCCCCAATTTATTAATGTATAGGGTGAATAGCAGGGGGCCAAAATGCACCCCTGCCGGACCCCCTTCCTACTGTCCAAGAATCTGTCAGGCTGCCATCTTCATTAAACCGTACCGCAGCCGTGGTGTTAACATGTGCAGTATACAGGAAGGAAATCAATTCGGCCTCTAGCCCTATATCACGAAGGACCAACCACAGCTTTGACCTATTGACAAGGTCAAAAGCTGAGGTTAGATCCATAAAGGCCAGATGCAAGACACCTCCCTTGGCAATAGTATACTTCCCGATCACCAGATGGAGATTCAGACATTGGTCTATTGTCTCCTTTCCCTGTCTGAATCCATATTGGAGGTCGGAGATAACATTAAAATGATCAAGCCAGACTGTGAGACGATCCAGGACTACTTTGCTCATAATTTTAGATACAGAGTCTAAAAGCGAAATTGGCCTATAGCAAGCCGGATCATCACAAAGGCCCTTTTTAAAAATGGGAACAATAACTGCCTTTGCCCATGACGGGGGGAAACCATAAGCACAGGCAGCATTATAAACATGTGTTAAGATCCTGGCCCAGACTTTGGGGTCTGCCTTATAAAGGTCTGCCGGTATCCCGTCAGGGCCAGGGGCCTTTCACCCCGATGTTGATATGATAGCTTTATGAACTTCTTCTATATTAAAATGAAGGGGGGCACTGTCTGATCCGGGAGCTGTGTGTCCCACTATATCCACCAGATTGGTGCTACTATAAATATTGCTAAAATGCTGGACCCATTTCTCTGCCGGTATTATACAATCCTTACTTAGGTTTGGCATATCTGAAAAAAGAGGACTGTTAACTATGGACCAAAATCGTGAGCTGTCCGACCGGACACTAGCTTGGCCAAGCTCCTCCCAAGCATGCTCTCTTAGTTGTTTTTATCTCTCGCACACAGCTAGTTTATACGCCTTCCTGCAACTCCTGGTTAATGTCAGGTCCCTCGGTTTCTGCTTTACAGCCTTTATTAGCTCCTTATGGGCAGCTGAACATGTATCATCAAACCACCTTTTTAGTTTTAAGGATTTTACCTTGGTTTTGATCACCAAGTTCGAAGCTGCCATTTTAATAATCGTATCAAAGGCATCTAAGGTAGCTCTATCTTGTAGAGCAGGGTCCATCCATACTTTAAGCTCTGGGGCACAAGTAGTAAACAAATTCTCCCAAAAACTATCTGGAGTAATCTTTTCCCACCTCAGCCTTCGTGCTTGATCTTTGGTGGTAAAGTTTGCATTAGAAATATGGTTCGCAGCCCCCTATTATACCAGATGAGAGGAGGAGAACCAATATTAAAGGGTTATGATCACTAAAACAATTACAAGTAACATTAAAAGTCTGTACGGCCGAAGTTAATAGAGCAGATAAAAAGATATGGTCAATTATGCTAACACTACCATTACCCACATAGGTAGGGACCAGGGCGGACTGGTCAGATTGTTGTAGGCAATTCAGGTTAAACACAGACAGCAGTCCTTCTATAAGCGTTCCTGACAATGTATGCTCAAAGTGGTTTGGCCCTTGTAGGTCATCTACCTCCTTCAGTAACAAAGGACAGTTAAAACAGCATTTCCGTGTATTAAAATCCCCCATAATAAGCGTATCATAATACACTTGGCTGTCCTCCCCATAGTTTTTAGTAATTCTTCCAGGGCCAGGAGATGTTCGGTCTCATGGGTCCTAGAAAAAGAATTATAAAAATTTACCACTAACAATGTGGTAAGATTCTTTCCTGACAGTTCCACTGCTAGCACATTGGATGATGAAGAATCGATTAGTTTAGCCCTATAGCAAAGTTTAAGGCTAAACATTAAAATAAGACCTCCCTTGGCTCTACCCATATTAGACGGGATTGCATGTTTGCAAAAAGAGGTAAAGCCATCGAGATAAAAACAATCGTTAGATTCCCAAGTCTCTTGAAGGGCAATTATATGATGTTTAGCAAGGAAGTGTACCCACGAAATATCCCCCTTCTTTGATCTCAGCCCAGCTATATTCCAGGACAATACCTTCATAAAGGCATCATTAAGGCTACCTGGGATAATAGTAGAGTTGGTAGAATTATCCAGCAAACAACCTGGTAAGAACCGATTTGATAATGATGATATAGTATTACGATTGCTTTCTTGGGGACATGTGAGTAATTTAAAAGGCTTCTGCCAGCCAGGCATCTGCCAATCACTATTTACAGGAAAATATTTGGGGGGATAGAAAGTTTGTAGTGGGACTATTTTAATTTCAGTTTTAGCACCATATTTATGTTGGCAATCTAATAGGGCTTTAGCTTGCATACAATGCTTAAGATTAACTATTATACAATCCCCCTCCGTATTTTTCCTAGTCCCGTGGCCGATCCAACCAACCCTTCTTGCCATAATAATATCTGGAGTAATATTTGCACCATTTATCACATTATTATTACACCAGTGGATGGTCTTATGTATCAAGTCTAAAGAGGTTTCCTTTATACCAGATGGAAGTGGAGGGACCCCCACAAGTACAGCTACTAAAGGCGCAGATTGTGGTGGGAGATCAATTATAAATTTGTTTGTCAATGTTACCTGTTTGTTGTGGACTAACATGGGTATAGATGGAAGATCCTCGTTCACACTTTCCCGGGTTTCCTGACAAACTGCCCGCCTTTCGATACCACCCCCCAATGGCACGCAATCAGTGGTTGGGGAGCTAAGATGAGACACACCCAAAGTGGATCGAGTCCCAGTCACCTTATCTATTTGTATGCTACCGTTCTGGTGCCTGCGTTCCGGGCCATTAGCAGCTTCAGTGACCCCCCTCCTCCCGCCGGCTGAAATATAACCCCCTGCAGAACAGTTATTATGCATGGAGACAAAAGAATCAAGTTTTAACTTTATGCCTTCTATCTTAGCAATTACAGGTGCTAATAAGGCTTTAATCATGGGCTCAAGTCTCAGGAAGAGGCTATCCAGCAGCAAATCCGAATTTGGCTTAGCCAAAGCCGCTGCCGGTAGTGATGTTGATTTGATCCTTGGGGGCTTTCTCAAAGCTTTACTTTCCGCAGGTCGTTTTCTCTTCATTGGTGGGCTGACCAAATCATCACCTACAGTTAGAGTGGCGACAGGAGTGCCAATAGATGGAACCTGACCACCCATTTGGCCTTCCAGCAATATACTCGATGGTGAAGGGGAGCCTGTTTCTTCTATTAAAACCCTGTTTTCCTCCTGGTTCAAACCACACCCAACATTGCCCACCGCAATTTTCTCAGATTCCAGAGAGAGTCTTTTCTCAGTGAGGGCTATCTCCTTTGTTATGGCATCAGCTGCTCTGGTTAAAAAAGAATCTATCGTACCAGCTGAGCCTGCAGCAATTGACCCTGAAGCTCCCCCCACAATCATTTTCCTTTTGCCCATTTCCACCTGGCCAAGGAGCACTTATTGCGATAAAAACTTGATATAACCCACAGTCCCGGAAAAAATAACTAGGCCCTCCTCACTTCAAAGTGGGTAACAACAAAGTAGCTACAGTGCGCAAAACAAATAGTACAGAGTTGTGGAATTGTAACTGGATTATAACTGAAGCAGGGCACAGTCACAGTCACCACAGTCAGTATAAAAGCAAACCGGTACCTTGTCGCATTTCGGACCTCTACGCCGTATCCTGGTGGAACACAGACCGGACCACGAGGATTTAGAGCCCTGGCCCAGCCCAGCCTCTACCGGCCGCGGACGGGCGCAGATGGGCCCGCACTTGGCCCGGGCTTCGCCCGCGCGTGTCCCGCGCTGCGGGTGTCTGGGGGCGAAGATGTAGCGCCTCCTGGCGCGCTGCCGCACGTCAGTGGCGATCACCGAGGCAGGGAGTACTGGGAAGTGTAGTTTTGGCACCGGTACGCCGTTTCCCTCACGGCTGAAATGACGGTGTCCCTGCAATGCTGGCCGTTGCCCTCACGGCATGGAAATAGAGAAGCAGGGAGAGCATTACCCTTTGCTGCACTCCGGCCCCGCTGAAGAACCTGCAATGCGCGTCCCGCGCTGCAGGTGTCTGGGGGCGAAGATGTAGCGCCTCCTGGCGCGCTGCCGCACGTCAGTGGCGATCGCCGAGGCAGGGAGTACTGGGAAGTGTAGTTTTGGCACCGGTACGCCGTTTCCCTCACGGCTGAAATGACGGTGTCCCTGCAATGCTGGCCGTTGCCCTCACGGCATGGAAATAGAGAAGCAGGGAGAGCGTTACCCCTTTGCTGCACTCCGGCCCCGCTGAAGAACCTGCAATGCGCGTGTAATTAATGTTAGGTGCAGGTTGTGGGGTTTATAGGGGTAATTGGTGGGAAGTAATTTATTTTTGATTAGTTAATAATTAGTTGTTAATTTATATTAATTAATTGATTGAAAATTAATTATGGAAATTGTGTAATTAATTTTAGATGCGGGTTGTGGGGTTTATAGGGGTAAAGGATGGGAAGTAATTTATGTTTAATTAATTAATAATTAGTTGTTAATTAATATTAATTAATTAATTGAAAATTAAATATGGAAATTGTGTAATTAATTTTAGGTGTGGGTTGTGTGGCTTATAGGGGTAAAGGGTGGGAAGTAATGTATGTTTAATTCATTAATAATTAGTTGATCATTAATATTAATTAATTGATATTTAATTAGGGTAAATGTTTATTTCTTTGTGTGTGGGTTTTAATTGTATAGGGGTAAAGGGTGGGGAGTACATTAATTTTACTTACTTTATAATTAATTGTTAAATACTATTAGTTTTTAAATTGAAAATAAGTTTTAATTGTGTAGTTCATTTTTTTACAGTTTAATTTTAGGTGTGGGTTGTGGGGATTACAGGGGTAAAGTGTGGGAAATTAATTAATTTGTATGAATTTTAATTTGTTTTTTAATTAATATTATTTATTTAATTGGTAATTAATTATGTAAATTATGGAAGTACATTTTTTTAAAATTTAGATGTGGGTTGTGAATTTTGTGGTGTTATAGGGTAGGAAATAAAAAAACTAAATTTATATAATAATTAATGTTTTTGTTTCTAAGGGGCCCATTACGATGGCGGGCGGAAGCACAACCGCCGTGCTGGCGGATGCAAAAACCACCAGTTACCGCCGGCACGCAGCAGTCCACACGCCCGCCCAATTACGATGCGAAAAGTAGGCCAAACACCGCCGGCAAGCCAGCAACACCGTCCGCCATCAAAGTGCGCCCGTACACGTAGCGGCGCAGCCCAACTGACACACACCGTCCGACGAAAACACGTCCCGCCCGGCGCATAAATTACGATGCCGCAAACAAACGGCTCCCACGGCCAAGAGATACCGTACGACAAACCGAAGCGGTAACACGGACGCCGAGCACGGACAACGAAGAAGCGGCTCCCCGAGCATGAATCCAGCACTGCAGGCCCTCCCCATGCTCCTGCTGATGCACCACCAAGGACGCAACGTACCGCGGAGACGCAGGTAGGCACACACACAACAAGTGCACGCAAACAGCGCACACAGTGCAAGGGCGGAAAAAGCGGACAACCCCCACCAGCGCGTGTACACTACACATCCACCATTGCATCCACATATGACACACAGGCCAAATCGTAACATCGCGTAACACATGTGTACACACCACCTGGGACTAGGAACCAACGACCCCGTCACGGCCCCAAAGCGGCGATGACGCCGCCACACATGCGCACAACGCAGAGGCCAACCGCAGCGCCATGCATGCGTCGCACACAGACACAGGGACACAACCAAGCAGCACACACATCAGCCCCACCCCGAACGCACATGACACGTGACAGGCCTGCCACAGACATGTCCCCAACGCCCAATTCACGGACAACACCCAACGCCACACAACCGACGCACACATGTCAGTGAAGTCACGCAACAGCAGGACACACCCCAGTGTAACAAACATGGCGTAGCACACAGCGGCGGCAACACCAACTAGGAGAAGCAGGGCTCCTTCGGGAAGAGGAACGCCAGTACCACACTGAAACACCCATACCACCCTGCACATATGAACAAGACACATAAAACGGAACACCAAAGAGCCCGGGGACCGACAACAGGTGGCCCAAGAATAACATTCACACACAAGGCCCAACGCAGAGCGGAAAGGCAGCCTGCCGCCCACACAAGGGAGAGCAGACAGCACTGAATGACCTTCCATTCCAACTCCGAAACCACAGCCCTACGACAGAAGCCGGTGAATACAGCCATTGTCCAAGAATAGACCAACACAGGCATGCCGAGGAGACCGACCACAGGGCAGATAGCGCATATCACAGAAGCACACAACGGACGGGGAAGAAAGAAGAAAACACTCCCCATGTCGGCCACATGCAAGTTAATTGGAAGGAGTCACACATCACTGACCTTGAACTGTCTGAGAAGCATGTGGGATGAGGGCCCGTGTCCTCCAAACAAGCCAACAGAACACAAGTCCTGTCTCCCTACGACTACACAGAGCTCACAGCAACCTCGGAGCGTGCACATTGCAGACTGCACACACAGCCGGAGCACGCCACCACAACGCACCGCTGCGAAATGGCAACCGCAACACACCTACCCAACTACGCCGGACAGCTCAAGCTGTACAAAACCAACCTGTTACATATATTGGGATGCGATCTCCTGTCCCTGCTGAACGTAAGTTACCGACTGACTTACCGCATCACATTGTTCAGCTGCGTCATGCCCGTCTTCTACTGTCGGAGGTGTCCCTACCAGCATCCCGTGGAGATATGCCTCTCCAACCCGGCATGTCTAAAGGCGGACCTGCTACCACTACTCCTCCTCTGGACGCACACGACAGGGCCTGCTCTGCCTATGGGGGCATGGCGTATGTGGCCAACATCGCACCCGCACTGAAATGGGACCACTGTGCCTCCACACGACGGATCATCGAGAACAGCTACATCGAATGTCACCCAGCATGCCCCATCATGGTCCTCCAAGGGACAACTTACGAACAACACCTTGACAGCCACCATCCGCTACATTGGCTGGCAAACATGTACACCACCAATGACATGGAAGCCCTGCTGGACGGCATCGCATACCTGACAACCTGTAAATTCGTCGGACCACAACGCAGGTTCCCCGATTGACCTATGATGTCCAACCCCGCACCCATGCTTAGCTTCCGCATGGACTGGCCAGTCACCACCACAACAGCCATACCAAACGACCGGCAACTGTAACCACACCATCAACGACATCGCCATGACATCGGATATGACCGGGACATGCACACTGTTCCCCATCACATCCAGGAACACCGCATGCATCGTGGGAGGCAGTGGCATGGGGTCTGTGTATCGCACCCACATGGACGGAACTGCACGAACAACCAGGACACGACATGGATCCAGCGCCCATGGACACACACACCGCTCAGTGGACATGAATAGGTCGCCTGGAGTCTGTGGGTGCTGCACCCTCCCACCCCCGCCCCGGGAATCCCATACCAGGACCTTTGCATGGACGACAAGTGCATACAACAACAACACGACCCCAGTGACTGTGACATGTCCAGTAACCACCACAGTGCAACAACAAGTGGCACGCCGCTGCATGCACGCAAGCACATGCCCTGATGTCATCACACATGCACGCGTGCATGAGGAACAACCGCAGCAAACCTGTCACATGGAACTGAGATGGACTGTGCCCATGATGCCAAGCGGTCTGGTAGGCTACATGTATACCGTCTGTGTCAAAGTCCGCAGCTCCGCAGCTATACGTAAATGTACATTAGCACAGCCTTGGCCAAGCAGATGTAACTCTGAAGCCCACATCCCACATGCAACAGCCAATCACATGTAACCCCACACCCTATCCCATTTGCAATCATGCTCAGTATATCCTCAACATGTATTCCGCTGCCAGTAGTGTCCACTATACTGCATCACAGAGGACAGAAGACTCAATATAATGTTTGAAACCAAAACTGTCTCCGCTGACTCATTTCACAAGTACGAATGAGAGAGGATGAGAGTATGTGAAGTACACGGCAGTCGTGACATGACCATGTAGTCCACTGGTATTGGATGTCAACGCAAATGAGTAGCACAACTGTGGAAGACACACATGTGTCGTGTGAAGTCGTATGGACGCAGTGCTCAGGTGGGTGGGTGTGACGGGTAGATGCGCACATGCCAAGTTGGAGCACGCCGTGTCGGGAGGGGTCATGAACAGTACACCACCGCTTCCCTGGGCATTGTGAGAGGACACCTGTCGGGGGGAGTGAACACGTGTGTGCACAGCAGCCGGGCACACGTACAAAGCGGTACCAGGCGCACCTCAGCCCACCCTCTGTGGACAAGCTGGATCCTGTTGTGCGCCCGCCATGCCCCTTGACAAGGCACACACAGCCCCAGTCGACCAGGTGTAACCCCAACATAGTCAATCCGCACAGGCGATACAGGGCACGGGATGGCAGTGGAGCATGGTGTGTGAGAGGTCTCCTCGCGCTCCTCCTGGTCATATCACGCAGGCAATAGAACCTCAACGTCTAGCATGGCACAAGTCAAATGGAAGTGTAGGGGGACGCACCACAGCACGAGCAGCACTGACGTCACGGGAGGTGGCTCGCACCATCCCATCCATTGCCCATTATACCAACCACGCCACATGCCATTGCGACTAAGTGCAAGCGCGTGCGCCACCACCCCCGAGCCCTCCCCAGAGAGGCCAAAGAGTGAATGTGTGGGCCATCAGTCACAGACGGACGCGGCATGGCCGCAAGGGCAGCCACAGCCACTGGGTGTCGCAGGTGGCGGATCCGGAAGGCGAAGACTGTGATGCATAGTCCATGCAGGCCGGGTCTCCATTTGGGGCACCACGCAGGTGGACGGCGTCCCGCAACACATCATACCCTGAGACAGCCCACTCGTGCAACTGGACCCACACATACACTCCTTGCCCTCTCTGGTGCGAGCTTGGGGCTGCCTGTGCAAGCGCTAGCCTCGCAGGTGCACATGCATATTGGGGGAGCGAGGGGAGGACATGAGGGCTGGGGCGAAGATGACTGTATCACTGTCAGTGAGTACAAGGGATGACCCAGATGTGGAAAGGAAGAGACGTGTCCCGTGTGTACTGCAACTAGTCGCCAATCCAACTACCCCCCATGTCCGGAATGTAAGCCCGCACCTAGGCCCGCCCATCCGCCACATCGAACATACCACCAGCACGACAACCTTCCCATTCGAAACACTGACTGGGGGTGGCGACCAGTGAACAATCATGTGTAGCCTACCCACGCGTACATGTGGGCCCTCCATGATCCATGTCACCTGCGGCAAAGTCATGACATGCGCAATGAGGGAAGTGAGGAGAGCTGTCCGCCCCACGCACAGAAGGTGCATCAGCTCCACAGACCCAGCAGCGAGTCCAGCAGGGGTCACATGTGCAGGGGCAGCTGTGCCTGGTGTGAAGGCACATGCATATAGACAGCACATCGACCAATGTGTAGTCTGCCCACATCTACAGTCCATCATCATGCGGACATAGGAATTGAACACAGGGCAACACATCTTAGTGGGTGCACCCACCGTGACCAACAATGCGCAATCATCGACGTACCCGCCCTGTGCATGGCCCCCCACCCAACGGAGGCACATCCAGTGCCACCATCCCACACACACAAGCCTTCCACGGAACATGCTGTGTCCAATGGTCAGTACAGAGTCAGCGCCCATCTGGTGGATCCTGAACAGGAGACACATGCACACACATGCCAGCTCCCACTATGTACGTCTGCCACCTGGCACGTGCAATGTAACCTCTCACCTGTGACGTGTGACTGCAAGCACACAGCCGTCTTGGCATGGGGCTGTCAATGTGGACACCTGTCAATGTTTCGGGAGGTGTGATCCGTACAGTGCTGTACATAGGGTGCAGTGCTGACACCTACTACTGTCTCATATCCCCTCGTGCCACAGGTCCCACTTGTTTTGGCCGCTCAGCCTGTGCCCACATCGTCGTCGTCGTGTGCCATACTCATCCAGCCTCGGAAGCAGTTCCATGCTCAGCAGACATTCATGTTGCCGTGGCGTTGCCGCTTGACGAATATGCAGTCAGTCCCCATCAGCACGCCCCGCAAGTCATTGGGGCCTAGATCCCCATGTGCATGCACATGGCAGTGGTTTGTATCACTAGCCATTGCCATTGTTGGGAGACCTGTGTAAGTGTATTGTGGCCGTGCCGCCCCAGCTTGACAGCTGGGCTGTGGCTCATGTGCTTGCTCAGTCATGTCAGTGATGTGTATGCGAAATTGCTATGTGTTGTGTTGCTTTGACATGTGTCCACTGCCAATTTCCCTAGGCGGAGACCGAACATTGACCGCCCATACCAATTGCTGGCGGACATGGACGATACAGAGGTCATTAGGAAGTTTCGGCTGGACAGGCCAACCCTGCATCGACTGTGTGCCATGTTGGAACCCCATCTCCGTCCCCGCAGGGTGTATCCGACAGCTGTCACCCCCACGGCTAAGGTGATGGCCGCCATGCATTTCTTCGCCACTGGGTCATTCCAGCACACAGTGGGCAGTGGAGGAGGGATGTCCCAGCCCATGTTCAGCAAGGTGCTGAGGGATGTACTGGCAGCCATGATGCTGTACCGAAACAGGTACATCCGCTTCCCCAGGACTCGTGAATTGGCGGCAGTGAAGGGTGCATTCTATGCCCTTGGCAGAATCCCACACGTCGTTGGAGCCATTGACTGCACACATGTTGGCCTTGTTCCACCACAGGCCACTGAGCACCTGTACCGCAACAGGAAGCACACGCACTCCCTGAATGTGCAAGTGGTGTGCCTTGCGGACATGGTGATCACCCACGTGTGTGCAAAGTTCCCAGGCTCGGCCCATGACGCACACATAATGCGCAACAGCATCTTGCCACGACTGATGTCCAATCTGCAACAGGATCGTGGCTGTATTGTCGGTGAGTATGTGGAGTGGTGTAGCGTGCTGGTTGTGCGATGCTGTCCCCTGTCCAGTTGGAATAGCAACGGTTCTCTGTGTCCCTCACACCCAGGTGACTCTGCGTACCCGAATGGGGCATGGCTGCTCAGTCCATTGAGGAATCCTCGCACCCCAGCAGACGATCGCTACAATGAGGCACATGGGAGGACCAGACGTGTGGTCGAGCGTACCTTTGGCCTCCTCAAGTCCAGGTTCAGGTGCCTGGACCGCACCGGGGTGCGCTGGCGTACTCCCCACAGAAGGTGTGCCAGATAGTGGTGGCGTGCTGCATGCTGCACAATCTGGCCATTCGGAAGCAGATCCCCCTCATCGTGGATGACGGAGATCAACCAGGGCCCCAGCCCGCAGACCAGGACAGCTCGAGTGAGGAGGACAGCGGAGAGGAGGAAGCTGGTAATGTGCGGCAGCAGCTCATCGCCCACTACTTCACTTGACGGTGAGTGTCCATGTACGACGGCTGATGTGGCTGTATCTGTGCAGGTGTGTGTGTGCTGTGTCAGGGTGGCCGCTTGTTCACTGCGTGCTGTGTGTCAACGCTCCATGGCCAGGGTTGTATGCCACTGTTGGTGGCTGTGGCATTGTGCCCTATTGCTCTGTGCGATGTGTGTACATTGCTTGTAGTTGTTGACATGTACTGTGTGATGGGTGTGTGACACACTCATTGAATGTGCTCCTGTTCTGTCTCCCACCCCTAGGTCCCTACAGGCCCTCCGGTTCCATTGCCATGCCACGCATCAGGTGCCTTTCCGCCCAAGGTGGCCGTTGTATTCCGTACAAATAAAACACAGGGCACAAACAGCAGTTTGTGTAAGAGGTGCATTTATTTCAAACTGTGACATGTGATTGTGTGTAAGGTGATGACAAAAGTGGTGCGTGCAGTGACAATGAGCTGTCGGTCATGGCTGCGTGATGCTCAGGGTGTACCCACTGGTTCTATGTCCATAGTCCAACACACACATGCCATCCAGATGGCTGTGTGGAGTGGGATCGTAGTCCAAGTCAATGCAGTGGGTGGTCAAGGAAGGCTGGCTGGCTGCGTCACTTGCGTTTGGAGCGTGCGTAGTCCTCCCGGGAGATCTGTTTCCACTTCGGACGGCCCCTTCCACGCTTGCGAGGGGGGTGCCTGCTTGCGACCTGCTGGTGGTTGAGGTGTGCTCACTGGCTGTGGACGCAGGGGAACTGGACACTGCTGCTCGACCCTGCGCCCCGGCAGGTGGTGGCGGAGGGGGAGCTGCTGTCCCTGGCTGTGACCTCACCGCCACCACCAGCTGGCCCATGAGGTCCACGAGTTGGCCCATACGGGCGTCCATGGACCTCAGCACCCCCAGCACCTCACGCGTGTCTGTAGCTGACCTGGCCCATTGTCCTTGGGCCTCTTCATAGGCCCCAAGGACTCTGGCCATTTGAGGCAGGGCATGGCTCCCAGGGGAGGCTGGCGTTTCCCTGACCCTGCTCCTCCTACCAGTCCTGCTGCCACCGGCCTGCCCACTAGCCACATTGCTCACCACGGTCCTCGCTGTGGCTCCCAGGGTGGATCCAGTCGGCCGGGCCACCACCTGCGCTGGGGCTGGTGCCAGCGAAGACGTGGTGGTGGTGGCGGCGGTGGTGCTCGGTGCGGCGATGGTGGCGGTTGCGGCAGTGGTAGTGGCCGCAATGACCGTGGGTGTGGCCGCAATGACCGTGGGTGTGGCCGCAATGACAGTGGCAGCAGGGGGCTGGGAATGTTCAGCAGCCCTGGATGATGGGTTGGTGGGTAGGAGGGGTCCTGGGGAGCGGCTGGGCCCTGCCACACCAGATGGGCCTGCTTGGTGGTCCGTGTCCGAAGAGGTGGACAGATCCTCCACATCCGTGTGTCCTCGTTGGGGGCTTGTAGGCTGGCTGTGCTGGCTGCTGTCTCCATCCCCAGCATCCAGCAGTTCGTCACCTGTGGAGAGAATGAGATTTGTTATTGTGTTGCACCTGGCGAAGTATGTATTTGTCGTCTGACATTCACAGTTCGTGCAATCTCGTACATGGGTTTCCCGGAGGCGTGTGTGTGGCTGTACCATTTGTAGTTGTGTGTGCTTGGCAATGGGACTGTGTGCTGTGCACATGTGGCATGGGACGGATTGGCCATGCCGATGGGTGTGTTGCTGTGCCCCTACTTATTGTGACTCTGGTGTATGCGGGCTCCTGGCCCATCCTGGGTCTGGTTTGTACTTTGCTTTTGGGGTTCAAATGGGACGCTTAGGAACGCATATGGCAACATGGGGGCCATGCCCCAGATTCGCATTTGGGAGGGAATATGCTTTTGGGGTTCAAATGGAACGCTTAGGAACGCATATGGCAACATGGGGGCCATGCCCCAGATTCGCATTTGGGAGGGAATATGCTTTTGGGGTTCAAATGGAACGCTTAGGAACGCATATGGCAACATGGGGGCCATGCCCCAGATTCGCATTTGGGAGGGAATATGCTTTTGGGGTTCAAATGGAACGCTTAGGAACGCATATGGCAACATGGGGGCCATGCCCCAGATTCGCATTTGGGAGGGAATATGCTTTTGGGGTTCAAATGGAACGCTTTAGGAACGCATATGGCAACATGGGGGCCATGCCCCAGATTCGCATTTGGGAGGGAATATGTTTTTGGGGTTCAAATGGAACGCTTAGGAACGCATATGGCAACATGGGGGCCATGCCCCTGATTCGCATTTGGGAGGGAATATGCTTTTGGGGTTTAAATGGGACGCTTAGGAACGCATATGGCAACATGGGGGCCATGCCCCAGATTCGCATTTGGGAGGGAATATGCTTTTGGGGTACATGCTGTGAGCCATGGGTGCCGAACGTGACATGTGTTGTGGCAGCATGACAGTGCATGGTCTGAGGTGTGTGCATGCCTGACATGGCCTGCATATTTGCTGTCTGTTGTGATTACTGGACATGGCATTGGACGCATCGTTATGAGTGAGTGATGGTTGTGTGCCAGCCAACGTATTGCAGTTGTCCCATCTCCTTGGTGTGCGTGCTGCCCTGTGCCATGTGCATCACTGCAGTGCTCGTGGGGGGTGTGGCCCATGTTGTGTGTTGTTGCTCACAGTGTGTCGTGCGCTTCATTGACTTCTGGCACATGGTTGGTCATGGGCATGTATCTTAGCGTGACTGCTGTATGTGTGGCAGCTGTGCGGATGACATGCCTTTCATGAGACTGGGGCTGACGGATGGGATGGATGGTATGTTGTATGTGCATGGTGTGTCTGTGTGTTTGATGGGTTCAGTGGTGTTCGTGTGCATTTATGTTGTTCCGCTCTGTTGCGTCTAGTGTTGTTTGTCTTACATAGGCGTAGTTGTGGGGTGTGTGGTTGACAGGCAGTAGGGGCTACATGGACAGGACTTCAATGGTGTTTCGGTTGTGTGTGATGAGTTGCACAGTGGCTGCCGTGTGGTACTATATTCAGTGTGGCTTGTGCATGCAGACGTGGCTCCTTGGGTGTTGCTGTGTCTGTGATGGGTCATGTGAGGTGTGAGTCTGTGGTTCATGTCCGTGTGCACATTGTTCACTTGTTCGTGACGGTGGGCGGTGCTGCGTGTTCGTCTGCTACGTGACATGTCCCATGTGTTGGTCGTGTTACGGTCCTCATGCCTCCAGTAATCCAGCCCTGTCCAGTTTCCCACCTGCAGGTTGTTCGTGCGTGCACTGTACTGGATGCCACATGGTTCTAAGCGGGGGTGCTCCATGTTGCAGGTCTGTGGGGGTGGGGGGTGTTGTGGGTCGTGGTGGTGGCTGGACACCCACTGACACCGATTGCTGTGGACCGTGATGTCTACCTTTCGGCTGTCGTTGTGCACTGCGGTGGCTGACACGTGGCTGTGGGGTGTGGGGGATGCTCCTCCTTGCTGTGCTGTGGGACTAGGGGCCTGGTGTGTTTTGTACTTGGGCTGTCCACCCTCCCACCCACTGCACTTTGTGTTCCTGCCACTTACCTGTTACTTGTCGGTTAGTGCAGCTATGGCGGACACATGGGTGTGGTGGGTGCTCGTTGTGGCGCTTCTGGCATATTTGGGGACCTGTTGGTGGTTACGTGGCTGGCTGAGTGTACACATGTCCCCACGCATCTTACAGTTGTTCTGTTTGGGCTGTGTGTGGTGGTGTCTGTTGCATGTGTGTGTGATGTGTTGTGTATTGTGTGCTGGATATGGGGGTGTTTGTCCCTGGGAGCTGTGGCATGGTGGTAGTGCATGTGAGTACATAGCGGTGTGCTGGTATACATTAGTTTGTACTTACCAGCCTCCACTCCCCTGCTAATCCGGCGAGGATCTCGGGATGTATGATGACTCGCACCTTCTCCTCCCACGCTTTGAAGGTCTTGAAGAGCGCGGGATTCCTCCGCCAGTGACGGCTGCCAGCTCTCTGTTCTTGGTCTCCTTCTTCTTGACCAGGCTCTTGACGTCATTCCACCGTTTGTTAATTTCTACTCTGTTCCTGGGCAGGGTCCCGACTGCATTGACCTGGTCTACGATCCGGTTCCACATTCTGTTTCTGGTGGCTAGTGGTGTGTGCTGGACCATGTTCCCATAGATTTGTGGGTGCACCTTGATGATCTCGTCGACCATGACCGTCAGCTCAATGGGCGTGAACTTGGGCATTCTTTGTGGTGCCATGGTGTTTGTGGTGCTGGTGCGGTGTGTGTTGTGTAATGTGCAGGGGTTTGTGGTGCCGGTGTTTGGTGGTGGTGGTGGTGGTGGTTGTGATGTGTGCGTTTCTGTGGTGTGCTGCTGTCCTTGCTGTGTCACTGTGTCCTCTCCTCTCCTCTCTAGTTTGCAATGTTGCAAGGGGTTGTGGTCTGTGGGAGTGCTGCTTTTGTACTTACCTATGTGGGTGTGTCCTCATGGTCTGTTGTTTTCAGGTGTGTTGTGTCTGGGGTTCTGGCCTTTGTAGTTTTTGTTTGTCCAGGGGGTGTTTTCGGGATGTGTACTGTGCTTGTGTATTTGTGCGTGCCTTGCTGTGTGGACTTGTTGGCCATGTTGTGTGTGATTGTTTTTGTCAGCGGATGGTTTCTGTGCAGGGACGTGGGCGCCATGGCTTCTGCCGTGTCGATTCTCATCGGCGTTGTTTGCGCAGGCGGGCGGTGTATTTGTAGTTTTCCCGCGCTCATGGCGGTGCGATCGTAATCTCACGTGCGGTGTGTCGGCCGTGAGGGCGGGCGGTTTTGTGTTGTCGTGCGTGTTTCCGTCCGTGGCGGGCGGTTTGACTCCGACTCGGACGATGGCGGGCGGTATCTTGTGTGGTTTTTCGCCGATGGCGGTTTTCGGTTTGTGTAATCGTAATGGTGTGGTCGGTGTTCAGACGGTGTGTGCGGGCGGATTTTTGCCGCTTCCATGCCTGGCGGATTCTTTTACGCCGGGTATCGTAATGGGCCCCTAAATATTTTATACTTAAAAATATTTGTTTGAAAAATATTTTTTATTTTATTTAATATAATATTTGTAGGTATTTGTCATATGTATGTATAATATGTTTTTATTTTAAATTGATTTAATATTAAATATATTTGTATTTTGATTTTTAACATATTTATATATTTTTATTTGTTTTGTTTTTTAAATATTTTTTTGTTGTTAACATTTTGCTTGTTTTTAATTTAGAAGTGACTGGAGTGGGAATATTAATTGTTACCCCTCTGCAATCCAACACTTTCCCTACTGTTGCACTGATTGGAGTGGGAATAGTACATTTTATCCCGCCACTATCCAACACTTTCCCTACTGTTGCACTCACTGGAGTGGGAATAGTAATTTTTACCCCTCCGTAATCCAACACTTTCCCTACTGTTGCTCTCATTCGAGTGGGAATAGTAATTTTTACCCCTCCACTATCCAACACTTTCCCTACAGTTACAGTTATTGGAGTGGGAATAGTAATTTTTACCCCTCCGCTATCCACACTTTCCCTATTGTTGCACTCACTGGAGTAGGAATAGTAATTTTTACCCCTCCGCTATCCAACACTTTCCCTACTGTTGCACTGACTGGAGTGGGAATAGTAAATTGTATTCCTCCGCTATCCAACACTTTCCCTACTGTTGCACTCACTGGAGTGGGAATAGTAATATTTACCCTTCAATATCCAACACTTTCCCTACTGTTGCACTTATTGGAGTGGGAATAGTAATTTTTACCCCTCCGCTATCCAACACTTTCCCTACTGTTGCACTCATTGGAGTGGGAATAGTAAATTTTATTCCTCCACTATCCAACACTTTCCATACTGTTGCAGTCACTGGAGTGGGAATAGTAATTTTTACTCCTTCGATATCCAACACTTTCCCTACTGTTGCACTCATTGGAGTGAGTATAGTAATTTTGCACTAACTTGAGTGGGAAAAATTAAGTTTAAAGATCTTTAAATAGTTTAATGTTTTAATTTATAATAGAATGTTTTTATTAGCTTTTATGTTATTGGTATATATATATAAAACATGGAAAGGTAACAGTTGAAACGTTGAGAAAAAAAGTTCAACAATGCTGTAAGGAAAACTGACGGATAGTTTGTTTTCAGTAATGTTTGCACTTGTCACTTTAAATTGTTGGGGAAACACCAGTACGTCATGTGATCAAGGCCTCTAGGGGCTGAAACGCGTCATGGCGGAATAGCACGTTTGCTTGAATAAAAATTACCAGCACGAAGAAAATTGGTGTCCGTTCCTTTTCTGATTCTGGGGCAGGGAATCTTGAAGAATCGGTGTTGTGGATATATATATATATATATATATATATATATATATATATATATATATATATATATATATATATATATATATATATATATATATATATATACATACATACATTCATATATATATATATATATATATATATACATATATATATATATATATATATATTAAAACAATACCTTTTCAGGCATAGAGTGACGCATAGATTAAGCAAAAAAGAAGCAGAGAACTCTGGGTAGTTCTCAAGTTAATGTGGAAAGCAGCTCCTCTATAGAGCACCCTCAACACCAGCAACACTCTAGATCTGCTCACTTCAAATATCTGCTTTTCTATCAAAGTCTTTAAGCGTAGGATTAGCACAGTGCCATCCATGCCGAGATAGAAAGGGACAAAGTCTTTTGCCATTTCTACAGCAAAGTCTTTAAGCATAGGACTAGCACAGTGCTGTCCATGCCGAGCTGTAAAATACTGTGCCTAGAGTGGTAAATGGGCTTTGTCATTTTACAGCTCGGCATGGACAGCACTGTGCTAGTTCTATGCTTAAAGACTTTGCTGTAGAAATGGCAAAAGACTTTGTCCCTTTCTATCTTGGCGTGGATGGCACTGTGCTAATCCTACGCTTCAGCTGTTATACTTAGCTGAGCTAACTATAACTCGCGCCCCCGCAATGCACTGCTGATGACTTCACATATTACATCACTCATGACATGGTCAGTGAAATCACTGATGACATCTCAAATAACATCACTGATAACATCACTGATGACATCATCCACTTAATATCTGATGCACCTCCTCACATCCTAATATAACCTTTGATACACCCACTCTAAAATACAGACTACCATTCTCGGAACCATAGACATACCAATACCAGTTAGTACATACCCACTCACTGATTCATAGGTGTACACACATGCACTCACTCACACAGTCACTCATTCACGCAGTCACTCATCAATACAGCCACTGATATATGCAATCATATACCCATACAGACACTCACACACCGCCCCTCACCCATAGAGTTACTCACACACCTAGTCAGTCACACAAAGAAACAATCACACTGCCATTTACTCACTTATACAGATAAACACACACCACCTCACTTATTCATAAAGATACTAACCCATACTTACTCTCTTATACAATCACTGACACAAGCACACACTCATCCATACAGTCACTCTCACAATCCTCACTCTACACATAGTCACTTATTTACTACAACGCTTACATATACTGCCTTTCACATATGTAGTTACTCACACATATACCACTGAGACATCCATTCACTCACCAACACAGCCATACGCACACTCACTCACCCATACAGCCCCTCGCACATGCACTCATGAACCCATACACCCAGTGATTCACCCACTCACACATCCATTCAGGGAGTCACACCCCCCCTCACCCACCCACACAGACACTCAGGCACACATACAGGTACTCAGACAACCAATCAATAACCCATATAGACACTCATGTAGCTACTCACCAACCCATGCAGCCACTTACACACCAACTGAAAGACTGCTACAGACATTCATACAGATTAGTCACTCACCCATGTATTCACTAAGACATGTTTAATCACTCACTTATACAGTCAGTCACGTACCCACTAAATCATCCATTCAGACACTCATACACCCACTCATTCTTCAATACACCTTGGCGTATATATATAAATATATAACATTCTTAAACTTTTAAAAAACACTCAGTCACTGGATGAAGTAATCAGTGATGTCATCAGTGATGTCATTAGTGGTGTCATCAGTGATGTCACTGACCATGTCATGAGAGATGTAATATGTGACGTCATCAGCAGTGCATTGCGGGGGCACAAGTTATAGTTAGCTCAGCTAACTATAAGTGGCTGAATTTCTCTGGTTTTGTATGACTGAAATGACAGCCTAACTATAACGTCCCTGAAACCTGTGGTTTTTTCAGTGAATATCTAAGGTTTTTTAAATGCTAATTCCTAACTATAACATCCCTGAAACCTCTGTTTTTTTCTGTGAATTTCTAAGGTTTTTTAAATGCTAGAACCTAACTATAACGTCCCTGAAACCTCTGTTTTTTTCAGTGAATTTCTAAGGTTTTTTAAATGCTAATACTAACTATAACACCCCTGAAACCTGTGGTTTTTTCAGTGAATTTCTAAGGTTTTTTAAATGCTAATTTCTAACTATGCCTACATAGGTACGACATATACAGAAAGAGGAAGAAAGGCGCGGAAAGAAGCAAGAGCAGTGCAGAAAGAAGCAAGAGCAGTGTAGAATGAACCAACAGAGGTGCAGAAAGAGGCAAGAGGATTGCAGAAAGAGGCCAGAGAAGTGCAGAAAGAATCCAAAGAGGTGCAGAAAGAGGCAACAGTACTGCAGAAAGAGGCAAGAGAGGTGCAGAAAGAGGAAAGAGGGGTGCAGAAAGAGGCAAGAGTGGTGCAGAAAGAAGCAAGGGAGGTGCGGAAAAAAGCAAGAGAAGTGCAGAAAGAACCAATGGAGGTGCAGAAAAAGGCAAGAAGAGTGCAGAAAGAGGCAAGAGAAGCACAGAAAGAACCAATAGAGGTACAGAAACAGGCAGGAGAGGTACAGAAAGAGGGAAGAGGGGTGCAGAAAGAAGCAAGGGAGGTGCGGAAAAAAGCAAGAGAAGTGCAGAAAGAACCAATGGAGGTGCAGAAAAAGGCAAGACGAGTGCAGAAAGAGGCAAGAGAAGCACAGAAAGAACCAATAGAGGTGCAGAAACAGGCAGGAGAGGTACAGAAAGAGGCAAGAGGGGTGCAGAAAGAAGGAAGGGAGGTGCAGAAAAAAGCAAGAGAAGTGCAGAAAGAACCAATGGAGGTGCAGAAAGAGGCAAAAGGAGTGCAAAAAGAGGCAAGACAAGTGCAGAAAGAAGCAACAGCTACAGAAAGAGGCAACACAACTGCAGAAAGAGGCAACAGAGTTGCAGACACAGGCAAAAGAGGTGCAGAAAGAGGAAACAGGGGTGCAGACAGAGGCAAAAGAGGTACAGAAAGAAGCAATAGAGGTACACAAAGAAGCAAGTGAAGCGCAGAAAAAGCAACAGAGGTGCAGAAAGAGGAGGCAAGAGGGGTGCAGAAAGAGGCAAGAGAGGTGCACAAAGAGGGAAGAAGGGTGCAGAAAGAGGCAAAAGGGGAACAGAAAGAAGCAAGAGAGGTGCAGAAAGAAGCACAAGAAGTGCAGAAAGAAGCAACAGAGGTGCAGAAAGAGGCAAGAGAGGTGCAGAAACAGGCAGGCAAGGTGCAGAAGAAGGGAACAGGGGTGTAGAAAGAGGCAAGAGAGGTAGTAAAAGAGGGAAGAGGGGTGCAGAAAGAGGCAAGAGGGGTGCAGAAAGAAGCAAGAGAAGTACATAAAGTAGCAAGAGAAGTGCAGAAAGAAGCAATGGGTACAGAAAGAGGCTAGAGGGATGCAGAAAGAGGCGAGAGAAGTGCTGAAACAAGCAAAAGAGGTGAAGAAACAGAACAGGGGTGCAGCCAGAGGCAAAAGAGGCACAGAAATAATTAAGAGGGGTGCAGAATGAGGCAAAAGGGGTTCAGAAATTTGCAAGAGAGATGCAGATAGAAGCAAGAGTTGTGCAGAAAGAAGCAAGAGCAGTGTAGAATGAACCAACAGAGGTGCAGAAAGAGGCAAGAGGATTGCAGAAAGAGGCCAGAGAAGTGCAGAAAGAATCCAAAGAACTGCAGAAAGAGTCTAGAGATGTGCAGAGAGAGGTAAGAGAGGTGCAGAAAGAAGGAAGAAGGGTGCAGAAAGATGCAAGAGGGGTACAGAAAGAAGCAAGAGAGGTGCAGACAGAAGCAAAAGATGTGCAGAAATAAGCAACAGGGGTGCAGAAAGAGGCAAGTGAAGTGCAGAAAGAGGCAAGAGAAGTGCAGAAAGAAGCAAAAGAGGTGCAGGAAGAGGCAAGAGAACTGCAGAAAGAGGCAAGAAATGTGCAGAAAGAGG
Organism: Calotriton arnoldi; assembly: GCA_963921515.1. Lineage (NCBI taxonomy): Eukaryota > Metazoa > Chordata > Amphibia > Caudata > Salamandridae > Calotriton > Calotriton arnoldi. The sequence goes on along the minus strand of CAWUFW010012366.1, from coordinate 181,854 downwards.
CAAGAGAGGTAAACAAAGAGGGAAGAGGGGTGCAGAAAGAGGCAAGAGAGGCGCAGAAAGAGTTAAGAGGGGTGCAGAAAGAGGCAAGAGGGGTGCATAAATTTGCAAGAGAGGTGCAGAAAGAAGCAAGAGCAGTGCAGAAAGAACCAACAGAGGTGCAGAAAGAGGCTAGAGGGGTGCAGAAAGAGGCAAGAGAAGTGCAGAAAGAAGCAAAAGAGGTGCAGGAAGAGGCAAGAGAAGTACAGAAAGAAGCAAGAGATCTGCAGACAGAGGCAAGAGAAGTAAACAAAGAGGGAAGAAGGGTGCAGAAATAGGCAAGAGGGGTGCAGAAAGAAGCAATAGAGTTGCAGAAAGAAGCAAAATAAGTGCAGAAATAAGCAACAGATGTACAGAAAGAGGCAAGAGAAGCACAGAAAGAGCCAAGAGAGGTACTGAAACAGGCAGGAGAGGTGCAGAAAGAGGGAAGAGGGGTGCAGAAAGAGGCAAGAGAGGTACAGAAAGAGGGAAGAGGGGTACAGAAAGAGGCAAGGGGGTACAGAAAGAAGCAAGTGAGGTGTAGAAACAGGCAGGAGAAGTACAGAAAGAGGCAACAGAAGTGCTAAAAGAAGCAACAGAGGTGTAGAAAGAAGCAAGAGAAGTGGTGAAAGAGACAAGAGAGTTGCAAAAGAGGTGCAGAAACAGACAAGAGAGGTGCAGAAAGAGGCAAGTGAGGTGCAGAAACGAGCAAGAGGGGTGCAGAAAGAGGCAAAAGAAGTGCAGAAAGAAGCAAAAGAGGTGCAGAAGGAGGCAACAGTACTGCAGAAAGAGGCAAGAGAGGTGCAGAAAGAGGAAAGAGGGGTGCAGAAAGAGGCAAGAGGGGTGCAGAAACAAGCAAGGGAGGTGCAGAAAAAAGCAAGAGAAGTGCAGAAAGAACCAATGGAGGTGCAGACAGAGGCAAGAGGAGTGCAGAAAGAGGCAAGAGAAGCACAGAAAGAACCAAAACAGGTGCAGAAACAGGCAGGAGAGGTGCAGAAAGAGGGAAGAGGTGTGCAGAAAGAGGCACGAGAGGTACAGAAAGAGGGAAGAGGGGTGCAGAAAGAGGCAAGGGGGTACAGAAAGAAGCAAGTGAGGTGCAGAAACAGGCAAGAGAGGTGCAGACAGAAGCAACAGAAGTGCTGAAAGAAGCAACAGAGGTGTAGAAAGAAGCAAGAGAAGTGGTGAAAGAGACAGGAGAGTTGCAAAAGAGGTGCACAAACAGACAAGACAGATGCAGAAAGGGGCAAGTGAGGTGCAGAACCAGGCAAGAAGGGTGCAGAAAGAGGCAAGAGACGTGCAGAAAGAAGCAAAAGAGGTGTAGAAGGAGGCAACAGCACTGCAGAAAGAGGCAAGAGAGGTGCAGATAGAGGAAAGACGGGTGCAGAAAGAGGCAAGAGGGGTACAGAAAGAAGGAAGGGAGGTGCGGAAAAAAGCAAGAGAAGTGCAGAAAGAACCAATGGAGGTGCAGAAAGAGGCAAAAGGAGTGCAGAAAGAGGCAAGACAAGTGCAGAAAGAAGCAACAGCTACAGAAAGAGGCAACACAACTGCAGAAAGAGGCAACAGAGTTGCAGAAACAGGCAAAAGAGGTGCAGAAAGAGGAAACAAGGGTGCAGACAGAGGCAAAAGAGGTGCAGAAAGAAGCAATAGAGGTGCACAAAGAAGCAAGAGAAGCGCAGAAAGAAGCAAGAGAGGTGCAGAAAGAGGAGGCAAGAGGGGTGCAGAAAGAGGCAAGAGAGGTGCACAAAGAGGGAAGAAGGGTGCAGAAAGAGGCAAAAGGGGTGCAGAAAGAAGCAAGAGAGGTGCAGAAAGAAGCAAAAGAAGTGCAGAAAAAAGCAACAGAGGTGCAGAAAGAGGCAAGAGAGGGGCACAAACAGGCAGGCAAGGTGCAGAAGAAGGGAACAGGGGTGTAGAAAGAGGCAAGATAGGTAGTAAAAGAGGGAAGAGGGGTGCAGAAAGAGGCAAGAGGGGTGCAGAAAGAAGCAAGAGAAGTACATAAAGTAGCAAGAGAAGTGCAGAAAGAAGCAATGGGTACAGAAAGAGGCTAGAGGGATGCAGAAAGAGGCAAGAGAAGTGCAGAAACAGGCAAAAGAGGTGAAGAAACAGAACAGGGGTGCAGCCAGAGGCAAGAGAGGTGCAGAAATAGTTAAGAGGGGTGCAGAATGAGGCAAAAGGGGTTCAGAAATTTGCAAGAGAGATGCAGATAGAAGCAAGAGCAGTGCAGAAAGAAGCAAGAGCAGTGTAGAATGAACCGACAGAGGTGCAGAAAGAGGCAAGAGGATTGCAGAAAGAGTCTAGAGATGTGCAGAGAGAGGAAATAGAGGTGCAGAAAGAAGGAAGAAGAGTGCAGAAAGATGGAAGAGGGGTACAGAAAGAAGCAAGAGAGTGCAGAAAGAAGCAAAAGATGTGCAGAAATAAGCAACTGGGGTTCAGAAAGAGGCAAGTGAAGTGCAGAAAGAGGCAAGAGAGGTGCAGAAACAGGCAGGAGAGGTGCAGAAAGAGGGAAGAGGGGTGCAGAAAGAGGCAAGAGAGGCGCAGAAAGAGTTAAGAGGGGTGCAGAAAGAGGCAATAGGGGTGCAGAAATTTGCAAGAGAGGTGCAGAAAGAAGCAAGAGCAGTGCGGAAAGAACCAACAGAGGTGCAGAAAGAGGCTAGAGGGGTGCAGAAAGAAGCAAGAGAAGTGCATAAAGAAGTAAAAGAGGTGAAGGAAGAGGCGAGAGAACTGCAGAAAGAGACAAGAAATGTGCAAAAAGAGGTAAGAGAGGTAAACAAAGAGGGAAGAGGGTGCAGAAATAGGCAAGAGGGGTGCAGAAAGAAGCAATAGAGGTGCAGAAAGAAGCAAAATAAGTGCAGAAATAAGCAACAGAGGTACAGAAAGAGGCAAGAGAAGCACAGAAAGAGCCAAGAGAGGTGTAGAAACAGGCAGGAGAGGTGCAGAAAGAGGGAAGAGGGGTGCAGAAAGAGGCAAGAGAGGTACAAAAAGAGGGAATAGGGGTGCAGAAAGAGGCAAGGGGTACAGAAAGAAGCAAGTGAGGTGCAGAAACAGGCAACAGAAGTACAGAAAGAGGCAACAGAAGTGCTAAAAGAAGCTACAGAGGTGTAGAAAGAAGCAAGAGAAGTGGTGAAAGAGACAAGAGAGTTGCAAAAGAGGTGCAGAAACAGACAAGAGAGGTGCAGAAAGAGGCAAGAGTGGTGCAGAAAGAGGAAAGAGGGGTGCAGAAAGAGGCAAGAGGGGTGCAGAAAGAAGCAAGGGAGTTGCGTAAAAAAGCAAGAGAAGTGCAGAAAGAACCAATGGAGGTGCAGAAAGAGGCAAGAGGAGTGCAGAAAGAGCAAAGAGAAGCACAGAAAGAACCAAGAGAGGTGCAGAAACAGGCAGGAGAGTTGCAGAAAGAGGGAAGAGGGGTGCAAAAAGAGGCAAGAGAGGTACAGAAAGAGGGAAGAGGGGTGCAGAAAGAGGCAGGGGGGTACAGAATGAAGCAAGTAAGGTGCAGAAACAGGCAAGAGAAGTGCAGAAAGAGGCAACAGAAGTGCTGAAAGAAGCAACAGAGGTGTAGAAAGAAGCAAGAGAAGTGGTGAAAGAGACAGGAGAGTTGCAAAAGAGGTGCACAAACAGACAAGAGAGATGCAGAAAGGGGCAAGTGAGGTGCAGAAACAGGCAATAAGGGTGCAGAAAGAGGCAAGAGATGTGCAGAAAGAAGCAAAAGAGGTGCAGAAGGATGCAACAGAACTGCAGAAAGAGGCAAGAGAGGTGCAGATAGAGGAAAGACGGGTGCAGAAAGAGGCAAGAGGGGTGCAGAAAGAAGGAAGGGAGGTGCGGAAAAAGCAAGAGAAGTGCAGAAAGAACCAATGGAGGTACAGAAAGAGGCAAAAGGAGTGCAGAAAGAGGCAAGACAAGTGCAGAAAGAAGCAACGGCTACAGAAAGAGGCAACACAACTGCAGAAAGAGGCAACAGAGTTGCAGAAACAGGCAAAAGAGGTGCAGAAAGAGGAAACAGGGGTGCAGACAGAGGCAAAAGAGGTGCAGAAAGAAGCAATAGAGGTACACAAAGAAGCAAGTGAAGCGCAGAAAAAACAACAGAGGTGCAGAAAGAGGAGGCAAGAGGGTGCAGAAAGAGGCAAGAGAAGTGCAGAAAGAAGCAACAGAGGTGCAGAAAGAGGCAAGAGAGGTGCAGAAGAAAGATGCAAGAGAGGTGCAGAAAAAAGCAAGAGAGGTGCAGAAAGAAGGAAGGCGCAGAAAGCAGTAGAGATGTGCAGAAAGAGGCAAGAGAAGTGCAGAAAAAGGAAGAAAGGTGCAGAAAGAGGCAAGAGAAGTACAGAAAGAAGCAACAGAGGTGCAGAAAGAGGCAAGAGAGGTGCAGAAGAAAGATGCAAGAGAGGTGCAGAAAAAAGCAAGAGAGGTGCAGAAAGAAGGAAGGCGCAGAAAGCAGTAGAGATGTGCAGAAAGAGGCAAGAGAAGTGCAGAAAAAGGAAGAAAGGTGCACAAAGAAGCAAGAGAAATGCATAAAGAGGCAAGAGAGGCACAGAAAGAAGCAAGAGTGGTTTGTGCACCATTAGTACCAATTTAACACCCACATTTAGCAATAAGTAACAGGTGACCATTCCACGTTTGCAAAGGGCCATCCACCACGCTGTAACACTTGTCTCTGCATTTTTGGTAATATTTGAGCAAGAATCAAGGTTTTTTTTTGTTCAATTCTGCAGATTATGCTATGTGGGAAAAGGTGCCTGACACTTCAAACCATCCAATGTATGAATATGGTTGACTCAAATCACTTTGTGTACATATTCTGCAGTTATTTTGTTTCATGTTTCTTTGGTGTGCCTACAAAAAGCTCTGAGGGAGAACTAAAGTTGTTTCTAGACAGATTTTAAAAATAAATAGTGGTATAGAGAAGTGGTGGGGAGCCATCTTATAAAAACAAAAAACAATTAAGTAAGCTTTTCATCAGAAACTTATAGAAGCAACTTGCTACATTTGTTTGCTCTTTTATTTCACTGTAAATAATGGGTGTTACTATGACCTGGCACTCAATTTATTGTCAGCACTTGCAGGATTCCAAACTTATGATTTGCACATCTCACACTGACAACAGGAGAAATCTTGTCACTGACTGAGCTATCAATGGTGAGCAAGGCATGCTGACATATAAACAGTTCCGGCATTCTGTATATAAAAAGCAGTGTGGTGGAAGGGGCAGAAAGGAAATGTAGATCTTAATGTATGCTTAGGATTTCTGCAGGACAATAAGGACGAATGTATCAATGTTTAAGATGGTGATGCTGCACATAACTATGTGTAGATTAGTGCAAGATAACAAGAGAATAAGTTGGAGATCCTGACAGCTGCACTCAGCCCTATCAACTCCCACCCATGCACCTGTTTGAAAATATTTTGATGATTAAGCTTGAGCAAAGAGTTTTACCTCCTCACATGCCTCTCCGGCTCACACACATAGGGGCATATTTACAAGCCCCGATCGCCACTTGGCGATACAGGTCTCGCCTTATTTGCAAGGCAGCATTAAGCCACTTAACGTAGCTTACCGCTGCCTTGTAATAAGGCCCCCTTTCACGCTCTACTTAGCGTGAAAGGGGTGGGCAATGGGTGTTGCGGTGGGCGTTACACATAAGAACAGCAAAACGCCATGCATGATTCTTTATGTACATGAAGGTGTCCCTTCCTCCACATAAACAGCCTTTTTAAAAATGATGAGTTGCAACTTCTGTGTGTGCTGCACAAAGCAGCACACAAAGAAGTTACAAATCGCCATTTAAGATTGTTTATGTGCAGGAAGGGATACCTTCCTACACTTAAACAATCATTCCCCACAATGCAGGCACCCTTGCATTATGGTGCAAGAGTGCCTGCGTTGGCGCTAGGCAGCTGAAATTAGCGCCAGCACAGGGGGAAACACAGGGCTGCACCATATTATTGTAAATACGGCGCATCCCTGTGTTTCAGAAGTGGCAGAGTGAGGCGTTAAGCCAAGAAGGCTAATGCCGTGCTCCGTCACTTCTTTGTAAATATGCCCCTTAATTGTTTCACACATTAGGACAAGGAGTAGGACTTAATAGAGAATAGCATTCATGCAAAGGCTGCAATCTGGTATTACCTCAGATCAGGAATGTCTACAAGGCTCAGACTGCATGAGACCTAATTAATAACTTGCTATGATGAGTCCATACTACGTGAGCAGAGGCAAAGCTGCTATATATACTGCTTACTATGATTCTAAAACATTTAGAGACTCATTTAAGAAAATTGTTGCATCGCTGCCTGAAAACAGCGATGCAACACTTTTCAGTGCGCCCTCTTTGCGACACCGTGGATGCGCCATATTTACTGAGAGGCTATGCCTAATTGAGACATGCGGTATTTTGAATAAATCACGGAGTAGGAGCTGCTTCCGAATGGAGACATGCGGTATTTTGAATAAATCACGGAGTAGGAGCTGCTTCCGAATGGAGAAGGTTTGAGGAAACCGAAGGCACAAAATTAAGGTAGAAAAAAGCTGTGAGCAATTTTCTTCTTTGCCAGATACTCCGGTGCATTCTGACGCTACCGGAAGTATTCTTTTCAAGCAGGGAACATATTTTATCTCTGCAGGTTTCTCCACAAAGAGATTCCAAATTGCCTGAAGAAAAAAATAATATCTTCTCGCCAGATAATACCATTGCACGCAGAAACAAGGTGCATTGAATTAAGAAGCCCTGATGAGAGTCCTTGTATTTGTAGCCTAGGACTTGAAACGCGTTGGCATTTTTCTGACATTGAGGAACTGAGAATCAATTATTACGCCATACGGAGGGCATTAAAATTGTTTTCCCCTGTTATGGACACTATGTTTCGTTCCCTTTGTGACTATAAGCTATGTTAATCATTTGATTCATTATTTGATTGCACATGCTAATTATTTGATTTATTATTTTGATTGCACATAATCTTTTGTTTTTTGTGTATTTGTTGTACATTATGTGGTGATGTCGTATTGTTGGTTGTCATTAATGACAGTATTTCATGTATTATTAATTTGATGATTGAGTCTTTGTGACTTTTTTGTATAGAAAGTTGTTAATATTTTTGTGTGTCTTTTTGTTTGCAACTGAATGAATATTTGAAAAACAAAATGAATTTTGATAAGTAAAAAGAAAATAAAAACTTGGTCAAATAAAATAATTATCTTTGACCTCCAGGTAAATCATAAGTGTATTTAATGATACAAGGTCCAGGTAAAACCCCCTTTTTTTCATATTTACTTTACGGCACTCCATGTCGCAAGGATTTACAGATACGTAAGTATTCCTGACGTATCTGTAGGCGCTAAAGTGGCACATTGCCGGGGTGTGTCTGAAAACAGACGCAACTCCAGCAATGCGTCCTTTCATATGGGGCAAGCCCTATGTGAAAAGCCCTGTGTTACTCCTTACACCTGCTAAAGCAGGCATAAGGATTTGGCGCAGAGGCGTCCTAGAAGTGGTATAGTGAAATCTCATAGATTTCACTGCGCCACCACTACAAGCCTTTTTTTGTGGTGGAACGCCCACCCTGCATACATTATACCTGACGCAGGTATAATGTAGCGCAGGGGTTAACAAAGTGCTGCATCTGATTAGATGCGTCACTTTGTAAATATGGCGCAGTGTGGCGCATATTTTACGCCACCGCAGCATCACAAAAAGTGACGCAACTGCAGCATAAAGGGCTCATAAATAAAGCCCTTAGTTTATCTATAATCACTGGAGACACTATGGGTGTACAACAGTTGTGTATCCGCGAGGCACTAAGGCAAGTCACGGATGCCTTCATTCAAAACTTGGAAATTCCTGTTACCATCTCCTAGACATCTTACCAGATACTACAAATACAGTCAAACTATGAAAACATTCCTGAGTTTTCCACCACCATTGTCCTTTCCACACACCACACCATCAAAGAGACAGCAGGCAGTCCCTTCATTTACTACAAATTTAAAGTAAATATCAAGCTCAACATACAGCTAGTATGTGAAAAAGTATTGTGCTTTACAGTATACTATATGTGTGTTCTGGGCTCCTAGCATGACATTCACATCCTAGATGTCAGCAAAGTCTTGGCATAAATGCATAGGCCTTGACAGAGGAACCACACCGTTCCAGGTAAGTTGCACAGTCACACGCAACACCACACATTTCTGCTCTACTCCATCATTCAGTGACTCCACTTCCCCAACAGGTAACAATGGTTATCCTCTGATGACATCTTTGATGATGCTCTACCACAGCCAAGCTGTCAGGGTACACAGGAAATACAACAGAGTACATGTCTGGACATGATATTCCATGGAGCAAGCCTCTAAGATGCTCGAACAAAGAGTAATGTGCCTTCATAAGGGTATCTGTCAGCCACAAGTCAGCAAGCTGAATGCAGAAACCTATTACTGGTCTATCTCATGCTCCACAAAGTGGATGTCAACAGATTTCAACCAATACTGAACCCCCTCAAGAGCAACCTCTGCCAGGGGTAGAGCAGATAGTAAGCAGAAGATGGTGATAGTACATGCCTAAGCTGAAAATATTCCTCCTGAGGCACTTTTCTCCCTACACATGAGTGAGTGGTGTTGGTATCCTACCCATGCCCAGCCTGAGCCTACAACTCCATAACATAAAAAGACCATCAACTGGTCTAGCCAGAAACCATTTTCCTATTTATCGTTATCATTCTACTCACCTACACATATGCAGCCAATACTGTTCAAACTCCTTCATCCAGGCTTCTCAGTAACTTGTCTGGTTTCATCAGAACCTGTGTCCTCCTAAGTTTAGTAACTATGTGACAGGAGTTATATTTGACAGAGTACTGCAATTTTCCACATCACTGCTGGTCCTAAGTATGTGGGCACCCAGCATGGTGCGAGAAGGGCACATTTCTAAAAGAACATTACACTATGTCAGAGGGATAGAGTTCACATTGTCAATGTTAAGAGCAGGTATATGGTACGTTTTCAAGAATATTCACTATATTCCTTGCCTGAACTTGGTACGAGATACATGTGGGACATAATGAAACCAAGAGGCACCTTCTGATATTTAATATGTACAACAACATCATACAAAGCATCAGTGCCACTATAAGAAGTGGACATCATGAGTGCGGAAATGTACAGCTGGAAAGCTGTTGAACTCTGACATCGCTAGCATACTTTTATTGGGCTGGTATTGCTCTTAGTAAATGGGGGTTACCTTCCTTTGCTGATCCTTGATGTCAAATGTAACAGGAGCATTTTTGTGGAATATTTCTGTAAGCAGAGGAGGTGAACATGTCAATGTTGTGGCATCATCAGCTTAGGAAGAGTGGTATGTATTTGAACCGCTGTGGACATACATGTGTACTTTCAACATGCGCGTAGGATAACAGAAAGTGATGGGTGGTGGACTGCTTGGATTAATCCTAGCCATTGGTAATTACTCTGAACTGCAATCCAGTCTATCGTTTTGCCCACCATGCAACCTAAGACAGGAAGCAGCCATAGGCAAATCAGCCTTGGTCCTGTCCCAATAGGAACAGTCAAGCCCGAACTGATTGGACTGGTCCTCTCTGAACGGGAACACAGGCAACCACAGACAGGTTTTGGCCTATTTGGACCTCATCAGTAGGGTGCAGCTTGAGTACTATGGGACAGTGAGCATGGGCCCCAAGTCTGTTTACTTCAGTGCCGTGCCCTAAGTGTGACTGGTAATTCCTGGCACTTTATTTATTTGGTGTAGAGAGAAAGAGAGGAGAAAAACTGTAGTAATGACAGGATCCGATTGTAAATGTAAGTTGGCTTTTATTAGATAAGTACAGCAAGTTCCCACTGACAGCCGTCAGCCATGCATGCGAGCACAGCGCCAATGAACAAGTTATAACCGTCACAACCAACGGTAAACCTAACACGAGTCACAGCGCGAGCCGAGGGGCAGCGCGAGCCATGACATCACAGTGTGTCCATGCGCAGGCGGCGTGTGTCAGAATACTACATATCTCTTTTCCTAACAGAGAGAACTTGCGAGAAGGGAAAAAGGCGGAGAAGGAGGAGAGAAAAAAAAGGGAAAAGAAAGGGAGGGAAAGAAACCGGGAAGAGAGAATGGAACAGGGAGAGAGAAAGAGAGAGAGAGAACAGCTACCTGAATCTTGCAGGCAGTCTGATGTCCCTTCCACTCCTCCTGGGAGGACCAAGAGGAATGTCATCAAAACCAGAATTACCATGTCTTACACCTAAGGATTGCATGGTATCAACATCAGAACCTTGTGGGGGTTTGTCTAGTACCTTGGCATCAACCATTACAACATTGTTCATGTTCCACCAGTTGCATTGATTGACGCGAACAGCACTGCCACAGATTTTGTCGATGCGTAATGGCTCACTGAACTTAGGGTCACCTTTTCTTACAAAACCTGTTTTCTTTATCTTTACTAAATCACCCACTCTTGTGCAGAGACCGAGGGGCATATTAGCAAGACCCACGTTAAAATTATCGCCGTTTTAGCGGCAGGAAACTGCCGCTAAAACGGCGATAATGGGCTTGCTAATATGCATTATAGAATTCCAATAGAAGCCCAGGTTAGATGTGCAGGACATCTAACCTGGGCTTCTATTGGAATTCCATAACGCATATTAGCAAGCCCATTATCGCCGTTTTAACGGCAGTTTCCTGCCGCTAAAACGGCGATAATTTTAACGTGGGTCTTGCTAATATGCCCCCCTGTGTTTAAACCACTTGGACATCCATGCTGGTTTGAATTCAGAACACGCCTTGCTACCTTTAAGCAGTTCAAATGGTGACACACCCGTAGAGGAGTGTGGTGTGGTTCTGTAGAGCCACAGCATTGTCCTAACAGCACACTTTGTTATGTGAGATAGCCCACCGTATGCAATCACCAATTACTCTGTTTAGCCTTCCCACTAAACCATTAGTTTGGGGGTGATAGAGTGAGCTCTTGAGGTGATTAATGGAAGATTCCTTTAGAAACATTTCAACATCAGAAGATATAAATTGAACCTCATTGTCAGATACTAAGGTTTTGGGAACACCCTCCCGCATGAATACTTCTTTCATGAATTCTAGGATTTCTTTGGAGTCTGCCTTAGCTACAAATTTGACCTCAGGCCACTTCGAGTAGTAATCAACCAAGACTATAGCGAAGCGGGACTGGTGGGGTAAAACATGGAAGGGGCCCAGAATATCAATACCCAATTTTTCCCAAGGATTGTCAGGAAGGGGGATGGGTGTTAATGGAGGATTAGAAATACGTAAGGTTTTGTCGCTACTAGCACAATCATGAACCATAGTGTCAATGTCTCGGTCCATTTGGGGCCACCAAAAATATTTGCGTACTCTGCGTTTGGTGAGCGTAGCGCCCAAATGTCCTTCATGTGCTTTAGACAAAAGCGTATTCCTGAGGTCAAAGGGAGGTATTATCTTCTCTAGTCTGATCACAAGGTCATCCTCGACGGACAATTCGTCACAAATGTTTACAAATGGTTGGATGTCAACACTTACATTTTTCTCCCTGGGCCAACCTTCAGCAATGTATTTCTTGACACATTTCAGCATTTCATCATTTTGCATTGCCATTCTCCAATCGCATTCACTTATGGAACAAATGTGTTGTAACTCTAAGGCAGCAACTAAACAATCTTTAAGTTCTTCATCACTATTTGGTCTGTGACCACAATCTGTTTTGTTACATACAGGCAACCGTGAAAGAGCATCTGCTCAGACATTTTTCCCACCGGGGATGTGTTCGACATTAAATTGGAATTGGAGGAGCTTGGAAGAAAGTCTTGCTATACGTGGTGTACTATTGCGGTAATTAGTGTTCCCTAGAATAGACGCTAAAGGTTTGTGGTCGGTTTGTAGGGTGAATTTCCTACCCCAAAGATAGCATTTAAATTTTTCAATGGCCCACCAACATGTCAGTAATTCTTTCTCGATGACAGAGTAGTGAGTCTCAGTGTCCCTAAGTACTCTGGATGCAAATCCAATTATGTGTTCTTGATTGCCTCTGGACTGCGTTAAGACTGCCCCGAGACCATAGCAACTGGCATCGACAGTTAATGTGCAAGGTACCGCTGGATCAAATGGTTTCAATGCTTTTACCTCACTAAGTTGTGTTTTTAACCATTCGAATGCACTCTTACATTCATCATTCCATGCAAAGACTCTTTCTTTAGCAAATTGGAGATGGGACGTACTTTCGTGCCATACTCTGGGATAAAGCGTGAATAGAACTTGCTTAAACCTCGGAATGATTTTACACCAGTTTTGTCTGTGGGTGGAGGTGCATCTAAAATGGCTTGTACTAACCCTGGTCTCGGTGTGACTCCTGCACTCGAGATCGTCTGACCCAGATATTCCACCGAATTCTTTGAGAACTCGCATTTTTCTCATTTGAGTACAATACCTTGTTCTTGGAAAATTGTCAATACCTTATGCAAGACTTCGTCATGTGTCGACTTGTCTGGTGCATGTATGAGGACATCATCTTGAAAAATGGCTACATTTTTTATGCCTTCGAGTAAGTTTACCATAAGACGCTGAAAAACAGATGCCGCCGATGCTAGTCCAAATGGCATACGGCCAAACTGGAAAATGCCAGATGGAGAATTAAATGCGGTAAGATGGCGTGATTCATTGTCTAACTCCTCCTGGTGGTATGCAGATGTGAGGTCAAGTTTAGTGAAGAACTTGGCACCTGCAACCATGGCCAACATTTCAGTGATGTTGGGTAGCGGGTGAGAATCTATGCATATTTCTTTATTCAGGCTGCGCAAGTCTATGCAAATCCTGAGTTCGTTGTTTTTCTTGCGTGCTACGACCAGTGGAGATAACCAGTCTGACGATTCAACCGGTTCGATAACACCTCTGTTGCACAGCGCTGCCAGTTCTTTTTCAAGGTCTTCTCTGATACTGAAAGGAACACTCCTTAGCTTGTGTTTAACGGGTACTGCACCCTCCTTGACTTTTATCTTGTGCTTGAAACCTTTGATTTTACCTAGATCTCCTGAGAACACTTTGGGATAGTTGTTTATCAGCTCTTCAACCTGGGATGAATCACGTATGGCCAACACCTGTTCTTGAGCCCCCGGACATAGCATTATATCGAACAGACCTTGGTGAAACCATCCAAGTATGTTCAGACCTTGGATGGCTACGTAAATATTTCCTTGGATACGTCGGCCTTTGAATTCCATAACATCTTCAAAATATCCAAGAAGGTCGATTTTACGCCCTTCGTAGGATACTGGTGCGCGATCAGGGGGTATCAACTGTCTCTCGCCCCAATTGGCGGTAAACAGCGATTGTGTTATCATGGTGATGCGTGCACCTGAATCCACCAGAAGTCGCAACTTCTTTTCCCCAACCAAGATGTTGGCATAAGGATCTACGCAATCTGCGGAATCACCTGTTCTAACTTCTCTCTCACTGACGACTAGTACCATGTCTTTCATCTCTGACATAAGGTCTTCGGCATCACTGTCACTAGTGTCCTTCATATAACCTACCCTGACATGCTCCTTCTTCTGCCCCTGGCATACTTTTGCGAAATGCCCCACTTTGCCACAAGACCTACACACTACGGGCCATATTTTCAAGAACGGCGATAACATTATCGCCGCTTTAGTGGCAGGAAACTGCAGCTAAAGCGGCGATAAGGGGCTTGATAATATGCCCTATAGAATTCCAATAGAAGCCCAGGTTCTGGTGTGAAGGACATCAAACCTGGGCTTCTATTGGAATTCAATAGGGCATATTATCAAGCCCTTTATCGCCGCTTTAGCGGCAGTTTCGTGCCGCTAAAGCGGCGATAATGTTATCGCCGTTCTTGATAATATGGCCCTACATTCTTTGCAGGGCACGGTCTGCTATTTTTGTTGTGCGTAGTGTTACCGCACCGAAAGCAGATGTCAGACCTTTTAAAAAAAGTTATTTTGAAAAGCTTCCCATTTTTGGGGGGATTGTTGATGCGTCCGGGTGTAACTACCTCTACAGTTTTGTTTTCTAATTCCTTCACTGATACTTGAGCTTTTTCAATGCTCTTGGCAATACGGATAGACTCTTCAAGAGTGGAATTCCCTAAAGACAAAAGTTTTTTGTCGAATGGCTCTATCAGTGCAATGGCTAATGAATTGGTCACGTACCAATTGTTGGCTAAAGCTTTCAAATTCACAATCAGCTATTAACTTCCGAAGTGCACTTATATATGTGTCAATATCTTCATCAATTTTCTGTACTCTTTTGAAGAATTTATGCCTTACAACCACTATACTTGGCTGAACATCATATCTACAAGCTAGTTTCTTTATTGTTTCTTTGTATTCGTCTAGATCTTCCTCAACACCCCCCACGTGATCTGGAAGGTGTTTAAGTGTTGCTCTCCCTTCAAAACCTAGCGAATGTAACAATAAAAACTTTTTCCTTTCTGGCCTAAATCTATGTGCTCCTATGGCACCAAGATATGTTTCAAATGCGTCAAGCCAGTGACGCCAGCTAATAGGTGGTTCACCTGGTGAGTCAAGAAAGGGTGGTGGTGGGTTAACAGCTTGCATTTTTTTTTTTTAAACCCCAAAAGATACTTTCAAAATTATACTACCACCATACAACAATACTAAAATGCCAGATTTTAAAAAAACAGATACAGCATGAAAAAGTAGTATAAAGTGATAGTCTTATAAGGTGTGCGCGTCACCGCGCTGTCACAAGAAGTGAGAAATGTCTTGTATAGTGATAACAGCAAAAAAACGACAAAATTTACTCTTAAGTAGAAAAAGTAGCAGGTAGATAGATTTTTCACTCTTACTGTATTTGTTGTGGTTGTTGTACATGGAGTAGCGATAGGTCCTGTTGTGCTTCACCGTGTATGTGAAGCAGACACTTGACTGATGTGCTTGGAAACAACATGTTACACTGTAAAAGGGAAACAAAACCACAAGCACGGCAAAGAAATCCCACTGCACGCTAGCCAGAGGGTACTGGGAACGTCACGACGAGAATGCTCCTCACGGGTAGATTAAACAAAGCTCCTCCTCACGACGATGACGGGAAGACAGAAATCAGCTGGGCAGCTCCGCGTCGATTCCTCCTTCGTCCGATGACGCGATGGTATTTGGAAGCTCCACCTCACGGCGTGGGGAGAACGTCGAAGACTCCACCTCTCGGGGTGGGGATAACGTCGCTTGGGCCGCAGGATACGTTTGGGTCCCGCCTTCTCCATGGTCTCGCGTACCACCTCTTCCTTGGCTTTCTTCAAGCAGACAACAGGAGGCGAGCCAGTGCGCAGGGATCACGTCACGCAGCAGGGCTCCTCCTCTTCCTCTCTTCAACACGGAACAGCAGAGGGAAACCTGGAGGATACACTGCTATCTTCGTGTCCGTTCTGGGCCGGCAACCATGGATGCCCCGATCGCCAAACCACAGACACCGTAGGCAGCAAACAGCTGGAGCAGACCACCTCCGAAATTCGTCAATGTGTGCTCATCGACTCGTCACAGGCAGCGGGTGTGCATATTTCTCTCCACCCGGGACGTCAGCCGTGAATCGCAGCAGACACAAGTACCTCACAGGGGGCACCACAGCACAAGGGCGGTGAGTATTTGTAAGTCCATGTGGGTTCTTTGTGGGATCAGCTCGTCACCACAAAGCGTGTAGTGATGACAGGATCCGGTTGTAAATGTAAGTTGGCTTTTATTAGATAAGTACAGCAAGATCCTACAGACAACCCTCAGCCATGCATGCAAGCACAGCACCAACCAACGAGTTATAACTGTCACAACCAACGGTAAACCTAACACGAGTCACAATGCGAGCCGAGGGGCAGCGCGAGCCATGACATCACAGTGTGTCCACATGCAGGCGGTACATGGACAGAATACTACAAAAACGTTCCAGTTATATATTGCTGAGTCACTTCTTGTGGCTCCTGTATTGTGTTTCTTTCTGGAGAGGTGCAGTGCTAAAGTGGTTACATAATATGTGAAAATATATATATATATATATATATATATATATATATATATATATATATATATATATCCAAGAAAGAAGTGACTCAAACAGATAGATTCACCAAAGAACAAAAATATATTTCAACTACAACGTTTCAGCTTCCGCCTTCCTCAGGTAGTACAAGATGGTTTGCTCAGTGGCTGCACAGATGACACAGCTGAATTTTCAAAAAGCATCATGAGTGAAGATTCTATTTGGAATGTGGAATCAATGCAGTCCTGAGAGCTCTTGAGATATGCAGTAATCAGGTTGTATTATCAGTAATGTTCAGTCCATCTGGATGCAGTGATTTTAAACGGTACATCCAGAAGTTTTCTCTGGAGTCCAGTAGTTCTTCCTTTGAGACATGTTCCACGGGGAAAATCTTCAAATCTGATAGTAAATGATCCACAAGGTTAAAATGATTGGCTACAGGCTGGTCAATTTTCTTATTAATTATTGCCGATTTGTGGTTCCTGAATCGTGTACGGAGGTCATTCACTGTTTGGCCTACATATTGTTTTTTACAGCTTTGCCGTTGGCACTGAATCACATAAATAATGCATGTTGAGCGACATGTAAGATGCTGTCTTATTCCATAGGTCCTTCTTGTAACAGAACTAGTTACTGATGATGTTTGTAAAAGGTATTCACACGTGATGCACCTTTTAGAGTCACAGCAATGAACCCCTGCATTTGTTACAACTTGCTTGAGTTCAGCTCTCACAATAAGAGATCGTAAATTTGGAGCTCTGCGGTAAGCAATGACTGGCGGTTTTGGAAAAACCTTTTGCAATTTTTCACAAGTAGACAGTAAGGGAAATGTTTTTTGCATAAGACCTGGGAGATTTTATATGCTTCCCAAAATTCACAAAATGAACAATCCTGGCCGTCCCATCATCTCTGGCAATGACACAGCTACTGAGAGACTATCTTTATTTGTCGACCTGCACCTCCAGCCCATTGTACAGGAACTTCCATCATTTGTTAAAGATACCAGTCACTTCCTTCAGATTATTGAAAAATTAAACCAAACCTACACATTTGATGATGATACTCTTCTGGCTACATTTGATGTTACATCATTATACACCAATATACCACATGAGGATGGGCTTATGGCATTATCTGAAGCTCTTAATAAAAGAACTGTGAAAAAGCCATCAACAAATGTGCTTACCAACTTTGCAAGAGTTATCCTTAAATCCAACAATTTTACATTCAATGGTAAACACTATCTGCAGATACAAGGGACTTCCATGGGCACTCGGATGGCTCCATCCTATGCAAATATCTTCATGGGCAAACTAGAGAACTGTATACTTGCTACTTATAGCATCAAACCACTGGTATGGCTAAGATACATTGATGACATATTTATAATATGGAATGCAGGAAGTAGAGCATTGGAACAATTTACAGCTTATATCAACAATATCCATCCTACCATCAAATTTACCAGCAGCAATACTAAACAGAAGCATCATCTCCCTTTTCTGGATGTGCTACTCACCATTCAAGAACAAAAAATTACAACTGATCTGTACCACAAGCCTACAGATGCTCATTTGTATCTAAACTGGACTTCATGTCACCCACACCACACTAAACTGAGCATCATCTACAGCCAAGCACTCAGAATAAGACGCATCTGCAGCAATGAGGAAACCTGTAAAGACCATCTACAGGAGCTTGCTACATTATTTAAAAGACGAGGCTATCCTCTGCATATCATACAGCAACAAATTGACAAGTCTTTGCAGTTACCCAGAGAAGCACTTATTTGGAATACCAACGGCAGAAACAAAAGTGACAGAACTCCATTTGTGGTTGACTATCATCCATCAGCTCCCAACTACAGAAATATAATGCAAAAAACATTTCCCTTACTGTCTACTTGTGAAAAATTGCAAAAGGTTTTTCCAAAACCGCCAGTCATTGCTTACCGCAGAGCTCCAAATTTACGATCTCTTATTGTGAGAGCTGAACTCAAGCAAGTTGTAACAAATGCAGGGGTTCATTGCTGTGACTCTAAAAGGTGCATCACGTGTGAATACCTTTTACAAACATCATCAGTAACTAGTTCTGTTACAAGAAGGACCTATGGAATAAGACAGCATTTTACATGTCGCTCAACATGCATTATTTATGTGATTCAGTGCCAACGGCAAAGCTGTAAAAAACAATATGTAGGCCAAACAGTGAATGACCTCCGTACACGATTCAGGAACCACAAATCGGCAATAATTAATAAGAAAATTGACCAGCCTGTAGCCAATCATTTTAACCTTGTGGATCATTTACTATCAGATTTGAAGATTTTCCCCGTGGAACATGTCTCAAAGGAAGAACTACTGGACTCCAGAGAAAACTTCTGGATGTACCGTTTAAAATCACTGCATCCAGATGGACTGAACATTACTGATAATACAACCTGATTACTGCATATCTCAAGAGCTCTCAGGACTGCATTGATTCCACATTCCAAATAGAATCTTCACTCATGATGCTTTTTGAAAATTCAGCTGTGTCATCTGTGCAGCCACTGAGCAAACCATCTTGTACTACCTGAGGAAGGCGGAAGCTGAAACGTTGTAGTTGAAATATATTTTTGTTCTTTGGTGAATCTATCTGTTTGAGTCACTTCTTTCTTGGATATTTTATTTCTTTGTGACTCATTGTATCCTTTGGGATCCAGATTTTTGCCCTGGCTGGCTGTTGTTTTCTTGTGATCCTCCATCTTCAAGTATATATATATATATATATATATATATATCTATCTATATATTTAAAAAAAAAAAAAATCTTCCCATGTTAATAGTGTCACTATGTATATTGTATTATTGTAAGCCTGACTTCTTAGCCATTTAAGAGTTGTGACTGGCAACTTGCGCTTTGTGCAATGTACATCACCATTTTGTGGCCAGATGCATGTGTGACGGGTGGTTTGATAGGGTAGTGTTGGCCTGGGTAAGGGGCAGTACTGGAGGATAATCATTTTAGTATCATGAGCTTTGTTGCATAGTGTCCACCTCAACCTAGTTTTTTGTAGTTCGTTTCGATCAGTTGTGAACATTGTTGGTACTAGGATAGTTTCTGCACAACATCTTTTGGATTTGACTTTGTATTTGCATGATCATCTTCACAACTTTCATTTAACTGGCTGCACTTAATAGTCGCACATGTACATTTTCAGCCTGCTCAATCACACGAGGTTTGTGATATGTTGGTGGAAAGGGACAGAACTGGAGACATCCTTGATGAGGAGCAAGCAGACTACTCACATTTTTAGCATGTGTATTTAGGTACAGGAGGTAGTTGATTGGTGTGGAACGTAAAGGGAAGAGGGGCAAAAGGAGCTTTCCCTCTTGGATGTCATATTTCTGTACGAATGCACATAAAAGTGCTATTGCTACCGTGAACCTATTGCTCATCGAAATACAAATTTGTCTTCAATGTCACCTTCTACTGGATCATCTGCAGACGCATACTAATAACTCTTTATTTAATTTCATATGGTCAATTTACTTTTACAGTTAATAAACACCATGCCATTTTACATTTTAACAGGAAGAAAAAACATTGTTGGCCTCTTTTAAATATGTTTTGAGTCATCTAAAAGAGGAAGTTATCCAAGCTCTCTTTTGCATCACGATGCCAGAGCAGATAGAGGATTGTCTAGATGAGATTGCACTGGTCTGGATGGAGAACAGCCAAGTACTCTTCTTGAATGAACCAATAAGTATAGACGAGGGCAAGGAAGCTGTTGACAGTATGGATGGTGGAAAGCCCCCAGGTTCTGATGGCTTCTCCTCAGAGTTCTACAAAGCCTTCAAAAACATATTAGCTCCCTAATTACTATAGGTCTATAAAGAGTCTCTCAACAAGGGGGTGTTGCTACAAACTACGTGGGATGGACTTAGCACTGTGCTTCCTAAAACGGGGAAAGATCTGTGTAAGTGTGCATCTTATCACCCATTATCATTGTTAAATTTGAATAACAAAGATATTGGCAAAGGAAACAGCAACCTGACTCTCCCTGTTGATGGAAAGTTTGGTGTCCCTGGTACAGTCCAGATTTGTCCCACACAGCTCTACTGCATTAAATCTGAGGACAGTGTTTGTCATGATTCATCAACTTACCCAGGGCTGAAGGCTGCAGTGGCTTTTTAGACCCTGAAAAAGCCTTTGACTTCTAGAATGGCCATTCTTGATGGCAATATTAAAGCAATTTGGAATTCCAGAACGTTTTCTCAGCCTTATAAAGTTGCTCTACTCACAACCTGTTGCTAGGGTGCCAGCTAATGGCTGACCTTGTTATAAGCCCCAGTGTACCCCAATATAGGCCTAGGTAGCGCACGACCTTTTACCTACATTTGTCCTACCTTGCTCCACATAATAGCTCTGACGCTGACCCTTTACCTATTTATGTGCTGAATAAATGTTGTGTGGTTTACTTCGAAAACTAGCCTCATTTATTATGCGTGAGAATTCTTAGTATCACACAGCAGGATTACCATCTTCTGTATAATAACTCTGTACAAAAGTCACTGCTATCGTCATCCTTGGACTACAGGCCCACAGTACCATTACACATCTAGGTAGAACATATCCTTTGGGGGTGTCTGGAATCAGTCTGGACACCAATCCTTTAGTTTATGTTGTCTAAACGCGCAGATCCTATATAGATTTTTAGGAACTACACAACATGGTGCCGCCAACGTTGGTTTGGTTCTTATTTAACGGTCAAATCTGAGTAGTTCAGTCGTGCTTTCTCAGAGACCCTTACTCACATTTACCCAGAGACGTCTGGAGTAGGGAGGGAAAATCCGCCACAGCTGAGTAGGTATACTCTAAGATTTGGCTGTAGGTTTATTCAAGCTTGAAGGATTATGGTTCCCCACATTGTGCAAAACTTTATCTCTTTCTCTATAAACTTCCACCCAGAATGTCTCAAACCGCAGACGCTGGTGCTAGTAGTACTAGTGGTGCTAGTAGGGAGGAAGCTGAGCAAGAAGGTGTAATAAACATTTCAGAAAATTGCAGAAATGCACTTGCTGTAAAATTAGAAAATTTTGGTCTCTCAGCGTTAGGGGGACCGTTAACTTCATGATTGAGGCACACGAGGCATACAGGACAGAGGTTAAATTGGGTTAAATTCCCACCTGCAGATGCACGCACACATGTATTTCATAGTTACATTCCAGATGAAATACCAGATGAATACTCTCCATACGAGGACATAGAAGTCCTGTTAACTTACCAAGAGCATATCAATTGGTTTAAAGGCACCCTCCCCTATACCACAGAAAAAGTGACACTCCGTCCGCTCAGCAGAGACGGAGCAACTTGGCCAGTCCTAGCTGCTTACACACCGCATCCAGAGATTGATACATTGCCAGCAGCAGACTTATGTCCACTTTACAAAGTGTTGCGGGGATTCTGCACATATACAGAACTATGCGCAGGAAAACAGGACCTCGGTGTATAGTGGTGTACCAACCATCCACCTTAGTGCCCAAAATCCCAATCCGACTAGCTATAGTGTCTCATTCGTTCTCCGTACTACAGCAAAGCTACCAATGATTAGATTAGACAGAACACGGACTCTTTCAGTAATCGCGGAAGCAAGAACACTCTTTCATTACTCACCCATACTTGTCCACAACGTGCGTATTAAGAGACACAGTATAGTTTAAAATGTTTATTTCAACTATCGTGCTCTAAGACACAGTACCCGTGCCAGTACTAGCAGCATAATGCATAAAGACAAAACAGTAAGCATGGTTACAATTCCATAGAATACAAACGGGGACAGCATTTTATAAAGACAGTGGATAAAGGACTAGAATGCCTTGCCACCCTCCCCGTGCTAGTAACTAGTTTATTATAAAAATAGAAGACCTCTGGGCTTTGTCAGGGGACCCCATACCTCAAGAACTAGATGCAAGGTTTACATCATCGGACAAGCACAGTTCTTCTCCCTGGAAAGGTTTTTCTCCAAGTGCCACCACCAGGGAGATCACAATATTAAAAGCACACGAATTTCTCCAGTGCAGCTGTATTTCATGTTATGTCTAAGTGCGAGGGGCTGACCAGAACAGCAACAACAAGGGACGTTGTTTTTCGACGTTGTACATTGTGTGCAGACGAAAACCACAGAGAACATGAGAAAAGGTGAAAGGCAGAAAGGCAGACAGTTCTAATGTGAACGGTCACAAGCAGAGTCTGGAAAAACAAAGTCACAGAGCAACGTGTGCAAAGGAGGCATAATGGCAGCTAGTCCCAAGCTAACTTAGCAATGTCGACCATGAGGCCACAATCCACACTACACCCTCCCCTGGTCAGTCCATAGGTCAAGACATAGGACGAAAACAAAGTTCGAATAGATGGAGCAGAATGTAAACGTCTATTGGTGGGAAATGTCCTTTTGAAGAAAAGGAAAGAAAAGAAAAAAGTTGGAAAAAAATTCTAGATAGGGCCAGAAAATAGGTCATTCAAAGAGAATTAAAAAAATCCAGCTATGCAGTTTATTGAGAGTCAATGCAACTAATCCATTAGAGTGTATGCTCAGAAAACTGCAACACCTTCCAAAAAGACATCATTGTCATCGTCTGAAAAAAGAGATGCCATCCAGTTCAACAAATCAAAACTGCATTCATGCTCCTCACAATAGGGAGCAGCGATCAGCATTGCGGGACAACTTGCGTGATACTCAATATAACTTCGTTGTAGGAGATTCTGTGCAGCCGCCCAGATATCCCATTGCGCCAAGACCCCAAGTGCAGCCGCACGCGCCATTAATCCAGCACCGGAACATTCCCGTTCATGGGCCACTAAGGGGCCCATCAACTGGTCGAAATCCGTGTCCGAACAAGACGTATTGGAGAGGCAAATATCCAAGGACCAAGAAAACGGACATCGTAAACAGGACATCACAGGTTGCACGCAAGTGAAATACGCAAAGCGATAAGACAGTCCATAAGACACGCTGAGTGTCGCCAGTGGCAGGATGCCGCAGCTTTCAATCATGCGTTCAAGGAGCATCCGCAGTTGCCCTGGGTTGTGTAGGCCCACAAGAGGTGCAGCCAATGCGCAACAGACAAAGTAAAAGCAATATACCAGCAGCTAAGGCTAGGATAAATGGGAAGCCACCAAAGACGCTGGAAAAAATAGAATGAATAAAAGCCGGAATTACACCAAATATAGTCTGAAAGGAGGTCAAAAGGCCAGCGCCGACAACTTTAAAAAAGTGCACAAGACCTTCGGTATTAGAAGCATTGAATATACGGTGAATCAGTTCACCGAAATGATGGGGGAGGTTTGTGTTCAAAAGGGCCTGTATCTCACTGTGGGTGCTGGCCACCTGGAGGACGAAGGTCTCCAGTGCGGAAGTGAGCATAACCTCCTGGTTTAATAATAGTGCCTTTATTCTGCTCAATTTATTGAAATCCGCCTTCAAAGTAGGTATGTAAGGCCAAATGGAACTATCTAACTTCCCACGCGGGGGTGGAAAAAGCACATTTTTGCAGCACATTAAGTGTTGTGAAACTGTTACAATATAGGGTATGCCTGTCTGCATCCCACAGCAGTCTTGATTATTTAAAAGGAGATAGCTACCATTAGGAAGCATAGTGAAAGTAGGTGATATAACAGGAACGCCCTTGAAAACACAAGCAAGATTCGGGACAGAAACATTACAAGCCCCGTGCAATTTAATGTTTTTACAAACCAGGGAATGACCCACTGTAGAATCGCAAGTCTCCCCTGTGAGGAATACCTCTTTATCATCCCTAAGGCATCTGTATGTGAAAGGTAGGGACCAAAGTTCGTGCAAAAAGGCACTACCCAAAGGCTCAAAACGGCCAACCGGATAATGTTTCATGCATGAACTGAATTCAAATAAAGAAAAAGGCAAGGTGATAACCCCGTGTACCAGCCACACTGCAGAGTCAGTCTCAGCCACAGAGAATGGTAAAGGATCTATTTTTTTGATATGTAGAAGAGTGTATGTTGCATCTTTCATGGACATGAACTGCTGTTTCTCAGTTAAATTAAACGGCAAGAACAAGGCAGATGTGTTTAAAAAATGCCATGGAACCTTCCCCATTTTCAGTGTTTGCAAAGTCCATGCAAACTGCATTACTGAACGCAATTGATTCTGACCAGGATATAACACAGACACGTCATCTTGTACAATATCAACAACAGATGAAACAATATTCTCTAATGTGTAAATGCGGGAAGACAGGGTGTTAATACTATTGTCGACAACAGCAAGCACTTTTTCTAGATTTGCTTGATCTATTTCCCGTAAACGGGAAGCAGCTTCTATTTGTGAAAGCTTCCAGATTTCATTGTAAGTCACATAAACAAATCTTTTAGGTCTTGGACCTCGAGGTCCTAGAACAAAATCGGCCAGATCGATGTTGTCTGATAGGAGGGATAAATGTTGTTTTACGGAATCTAATGTAGAGTGCTGCAACCACTGTTTACATAATTTACCAACTGAATATGTCGTAACCGAACGTGATTCAGAAAACCGTGGATCTGGTCTATCCTGTTTGTAACCAGGAGCAGAGTTATGAAAACACAGTTGGCATGCATTAGATGCTATGGGCCACACCAACCAGGCTGATTGATCCAGTGCAGAGACATTAAACGAAATATTTCGAAACAACGCTTGCAAACTTTCAAGGGAAATATTTAAATACAAGCTTATGTTCGGCCAGGAAGACAACGCAGGATTGGAAGGTGTATTCAATTGTTTGGAAGTTGCCAAACCCAAACAAGTTGTTTGATATATAGTACTGTTTAAAAATAACATATGTGTGGGGATAAGGCAAGCACGGAGCAAAGCTTCTGTACCACGTACCTGCCAAGATTTAGTGCCCCAAATAGATTTCAAGTTGACGGTGTTTTTCCAGTGCTCATAGCCACCCACAGCTAATGCGTCCATAAAGGAACTGGAATATAGCAATTTGCTGTGGGTCAACATTACCGTGGGAGTTGAAGAAATGTTTAATTTAAAATAATAGGACCCTGGATTAGATCTGTCAAAGTCTGTAAAGTAGGTACATTTATTTATCAGTGTTTGAGAGCTACCTTGCAGAGGGGTCGGGCAATGTTCCCATTGGGCGTAATTGAAACTACCTCGAATTGTACTGGGTTTATACAGAAAATGGTTGCCGTAGTGCTGGTAACAATACAAATCGGCATAATTAGCAGAATTTAAGTACAAATCCTCAGCGTTAAAAGCAGCATAATATTTCAAATCAGAAAATAACGATTCAATGGCATGCACATCCCAATCATCTGAATGAATATTCCTTTTTACCACATCACCCATGGAAACACGAAGCACATTAGGAACATTAATAATTTCTGTTGGTCCATGAATTTGGAAATTCACTGCATCCCATACGATGCCATCTGCAACTGGAAAGGCGGAAATGTTCACAAATGTGTCGTCACGCTTCATGATGTGAGAAGAAGAATGCGGAGCCAAAGTTCCAGCCACAGAGTTCACCGCAGAGCGTTCTGGCAAGTAGTGACCATTGATAAGTAAGAAAAAAACTGTCACAAAGCCAATGGACATGAACAGGAAAATCAGGAATAGCACCAACCAGATGTATGTCAATGGAGGGACCAAAAAATTGTCTCTGAACCAGGATACAAAAATACTGAATTTGGTCGGAATAAATGATGAGGTGGAAGACGAATCAAAGGAAAAACAAGTTGGGTTCAGTGGTGTTGTAGGCAAATGAGCCACTGACTCACTTGCGGGGTAAGTATACTCTGTTTCCTCGTTGCAGAGGGAAAGCGGGGAGGTTAAGCAGGCAATCTGGCAAAGCGACCATCCCAATGGCAACATCAGAGCCTGTGGAGACTGGAGGGCCATGAACAGGATTTCTAGAAATTGCTGGACATGATACCGCAGGTGTTACACTATTCAGGATCGGCCAGATGTTGTAGCTTGACATTGTCCACTGAGATGTATCTGTTGTCTTTGCGACCAGGAAGCGGTGGTAAGATGACTGTACGAGTACCCTTCAAGCCAAGAACTGGAACCGGTGCACGATAAGAGGGGCCAAATTCTTTTTTGTTCTCCACCTTCTCTCGGACCAGATCTCCAATCTTCGGAAGCCAGCCGGCAACCGGAATCTGCAACGCAGTGTCAGTGGCTGAAGGTAAGTGTTCATTTGCAAGTTTGTCACGGGTCTCTTGTAAGTCCTGCAACATAGTAGAATGATTATCTACGTCAAAGATTGTGGCAGTTGCCGCCAAGTCTAGACCATCAAGGTCTGGCACAAACATCTGTATGCCAAAGAGCATTTCGTATGGGGTCCGCCCACCCAGAGATCTTCTAGGGAGATTATTAAGTGCATGTTGCACGCCATACAAGTGGGCCAGCCAGTTCCTGCCAGTACCTAAGACTCTAGCTGTCAAGGATTGCTTTAAGTCATGGTTCATTCGCTCCACAATTGAGTTGCCCTCAGGCCTATATGGAGACGAAAATTGCACCAGCACCCCCATAGACCTCATCGCGTCCTTGTACGCCTTAGAGGCGAACGCTAGACCTTGGTCGGAATGGAAGGTGCCACAGGCAATAATTCCCACAAAGACACGCAAATCCCTGATGACATTTCGAGCGTCAGCACTGCGCTGTGGCCAAACCCAGATGAAATGTGTGCACGAATCAACTGCAACTAAGATATATTTATATGCAGTATCAGAAGAAAATGGACCGCAGTGATCAAGGTATACACAACCAAAAGGTTTATTAGAAATGCAGAGCTGTGTTTGAGGCGGACGTGAAACCGTAGAGGGCTTAATCTGCTGACAAATGTCACAAGAAAGGACATTATTACGGGTCTGTTTATATAAACCATGCCACCAGTAACGCTGCTGCAAGAGTGAAACAGTTGCAGACACGCCAGCATGGGCCGAAGCCAAGCCTTCGTGTGCGGCTGTTATCAACGAATTTCTGCGGTCCGCGTTGGGAATCAGCCGATCACCAACATCCGGAATTCTTACATAAGGAACATGGTTGGGACTTAAGTGATAAGAGTACTTGGAAGGGAAACACTGTGGGTAATTAGCACCTTCCTTGGTTGCAGCAATAGCTGCCAAAATCTCATTATCTATTTTTGTCATGGATCTTGTAACGGCTGCTACTGAGCACGTGGCTACTGTTGATTTGGCAGCTTCAACCGCCAAACTGTTACCGACTGCGTGTGCGCCCACACGCTGGTGGCCAAGAGTGTGAATCACCTGTGTGAGAGGTAGACGTTGTTTAAGATCCGCCACTCGAACCCAAAGCATTTTATGCTTAATTGCGCTGCCTTTAGAATCTCTATAGTCGTTCTGAGACCAAAAGAATAAGTTGTCATTAAAAGACTGAACACAGTAGTACGAATCGCATACAATAAGTGTAGTCACATCTGGGTCTGCAAACTCAAGTGCGAGCACCAAAGCACGCAGCTCGGCCAATTGGGTGGTACTGTCTCCCAGTGCCTGCGTGTGCACAACACTCGATTTGAACTTACTGTTCACCATGGTACCCGCCACAATAGCACATGCTGCTGAGTACGCATGCTTAGAACCCGTGGCCGGTTGCGCCGAACCATCGGTGTAAATGATACATTTGTACTCCTCAAGTGGCAGCAAAGACAAAGGAGGGGGATGAACAAATTCATACTGCAAAAACTCCTGTGTCTGAAGAGAGGAATCAAAGATAAAGGTGACATCCGGAGATGTCAAAGAAGTAGCCCATTGTATCCAACGGGGGTGCAAAGCCTTAGAGTTTGGTACACTTGCCTTTGTCACTGCCTCAAGGGCAGGATAGGGGGTGACAACCAAGATGCGTTTACCCTGTGCCAGTGCGCGTTCTTTAAGAATCGCCATCTGCACTTCAGTCAAAACTTTCTCCACAGTTGAAAAGCGCAACTCGGCCGAAGTGTAAAGATGCGACTTGTAGGCAATAGGTACTGTGTCACCTTCGTTAAACGTCAAGTACGTGAAACCCACTGCCCCTGGCACAATTCTAATCACCAGGTTCGTGTGGTTATCACGAGTCAACAAGAACTTAGATTCAAGTAGATCAGACTGCAAAGACTGCAGTATAGTGGAGTGTTCCGGAAGCCAGCACGACTTCGAACATGTTGGTTGTATCAAGGCATAAAGAGGCTTGATACGCTGGGCATATTCGGGAATGCAAGAATGCCCGAAGTTCAAAAATCCCAGTAAAGACTGAAGTTTTTTCAGGGTCATCGGAGGGCGCAGAAGTGCGCACTTCTCCTGGAAGTGGGGAGCTAAGCCCCTACCTTCATTGTTGAGCTCATAGCCCAAAAACAGCATAGTGTATTCTGCGATGTGAGATTTGGCAAAATTAAGTTTGTATCCTAAGACCGCGAACTCAAGAATAATGCGGTCTACTCGGGAAAGATGTGGCCATAGTTCGTCGTCTGTCAGATATATATCATCTACGTACGAATACGCATCTGGGTCTATGCTGTCCAACAAAAAGACAACACGGGCGGCGAAGACCCCTGGGCTGTTCTGGTAGCCCATTGGCAAACGCCGGAATTGTAAGTGTTTTCCACCGGAAGTGAACGCGGTCAAATTGGGACAAATTGTGAGTGTAAAAGCCATTGGAAAGGTTAAGTGTCGTTTTATATTTCTTACGAACAAGACTGTCTACGAGCGCAGAACTATGGGTATTCTGTACCGCAAAGGTTCGACAATGAGAGTTCAAATGCCGGTAGTCTAAAACCGCGAAAAGGGGATTATTCATTGGTGACACGCATGTTTCAATTACTCCTTGATATTCTAACTGTGTCAGAATGTCGGAAACGGGACCCTTAGCTTCCCGCCGGAGGGGATATTTGGGTTGAGGCTGTGGCAGAGACCGCAACGGTATATCATGGGGGGGAGAATCCTCATCCCAGCCCACGTGATTACGGCACAGTGCCGGGGCCTGGGCCACAGCCCATTCAGCTGCTAACGCTTCCGCTCTGTCCTTGGGGACATGATGCGAAAAGCTCGGAAGGATTACTTCCTCCCCTCTAGGAGCAGCAAGTACAAATGGGGGCGGCCAATCTGCCTCCGTCAACAAAATGTCGTAAGAAGAGGTCAGATTTTCCCAAAAAATCCCTTTAATAACACGCTCAATGTCACCTTCAATTTGAAGGACAATATTAAATAGTCTGTCAGGGGGTGCCACTCGGGTGTCAGCTGTCTCGACAGTAATGAAAGTGTCAGTTGCTGTCGCCTCCACATGAGGACGTAGTGCCTCCCGCACTATGGTAACTTCCGCAGCGCTGTCTAGCAGCGTCACTGCCCACGTCCAATTCAGGAGTCTCGTTCTCACCGTCTGTGGCATATTTCGCTATCAAAGCTGCAACTTTCTTCTTCTGAAACTGTGGGCGAGAACGTGTAAATTCTTCTTGTTTCCCTCTGCCTGGTTGTCGAGGTTGGTCTCGTCCCTGTGGGGCGTCACGACCCCTGCCTCTTTCTTGGCAATCTCCTCCACCAGCCTGTGAGGTCAACGGTGCCTGTGAAGAATGAGGAGAACGCTGGTCAGGGACCTGAAATCTATCAGGAGATTTAATTCTCACTCGGTCGCGCAAATTATAAGTGCGTTCAGAAGATACAGAAACCGGTGACGCAGCACGCGACCCTGGTTTTGGTTGTTGCTTTCCCTGTTTCTTCAACTTCCAGTTCTTTTTAGAAAAGAACGGTTTCTCGTCTTTAACAGACTGAGATTTTTGTTGTGGTTGTGTTTGAGTTTGCGTTTTAGCAAAAGGTTTAACCCCCAAACTATTGCGGCCAATGGTTTTATAAGCCTGTGCAATAATTTTTGGTAATTCGCGAGGCTTGTCCAACTCTGGGACTAAAGCCAAAGCATTAGCGACTTGAAAGTTGACTGCATCACCCTTGACATTCACAAGGATTAGATCAGCCACTACATCGAACACTCCCACCAGTCTCATCCCCAGTTCCACAGCTGCTTCAGGGCCATGTTCATCTTGTACACGCTTAATCACGTTGGGGAGGACCGTCATGGATGGAGTGCCGAAACACTTCGCATACACTGCCGTGAATACCTTGCCCCAGTTGTTGCATTCTGTCAACTCGGGAATTAAGTCTTTTGGCAAACTTATAGTCAAAATCCTGTGTTTTTCCACAGGAGAGGTATTCGGAAACACCGCCTCCAGCTGGTCAAATTTTTCTGCAAGCCAATAAGGCAAATCATCCTTATTTGGTGGGCGCTTGCCCATCACCGAATTAACCATGACGGGACTTATGGTCACCCCGCCAAGTCCAGCTGGATGCGCCGCAACTCCAGGAGGGGCCATCTGGACATTGCCTGTAACATATTGTACCAAAGCTCTGTGTACACGGATCAAAGACGTATGCAGCACGTGCAGTTCATCTACTGGAACCGCTAAATGATGTGGATGTGGGGTATACCCGGCCAAAACAGGCCAAGCGGCCCCATCTATTGATAAGTGGCCTAAACTAATCGGGGTGACCGGATGTGGGAGGGCGCCATTAAACCAAACACGGTGTTGCCATGCCGTGAGTGGTACTTCAAGAGCCTGATAAGGCCGATAAACATTAGGAAGGGCGGTGGAAGGAGCTGACAATTTGTTCCACGTTTTCGCTCCCACCACCGCCGGAAAAGTGACCCATGAGTAAAACACCTCAAAGTGGTAAGCTGGATCAGCTTGGACCACAAAGATGAGGGCGACACCCGCATCAGGCACTCCATACGCTGTCAAATGAGCCCGGAGTGCAGCG
Source organism: Calotriton arnoldi (assembly GCA_963921515.1). Lineage (NCBI taxonomy): Eukaryota > Metazoa > Chordata > Amphibia > Caudata > Salamandridae > Calotriton > Calotriton arnoldi. The sequence continues at coordinate 151,033 of CAWUFW010012366.1, read as the reverse complement.
CGGCTATGTGCCGGGATATTTATATTCACAGCCATTAAGACCAAGAATGAAAAACAACCTAGTGCGTGGCAGCGCAATATAGGGTTAACTTTAAAGAGAACACCTTTTAATAACTTCAAGCTTGAAAGAACCTACAAAAACATCAATATAGGAGGTTACACCCTCACATATGTTTCCAGAAACATAAGTGAAGGGAATTGTGGACAAGCACAAGTACTACTCAAGCGTCTCGCAGATAAGAGGCCCACCACGTTGGTGGCGCCATGTTGCGGGGATTCTGCACATATACAGAACTATGCGCAGGAAAACAGGACCTCGGTGTATAGTGGTGTACGAACCATCCACCTTAGTGCCCAAAATCCCAATCCGACTAGCTATAGTGTCTCATTCGTTCTCTGTACTACAGCGAAGCTACCAATGATTAAACATCCCAGAACACGGACTCTTTCAGGAATCGCGGGAGCAAGAATACTCTTTCATTACTCACTCATACTTGTCCACAACGTGCGTATTAAGAGACACAGTATAGTTTAAAATGTTTATTTCAACTATCGTGCTCTAAGACACAGTACCCGTGCCAGTACTAGCAGCATAATGCATAAAGACAAAACAGTAAGCATGGTTACAATTCGATAGAATACAAACGGGGACAGCATTTTATAAAGACAGTGGATAACGGACTAGAATGCCTTGCCACCCTCCCCGTGCTAGTAACTAGTTTATTATAAAAATAGAAGACCTCTGGGCTTTGTCAGGGGGACCCCCATACCTCAAGAACTAGATGCAAGGTTTACATCATCGGACAAGCACAGTTCTTCTCCCTGGAAAGGTTTTTCTCCAAGTGCCACCACCAGGGAGATCACAATATTAAAAGCACACAAATTTCTCCAGTGCAGCTGTATTTCATGTTATGTCTAAGTGCGAGGGGCTGACCAGAACAGCAACAACAAGGGACGTTGTTTTTCGACCTTGTACATTGTGTGCAGACGAAAACCACAGAGAACATGAAAAAAGGTGAAAGGCAGAAAGGCAGACAGTTCTAATGGGAACGGTCACAAGCAGAGTCTGGAAAAACAAAGTCACGGAGCAACGTGTGCAAAGGAGGCATCATGGCAGCTAGTCCCAAGCTAACTTAGCAATGTCGACCATGAGGCCACAATCCACACTACAAAAGAAATAATAAAACTATACAGAAATCTTACACAGTTCATAATGCAAACACTCACAATTCAACTTACAAGGGTCACTCAGGCTGGTCAACTACAAGGGACCGCAACAAATATCACCCCACAAACACTGAACGTGATTATGAGAAGAATGCTCCCTAAACGTGAGCAAATGCCATTCTGGATAGCACAGAAAATAGCACAGCTTGAGGCAGTTTTTCCACACACTGGCCGGCAAGAATAATGTAGAATACTGACAATTCGCTTGCCAATGGGGATAGCTCATTCGATAAAGGTTTGTACCACTTGGGGTACAGTTTTCACTGCCGTTTATACCAGAACGCATGGTACCCCCTCAATTGCAGTCATACTAGAAGTATTGAAACAAATACAGAATGAGTACGGGCAGAACCTGCCCTGGACTTAGGGATGAAATTGATAGGCAATTTTGGCCAGGTATCTACAATTATGTTAGCCAACATAAAAGGGGAGGCAGCAGCAGTGACTATATGCCAACGCCTAAGGAAATGCACTCCTGCACAACAGGAGCGAGAATTACCGAAAATTATCAAAGATACCTATGCGTCACTGGGTACAGATAATTTGGGAGCTTGACCAGTGAAACCACAATTGATGGGTAATCCTGAAAAGGATAACTCAAAGCAAGCACCCGATTCTTCTAAAAAGAAATGGGACAATAAACAAGCAAAAAACAAGCAAAATGCATCACAATCACGGGTTGGGTCACCTCAACAGGAGCCCTCTGACAGAAAATATAATCTTAGAAACCGTGATAATATTAAGAAACCTGACAGGTATCAGGATACTGATACACGTTCCTCTCGTTCCTTTCAGGGTTCATAGAAAAACTTTGAGAAGGAAGGATGGTCAAAACGCAGGTTAGAAGAGCGAGCCAAGCAAAGAGACACACATCACACTTCAGACTACATTATCAAACAAGAGGATAAACCCAAAAGTAAACCTCAATTTAGAAAGAAGAAGGCAGCTGGCCTTAAACTAAGAAATGCCCAGGCTACTGAGGACTCAACTATTGAACGGGGAATGGGCTCTGATGATGCTAGACAGCGCAGCAGAAGTAACAATAGTTTGCCAGAACCTGATGGAATTTCTCGTGACATCAGCGTTGAATGAACACATCATGGTGGGAACACCTGATACAAGGGTAAGTGTCCCACATTGTTTACACGAAATAACGCTCCAAATGGAGGGGGACATACCCAGGAAAGTGAAGGTTCTCTTTTGGGAGAACCTGACTTTTGGATGCTATATCCTTTTGGCTGAAAGAGATTGGCCACCTGAGTTCGTCATGGAGTGCCCAAAGGGGGAAGAGGTCATTTTACCGGCTTTCTCCGACCTCGTTCATGAATCACTAAAACACACATCCGCACAGGAGTGGGTGGTAGAACTATCTCCTGCATTATACTGCAATCATGTAGGGTGGGATGTTCACCTCACCAATGAAATCCCCGTAAAAACTACTCCTACACCACAGAGACAGTACCCAATAAAACATGACAGGGAGATCTTAGGTCAACTAGAATATCAAGGTGTTATTGAAAATTGCACCTTTTCCATGAATAATCCTTTGTTTCCCGTAATGAAACCCGACAATTCATACCATCTAGTTTTAGACTACAGGCATTTGAACACATGCACGAAAACATTTGCAGTACAAAATGCACACAGTGCAGAATTAATGAATAACTGCGTGTGCAACAAATACAAAACAACACTTGATATCACAAATGGATTTTTTTGCCAAAATTTAGCTCCTGAAAGCAGATATTTGACAGCATTTTCAGCACTCGGCTCTCAGCGCCAATTCTGTAGACTGCCCCAAAGGTATAAGAATAGCCCCAGGTTGTTCTCAGCCAGAGTATCAGAGTTACTTCAAAATTGTGATTAGGATGCATTGTCCTATGTAGATGATATCTATCTGACGGACGATGAATTATTGAATCACTTGCACAGGGTGAACAACATAATTTTGGGGTTCGCCGCTGAAGGCTACAAATTAAACTTTAAAAAATCACAAATTGCCCACCTCAATGTCCTATTTTTAGGATATGAGCTCTCAAGTGAAGGGAAAAGCCTGGCAGCTAATTTTTTTAGAAAAATGTGTGGTGCTCAAACCTCCAAAGACTCTGAAAAGCTTACAATGCATTTTAGGATTCCTAAGTTTTGGCAGAAAATACATTTTGGATTACGCAGAAAAGGTAAAAGCTTTCTACGATTTAATTAGACCTGATTTTTCAGTTAGACATTGGACACAGGAACACACAGAAATTCTCTGTTCCCTACAAGCTGACATGATAGCTTCCAAACACTTACATACACGTGTAAATACTACAAATTTGGTGATCTGGGTAGTCGTGGGTCAATCAGAATACACTTACCTAACCTTCAATGAAGGCAAAACGGCACCCATTGCGTACAAATCTCATTTGTACACAAACGCTGAAATGCGTTTTGCATCCACAGAAAAATATGGACAGCAGGACAAACTGCTGTACTGAGAGAAATAGCACTAGCTCATGGGAAATGAATAACTGTCGTAACTCCAGTACCAACCTTAGAGGCTGTTACAAAAGCAAGTGTTTCAAACGCAAAAGCACTACATCCACGATGGATACAATGGGCTAATTCTCTCACTGCAACAGATGTAGACTACAAGTTTGATTCTACATTAAAAAAGTAAGCATTCCTGCAGTATGAACAAGAATATACTCTCCTGAATGAAATAATGCCTCTAGATCAGCATGAATACATCATTTACACTGATTGACAGCGGCAGCCAGCACAGGTAAGTGTGGTGAGGCGAGGCAGGGTGCGGCAGAGGGGAGTCGACAGATGACATAATAGGTATTATTTATTCAATTATACCTATTCTGACGTCTGTTGACTTCCCCACCTCCCACCCCACCCCGCTCCGCCCGTGCCCCACCACGTTTACCTGTGCCAGCCGCCGCTGCTTATGGATCTGCCCAGCTGGCTGCAGGAAGTAAACAGCAATACAGCGCAGCATGTGCGATTGTGAAGGGATGTATGGGGGGTGGTAAGTTCTGTCCTAGCAATACGCAGACACAGTCTCTAGGAGATTGCATGGAACAGCTGGCAGAACTAAAAGCCCTGATACTTGCACTAAAAAATACGGATCGGGAATCCCTCACACTTATTGTGTGCGATTCATTTTACTGTGTCCAGTCATACAATGAATATCTTCGCTATTGGGGCCCGAATGGATATTAGAGATTCCAAAGGTTGCACAATAAAGCACAAGATGCTTTGGGAACAAGTGGCAGAGCTGAAAAAAGGCTTGCCACAGGCTCATGTAATTCACACATTGAGTCATCAACATGTTGGCGTGCATGTTGAAGGGAATTCATTGGCTGATGAAGCTGCTAAGGCGACAGTGAGAACTGCTGCCATTGATGCAATCACACGTTCTGGTACGAGGATAGACGGAAAGATAATGATAGCTGTGAACGCTACCCGAAACAACAGCTCAGCCTTGCCAATAGGTTTTCCACTCAAGTACTCCTACAAGTTAGATGCACAAAACATTCCGTATGCTCAAATTCCAGGAGTGGGGGATAGAGTAATACCAAACATGGATTGCAGATTAGGTTTAATTCTAGCTGCACACGAGGGTCAGGGTTCAGCACACGCAGGTATCACTGCAACAGTTTCACTACTGAAACAACGCTATTGGTGGCCAGGTCTTACCAAACAGACCAAAGGCTTTGTCCTTAAGTGCGACATCTGTCAGCATGAAGGGGTCCACCGTAGCACACCACCACAAACACTACTACTGATATCAGACAGACCTCTCGCATGTGTCTATTTGGACCACTGCAGCCCCTTACAATCTGACGAGGCTTACAGGTACATCCTGGTGGCAGTGGATTCATGCTCTAGATTCCTGTGAGTTTGGTCCCAGCACTCGGCTGGCGCTCAAACTGCTATAAAGGATTTGCGAGTCTTTATATGGGCATACGCAATTGGCACATTACATTCTGACCGTGGCCCTTCGTTTAGCTCTCAGGCTTGCAAAGAAGCCATTGGAAGTTTAGGTGTGGTCTTGCAGTACTCCTCTCCATATCATCCCGAGGGTAATTCAGTTGTGGAGAGGACAAACCAGGACATAAAGCAATCCTTAACAGCAAGGTTATTAGGCTCGGGTGGCAGTTGGGTCCAGAGGGCACTTAATAACAAGCCAAGAAGTTCCCTGGGGGGCTATACTCCATATGAAGTCCTGTTTGAGACCAGAATGTGGGTACCTGACCTCGATTGTGGCAGCACAGTGGCAGATGAAAAACCATTTGACATCAATGATCATTTGGCTGTTTTACAGGAACTCAATAAATTCCGGGCTTTACAAAGCAACGTCCAAGTAAAACACACCGCCACTGGGGAAGTGAAAGCTGTACCGGCAAGACCTGCCTGAGTCCTAAAGATTGGGGACCTGGTCAGAGAAAAGATTGTGGACAAAAAAGAATTTGGGCCTGTACCTGTTATGGCTGTCAAAGGAACAAGAACAGTACTTCTTCCGCCTTTTGCCGACAAGAAAGAAAGGAGATTCGTCTCCATTGATCTGATCAAACCACACTATGTGGCCGATACTGAATAGTAGGCCGTGTGGGCCGATCTCCTTTTGCTACAATACAGGAAGTTCAGACAGAAAGACTAATAACATTTGAAGATCCTATTCTATGAAGTGAAGGAGTTACCAACAATGGAATGAAACTCGTGCCTGTTGAAAGTGAACAGCAACAAAACACAAATGAAACACTGATCTCAATTCGGCCTAATATCGACATCTATGCGAATTTGTCTCGAGACGAGTTATCTGCCAGTTCTATAAAACCTGCTGAGCTACCCAAGATAGATCAAACTAAGTCTGGCTACTTTATCGATTTTGATACTTTTTCTCTGGATCCAAGTGAACCCGAGTCACCGCCAGCTCCTGTTTCCCATAAACAACAACTTCGTGATTTCTATCTTTGGCTGAAAAAGACTTACTTTGTCTCTCCCTGGCTACAGCTCTTTATTGCTATAGGTCTACTGTTCCTAGTCCTTTGGATAGGTGTAGTGACTGTCTTTTTCCTGCTCCTGAATGGACACTATCTTCCAGAACGCTCCGCAATACAACACGTGAACTTGATCCTGGAACCGCATGCATCATCAAACCGCGAACAAAGAGACCTGTCCTTAGTGAACATTACAGCAGTTCCAGTTCCGGAAGAAATAGTTTGGGATAGGGTTGCATATGATGTATATGGTTCAACTGAACTTTTAAAAATACCACACCTGTTTAAAATTTCATTAAGTGATATCATCACCTCCAGTACTTTCTCTGATGATTGGGACTTTTAAACAGTAAATACTATGCTGTCTGATTTAGAACAAGCTGCTGCATTTTCGAGTAATGTATTGTATGAGAATACATCTGATTTGACACCATGTATTGTTACCAGCACTATGGTCATCATTTCTTGCACAAAGCAAGTATCCCATGTAATGTTTCTCTTACCATCAATGGGCACACTGCCCAACACAGCCGAAAGGTAGTTCAACGACACTTGCACAAACGTTTGCTTATTTTTCTGGGTTTAACACTTCAGACCAGACCTCTTGTTATTATAAGGCTGCATCTACACCTGCAAAGAAAAATATGCTCACCAATACGAAACAGATATACTCTGCTTCCTTTATTTCCCAACTGTCTTTAGAGGGTTTTGACTTTCGGAGGGACACTATAGACATAAAATCTGTCTGGGGGACTAAAGCAGGGAACTGAGGCCTTATTTAAAGAGTGCCTCATACCACATCAGATTATCTTCCTGAACAACACAGTGCAACAGACTTCCTGTCTTGGACTAGCCAAGATTAAGGACTTGAACATACAGTGGATTCCCTCTCTTACGCACTTTGAGGAATGGCAAAACTATACACAACATAGCGAGGCTACGTTAGATGACATTCTACATGATGGTTCGTACAATTCATCTGACCCTAATTGGAATGGATGGTTGATTTGGCCTATCGACACAAATAGGTGTCAGTCAAGATTCAGGGGTACCACCGAAGGGTTTAGTATCCATGGGCCTGACCAGCGCTACGTACAACAAGAACACTCAGGGTTGTGACATCTTACAGTGTTGGGAAGTTATGCCTAGAGTGGCTAAAAACCTCAACACTGTCCCAGGTGAAACAACACTTGTCCTTACTCTCAGATGACATGGATCTTTGGGATTTTTTGTTAGATCCCCAGAAGCCACGTCAGAAGCTCTTCCTTTACGCTATTTACAATGAGGTATGGAAAATCTCACAGCAGAAGGCTGCTGAGAGATTGCATGAAATTGACAGGGTTAACCTAGAAGAGTCTTTGGCAGTGGTCGACAATGGCATGACCACACTGACATCCAGGATTTATTCACTGGGCAACATTGTGTCTTCTGCAATAGATATAATAGAACATGATTTGTCTATTCTTCAGCATGGGCAATCGCAATTACGATCCATTCTATTATTGAGCTGGACGCTACACTCATTACGCTCTGGTCACGTGCCCTAACGATACATCAACAGTACGCCCCTGTTTTCTGCATACAATCTAACAGAAAGACAGACAACTATGACACGAAGAGATGCAAAATATACAATGCTGCACATTGAAAAATTGGACCAATTATCTTTCACCATGGCTGAGTCACCTTCCACAGAATGATTAATCCATGGCCAGATTACACTACCAGTCACAACATTCCAATTTCAATACTGTCTACAGTATCACCAGGTAGGCAGGTATGAAGCGTTGGGTAAGGGATACATACATGAATATTGGGAATTGCTTTACAGATTTAGATGCAGGAATGGGGACACTGAAGTTTTTCTCAACAGTTCAGACTATGAGAATTCTTTAAGTGGGTCTCTAATTTATCGGGATATTATGCTTCACCGAGCATGTAATGCTTCAGTTGCAAACCTATTGTGTCACTTAAAAGGGTCCCCAGCTGCCGTGATTCATCCAGTGTTCAAACTGCTCTCGAATGGGAGTTATTTGATGTTGAATGATCAAGGTTGTTGTGGGATGCTGCCAGGCATCGCATATCTGGTCGCAGTACGTTCCAGGTTTAGTTGTTGTATGCAAGTATTGTTTGCACCGACCCACACAGTCAGGGAGGTGCCGCTATGGCCTTCATTGAATGTTTCCCTTATACAGTTTGATTCTCTGAGCAGACTGAAAGCCATGCTTTTACAGAAGGATGTGGCCTTAACCTGAGCCTAAGAGACTTTTTATCTCCAGGTTGCAAGAACTTCAGCTGAGATACAGGCACTAGTCCGAACGAACTTCCCGCTCCATTTCAGGTAAATGGTACATCGTATCTTTTACATGTCTGATACAAGTAGGATTGTGCATCTATTTAAGAGCATAGGTTCTGGACTATTGAGCACCTTTCAGACAATCTTCTGAGTTATCCCATCATTTATACACTCCATATTAGGAAGAGTTTTTGGAGGGCTTCCACTGGTCCTACTCCTTGTAGTGGGTTTCCTGGTTTTAATTTTCCTGCTATGCAATGGATGTCCCAGCTTCTAAAGAGATGGAAAAAGCACTCCTGGTGCGACATTGCCATGAACGCATGGTACTTCATCTGGGTACACCTCGGCTTCGGGAGCTAAGCGAGCAGTGGTTCCTATCATTCAGATCAGTCTGGGTTTACTGCGTCTTGCCTGTGCTCCGCTGCCTATTCTGCAGATAGGAATGCGTGTTGGACATATGTCTAACTCTTCCATTGGTTGCACCACCGGACATAGACGTACTACTGGACCCCTTAAAGGTCCACATATTACAGTGTCCTCAGCGTATTCCCATGTTGATGTCGGCATTCTTAGAGCCACCACGGGATGCTTCAGCTCCTCTAGGAATAGACACCGGCTCTGCAACACGCTCACAGGTGTCGAGTCCTTCCTCAGCAGTTGCTGTGGGAACCAAAGAAGATCACCTTTGCTCCATTGACCTGATCCAAGAGGTGTTAGAGGGACCATCGTCTGCGAAGGCAAGCAACAGTGATGTTGCATCTCCCACAAAGGACACATAAACATTTGGCTCTCCGAGTGATGAGAACAATTTGGCCTTTTCCAAAACAAGCCAAATTGGAATTCGGAAACATCATTTTTTTTTATTTTTCACTCCTTGCTCTCACTGAGCACCATGGCTTTCGATGTGCTCAGTTGATCTCAACAGTATAGTGACTATGTAGAGGACTTATAGAGGTTTTTTTCTCTCTCTCTGTGTTTTTTTAAACTTTTTACATTGTTTTTACATATACCATGTTTTTTAGATGTTTTTAACATTTGTTTTTTAAAACAATGTTTTTTATGCTTCTTAGACAGGCATACTTTATCATTAGTTTATCATATCGCCCTTCGGATGAGGAGTGGGTGTTGTGAGCCCCAGAGTAACCCAATATAGGCCTAGGTAGTGCTGACCTTTTACCTAGTTATGTGCCAAATAAATGTTGTGTGGATTTCTTTGCAAACTAGCCTAATTTATTATGCATGAGGATTCTTAGTATCACATAGCAGGATTACCATCTTCTGTATAATGACTCTGTACAAACGTCACCGCTATCGTTATCCTTGGACGACAGGCCCACAGTACCATTACACATCTAGGTAGAACCCCTGAGGCTACCTTTCGGGTATATAAGCACCACATCTTCGCTGGGAAAACCAGAGAAGCTTCCATGCTGGCAAGAGACACTGATGTCCCTGCATGCAGAAACTCCAGCATGCTGTGTTCTGACATTCCTTGCGGGGTGTCCAACTCGAGACCAAGATGGGGGCCTTCATTCTTTCCCGTCAGGTAATGGGGTTGGCTCTTTCCTAGGGGGATTCTTGGCTTTACACCTACATACATGCTAGGTACACTTAGGTACACTTAGCTAGGGTTTGCATCTTTTGCACATTTGTGCCTTGAGAAGATCCCACCACCAGCTCATTAGATAAGTAGCATGTTTCTTTCATGTTTTTATGCTCCATTGACTTGAATGGAGGGAAAAGTATTTAAAAACTATAAAAACATTGGCTGCATTTTAGCATTATATGATTTAACTGACCTTTCTGGGCAAGAGCTCACTGGTCGGTTGAAATGATTTCTGATTATTCACTCTGCTGCTTGCTATTTTTGCATTAAATGCATGTTGGACTTTTGGGCCTTCAGACTTGTTGTGTTTCATTTTAAAACTAGAATTTAAAAAGTTCAACAAGGCAGGTGCCATTTCTCCTACATAGCAGACTCTCTTTGGAATTCCCTTCCTCTGGATTTTCGAGTGAAGACTTGCTGCATGAAGTTCAGGTAAACCTGACTTTTCAAGTTAAATTCTTCCACTTGATGCCGTGGTGTTTTTTTCAGCTTCAGGATGCCTTCTCACATTTGCTAAACTAATACATAAAACAAATACTAAAATAAAATAAATTAAAAAATCTATGGAATATGTTCCCTTTGGCAAAAAAGGTAAAAGGGAATATGAGTTATTTAACCTTTAAATCCTGTGGTTCACCCCTTTACCATTCCTACAACCTAATTTAAAGATATTTGCTGTTGTGGTGGTTTTGAGGAAGCACTTTAAAATAGAAGTGCACAATTGAATACAGGCCCACCTCACCTTGTCTACCTGCTCCCTAATCTGCTTTCACAAGCAAAGGCGGCCAAAATCCTCCTTGAAAGCACATTAGCTGACTTTCAGGAAGTACAGGCTGAGGTCAAGACTTAACTACTTTAGTTGTATTGGACCCTACATGATTAAATGCCTATAATGCATTTTGAGTTAGCTCCGGGATATTGCGGCATAGACAAGGAAAGTTTGTGTCACAATATGTGAAATGTTGTGGCACAATATTGAGCTTTTAGCTGCATTTGTGCTCCACTTTCTTTAATTACCGCTCATTAGTGTTGCAGAGTTTTGTTTTGAATTTTCAGTTTAAAGTATGAGTCACCTTACTAGACGATATATAAACGCTCCCTAGTGCATTTATCCCATCAGCATTCTTTGCAATAAAGTGTACCCTCACTTGTCAACTGTTTTTATTTTGTATTACCACACATCTTGAATGAGGTCATACAAACTTTGCAATCGGTGGTCCTACACAATGAAGCACTTTGTAAGCTGTCTGGAAGTGTGCACTGTTCTTTGTTGCAAACAATGCTGTGAGATTGAAATGGCACCAGCCCTGATATATATATTCAATGAAAAAACCAAAGGATAGCATTTAGTAATTGTTAGGAAAACTTTATTAATTCTTTCTATACGAACCAAACGTAAACTACACAAACATTAGAAATTCTAAAGTTATAGTTATACCTTACGTTTGTAATTTACGCACCACTTTCAAATTACTTTAACTTTATTATTTCTTTCTATACAAACCAAATTTAAACTACACAAACATTAGTAATTCTAAAGTTAGTTATACCTTAAATTTATAATTTATGCAAGTTATTATAGCATAGTGTTGTCAACTTGTTAACCAGACTACATGAACTATAACTCGCCACTCTACCATGTACAGTGTTCTCACAAATGATGTAATTTGAGATGTCATAAGTGCTGTTATAAATGCTATGATTTAAGTGATATAATATGAAAGGGTATAAGCAGTGCATCGTAAAGGCGCGAGTTATGGTTAAATTAGTCTGGTTAGCGAGTTGACAACACTGTGTATGGTGGTGCGCCAGTTATAATTATTTGAAGGTGGTGTGGAAATGGGGTGTGGCGGGCGTATAGTGTCGTAGAGTCAAGTGGCTTAGAGTGGAATAATGTAGAATGGAGTGGCGTAGAGTGGAGCAGCCCACGGTGGAGTGGCGCACAGTAGTGAGTGGAGTGGGGCAGAGTGGAATAGAGGAGAGTGAAGTGCCATAGAGTTGAGTGGTGTAGAACCAAGTGATGTAGAGTGGTGTGGCGTAAAGTGGAATACCGTAGAGTGGAGTTGCATAGAATGGAGTGGTATTCAGTGGTGTGGCATACAGTACAGTGGCGTAGAGTGGAGTGGCATAGAGTGAAGTAGAGTGCAGTGACGTAGAGTTGAATAGCATAGAGTGGAGTGGCATAGAGTGGAGTGGCATAGAGTGGAATAGTGTAGAATGGAGTGGCGTAGAGTGGCATGTCTGCAATGTTGAGTGGCATAGAGTGGTATTGCATAGAGTGGAGTGGTGTAGAGCAGAGTGGCATGCAAGTGGAATGGCGTAGAGTGGAGTGGTGTAGAGTGGATTGGCATAGAGTGAAGTGGCATAGAGTGGAATAGCATAGAGGGGAATTGTGTAGAGTGGAGTGGCGTGGAGTGGAGTGGCATAGAGTGGAGTGGCATAGAGTGGAGTAGCATAGAGTGTGGTGGCACAGAGTGGAATAGAGTAGACTGGAGTGGTGTAGAGTGGAGTGACAAAAAGTGGAGTGGCATAGAGTGAAATAGCATAGAGTGGAGAGGCCTAGAGTGGAGCGGCCTGTCATAGAGTGGAGTGGCTTGGTGTGGAGTGGCATGGTGTGGAGTGGCTTATCGTAGAGTGTAGTGGCATGTGTTAGAGTGAAGTGGAGTGTGGAAGAGTGGAGTGGTGTGCCATAGAGTGCAGTGGCGTGGGGTGGGGTGTGATACAGTGGAGTGGACTGCCATAGAGAGGAGTGGCGTGTTGTACAGTGGAGTGGAGTAGAATGGAGTGGTGTGTCATAGTATTAATGTAGAGGGGAGTACAGTGGAGTGGCATAGAGAGAAATGTGATGTAGAGGGGCATAGAGGTGAGTGGCATAGAGTGGAGAGGCATGCAGTAGATTGGACTAGCGTGTGGTAGAGTTGAGTGGTATGTTGTAGAGTGGAGTGGTATGTCATAGAGTGGAGTGGCATGTCGTTGAATGGAGTGGCGTGTGGTAGACTGGAGTCATACAGTGGAGTGTCATAGAGTTGAGTGGCATGGAGTGTCATAGAGTCGACTGGACTGTCATAGAGTGAAGTGGGGTGTCATAGAGTCGAGTGACATGTCATAGAGTAGACTGGTGTGTCGTACAGTGGGGTGGAGTGGGGTGTCATAGAGTATTGTTTAAAAAGACGTAGTGTAAAAACGGCCAAACAGATGTAGATGAAATGTGCCAGAAATATAGGGCCCGATTCACAAAGGTAAAGTTAGACAAAAGTCTAACTTTATGACTTCGGTATTCACAAAGGGCATTTACTACTTGTAAATGCCCTTTGTGAATACTGAAAGTTGTAAGTTCAACTTTCGGTATTCACAAAGGGCATTTACTACTCGTAAATGCCCTTTGTGAATACCGAAAGTCGTAAGTTAGACTTGGTGGAGTGTTGTGTCATAGAGTGGTGTGTAGTACAGTGTCTTAATGTGGAGGGACGTACAGTGGAGTGGCGTAGAGAGAAATGTGATGTGTAGGGGCACAGAGTTCAGTGGCATAGATTGGAGAGGCATGCAGTAGATTGGAGTGGCATGTGGTAGAGTTGAGTGGTGTGTTGTAGAGTGGAGTGGTATGTCATAGAGTGGAGTGGCATGTCGTCGAGTGGAGTGGCGTGTGGTAGACTGGAGTCATACAGTGGAGTGTCGTAGAGTTGAGTGGCATGGAGTGTCATAGAGTCGACTGGACTGTCATAGAGTGAAGTGGGGTGTCGAGTGATACGTCATAGAGTAGACTGGTGTGTCGTACAGTAGGGTGGAGTGGTGTGTCATAAAGTATTGTTTAAAGAGACGTAGTGTAAAAATGGTTGAACAGATGTAGATGAAATGTGTCAGAAATATAGGGCCCGATTCACAAAGGTAAAGTTAGACGAAAGTCTAACTTTATGACTTTCGGTATTCACAAAGGGCATTTACTACTCGTACTTACTACTTGTTTTCGACCCGGTTATTGTGAAGACGTGCAGCCGTTAATACTTGGCATCCTTTACGGGCTATCAAACCCGTGGCCCAAATATGAGGCCCTGCCATTTCAACAGTCACAAGCTCTGTTTATATGGCCAGGTACGGCCTAAGTCCCCCTCCAACTGTGTATCCCTCCCTGGGTGAGGATGGGGCCCAACCCCGGTGTCCCAAGGTGCTCACCTCCCATCTTCCCCCAAGGCGATCAATCACTCCATTGAAACCATAACCTTTTTTGGATTTAGGGGTCGTAAACCCCGGCCGTATTTATTAAACATAAATTAACATTAAAATTAATATTCACACAATAAAGTATATTTACAATATATACACAATACGCAGAAAGTCCAAGGTGTTACATAGGTAGGTACATATGTCTCGTTGCCTAACTTTAACAAATTTCTAATACATAGACCTTCCTATCCTAAACTAAACATTCAAAAACAAATATTATTACCTTTCTGCGTATCCCTGTTTGAGCCCACGGCAAGGTCATAACTGGCCCCCAGATCCTGATCAATCTATGCCCGCACTCCGACTGGAGTGTGCATGTGCAGGGGGCCTGGTTCCCCAGGAGGGTACTTCCCCCCCGAACACCCCTACGCCCAAAAAAGTATCTCCATAAGGGGCCCATGCAGTCATGCGCAGCTTACTTGCGCCCTTGTGTGTGTGCGGGGTGGCCAACCAGCCTACCGGAAAGCGTAACTCCCCTCCCCCCGCACCCTTCCAGCCAACCGGCTGTAACTGCCCCTGGAGTTTGATGAGAGACCACTTGTCCCTTCCCCCCGGGCGTCCCCATTCAAGATGGCGGCGCCCCCAAAGACCTTAAATTTAAGCTCACCAATCATGACCTTACCGCCGACCAAGGAATAGCACTATCAATACGACAATTAAGAACAAATTAAAATGACAATAAGCGATGAACCTGAAAAAATAAAATAAAATAAACACACATTCCTGTTTTAGGAGAAAAACCCTCATAACCATATAACCTTATCATCCTGCTGTGGGAGAAAAAAGACACACCGGCAAACAAATTACCCCAAAACTTCTGCTTTAGGGGATGGTGGGTGGGAGAAAAAGATTAGGACCTCCTCGCGAGCTCCGCGGTGTTCTCGGCTGGGGGAGCGGCGTGCAAAGAGGACTCTTTCGCCGCTCCCCCAGCCTTTTATGTCAATTTCCGCCAGGGCCAGTTAGAACCGGCTCCCGGGCGTTACGTTTCGCACACGCGCGACCCGGATGTGATTCGATCACTTCTGGGTGACGCGCTGCGAAACAGTCAATTAGGGTAAAGGAGGCGGGGGCGCGCTCTGTGCCCCCGCCTCCCTGTATGCTGTTGGGGGACTGGCACGACCGCCATAATGATGGCGTGGCCAATGCCGGCCCCTGCCTTTCTCTATGGCCAGGTACGGCCTAAGTCCCCCTCCAACTGTGTACCCCTCCCTGGGTGAGGATGGGGCCCAACCCCGGTGTTCCAAGGTGCACACCTCCCATCTTCCCCCAAGGTGATCAATCCATTGAAACCATAACCTTTTTTGGATTTAGGGGTCGTAAACCCCCGGCCGTATTTATTAAACATAAGAAATTAACATTAAAATTAATATTCACACAATAAAGTATATTTAAAATATATACACAATACGCAGAAAGTCCAAGTTGTTGCATAGGTAGGTACATATGTCTCGTTGCCTAACTTTAACAAGTTTCTAATACATAGACCTTCCTATCCTAAACTAAACATTCAAAAACAAATTGTATTACCTTTCTGCGTATCCCTGTTTGAGCCCACGGCAAGGTCATAACTGGCCCCCAGATCCTGATCAATCTATGCCCGCACTCCGACTGGAGTGTGCATGTGCAGGGGGCCCGGTTCCCCGGGAGGGTACTTCCCCCCCCGAACACCCCCTACGCCCAAAAAATTATCTCCATAAGGGACCCATGCAGTCATGCGCAGCTTACTTGCGCCCTTGTGCGCGTGCGGGGTGGCCAACCAGCCTACCGGAAAGCGTAACTCCCCTCCCCCTGCACACTTCCAGCCAACCGGCTGTAACTGCCCCTGGAGTTTGATGAGAGACCACCTGTCCCCCCCCCCCGGCGTACCCATTCAAGATGGCGGCGCCCCCAAAGACCTTAAATTTAAGCTCACCAATCATTACCTTACCGCCACAGGCCTGCATAGTTGCCAGACTATCAGGCCTTCCCCCTTCAGCCCTCACAAAGGTCATGCCCTGTTCTGTGACCCTACCAACCAGGCCAGAAGATTCCCCATGAAAAGCTCATTTCCCAACCTGGACAAGTGAACACCATCCTGTACGTAACAGGGCTCACCCCTGATGCACCCATGTGCTATGGTCTGCAGTTTTGAGGACCTAAAGAGTCTATCCATTTTGTTATTAATCCTTTGCACTGAGTGATTCAGGGCCCTCATGGACTCCCCCCCCCCCGCCACTGCAACCTTGGGATCATATGAGACCATACCAAGATAGACCCGGGGCAGCGTCTAGCTAACCACCCCATTTCCGTGATCAGAGTTTCCACTAAACCCCTTCTACCCAGATGTACCAAATCATTCCAACCAGATGCAGAATGAAGACTTTTGGGGGAGTCCCTACCCGATCGAGTAACTCTACCACCAGGTCCCTGAACTGGTCAAAATGCAGGCCCCCGTCCATAAAAAGAGACCCTAAACCCAGCCTTCCTTGCTCGTGATTCACCATTACCTGCAAGAAAAAATGTGCTTAATCGCGACACTTAGGAGTGACCAATAATCCACACATTGTGTTCGACGTTCTTCCAGGCGTCAACCTGTCCCTTCGTGTTTCCTGACTGTTGATGGACTGCCGCTAGTTCCCTCCCTGCGTGACAGGACCGAGAAACTGCAACTTGAACAGAAAGAAAGCACTGTCAGTGACACCGTCCACGCGACATCAAAGCATATGCAGCCGCACATAGCGATGGTAACAATTGGATGACCACCTTCCAATCCTCTGCACCTCCCCTGCTTTGAAACCTCTCGCCACTGCTTCGGTGGCGGCCCCTATCCTAAAAGAGTGTGTCCCGAAACTGCTGGGGTCCAAACCCGCCCCCTGTACTGCCATGTCCAAGACCCTCCTGAATTGAAATTTGGTGAGTGGTGTACCCTCCGTGTGCATTAACAGAGGCCCCCCCTCGCTCTTGGGCCTGTGTTGCCAAAAAGCCTCTAAGTTGGTGATGGGGCAGCAAGGATTCCCCTGCACCCGTCGCAACACCACTCCTTCCCCACGTGCATCCTGATCGGTCTTGGACCTTTGTATTGATATGAATAATGAGTCCCCGTGGATTCTTACATGACTGAATTGCAGTCCCCCTTTCCTGTCCTGCTTGTTTTTTGCCACCAATTCGCCTATTCTAAAAGCGCCGTAAAATGCTAAGGAAAAAGCGGCCCTAAACAAGAATGCCTCAGACTCGGTAGTGCAAATCTGACCAAGCGCTCCTAATATCGCAGCCAAGGTGTTAAGACCTATTGGACGCCTAGTATCTGGCAATGATCCTTGTAGGCGCTGCCATCCTTTTAATGCCTTCCTCACTAGGAATGTATTGGTGGGGTCCATCCCATTCCTTGCTTGGGCAAAGAAGGAGATAGCTGCAATGTGCCTCCTAGCCGCCGACACTGAGCGCCCCTCATCTTTCAATGCTTTCAGGTAAGAGAAAATTGCCCCAGAGTCTTGTC
Organism: Calotriton arnoldi; assembly: GCA_963921515.1. Classification (NCBI taxonomy): domain Eukaryota; kingdom Metazoa; phylum Chordata; class Amphibia; order Caudata; family Salamandridae; genus Calotriton; species Calotriton arnoldi. The sequence goes on along the minus strand of CAWUFW010012366.1, from coordinate 133,218 downwards.
AACGCTCCTCCCATTCGTCCCCCAAGAAGTTACAGTAAGCCAAAAACGCCCCTTCATATGCCTTCCTGATTCCTGGCGCTAAGCTAGCTGCCACGAGGTCCGGTAGTTGGGGGCACCAATTTGCCAAAGCTGTTCTGGGAAAGGCGTTGGGCTCTCTGCTGCTCCTGGGAGATGTGACCTGAATACCTGCATCTTAAAACGAGATAGCGCATCAGGGGCGTGGTTCAAGACACCTGGGACATGCTTAGCCCTAAACTGCATATTCAGTTTCATGCACATTAAAATTATCCCTTTCAGACGTAGGATCATTTTACACCTTGCTGCCTGACTGTTGATGCATTCCACCACCGTCATGTTATCTGACCAGAAAACAACAGCTTTGTTCTTCAGTTGCTCTGGCCAGACAGACAGTGTAACAAAAATGGGAAAGAGCTCGAGGAACCCAATGTTACTTGTCAAACCAGTCTCAGTCCACCATGTCGGCCAACGTTGCGCCACCCATTCAGTACCTAGTATAGCACCAAACCCCTCACTACCTGCAGAGTCTGTCATCAAACCCAACTCTGAACAGGATGTAAGCGGGCCGGGCCTCAGCACTGTACCATTGAAGTCCCGCAGAAATGCCATCCAAATCCGCATATCCTGCTTGACCTCGCTGGTTAACCTCGTGTGATGGTGCTTCCCCTTCAGTCCTGACATGGTCTGTGCAATTGACCGTGAGAATGGCCGTGCCATCGGGATAACTCGCAATGCAAAATTTAACTGACCCACTGTCTGTTGTAACTGGTGCAGTGTTACCTTCTCCTTGGCTAAACATTGTTGTAATGCTGACCTGAATTTAGAGACCTTCTCCTTGGGCAGCCGTGAGCAACCCTGAGCAGAGTCTAATTCAATCCCCAAAAATTCAATCACTGTGGACAGCCCTACAGTCTTACCCTGCGCCAATGGCACACCAAAAGTCTGCATGAGCGAGCAAAATTGTTGGAGAGCCCACACACAATCCGGAGAACGCGGTGCTCCAAGGAAGAGAAAGTCATCAAGGTAATGCAGCACATATTGAAGCTCCGTCGCCTGCCTGAAAGCCCACTCCAAGAAACAACTGAACTTCTCAAAGTACGCGCAGGAAACCGAGCACCCCATAGGCATGCATTTGTCCATGTAAAACTTGCCCCGAATTGGAAACCAAGAAGGCGGAAATCTAGAGGTTGGACTGGCAACAGACGGAATGCTGACTCAATGTCTGACTTTGCCATAAGCGCGCCAGGGCCCAGACCCTTAAGCATCTCTACAGCCTGGTCAAAGGAGGAATACCTGACTGAACACAAATCCTCATCAATGGCGTCATTTAGAGACTGACCCCTGGGAGCTGAGAGATTATGGATCAACCTGAATTTCCCTGGCTCTTTTTTGGGTACCACCCCAAGCGGAGAACACACAAAGTTTTTCACTGGAATACAATTAAATGGGCCCGCTACCCTGCCTAGGCGCAACTCTTTCTCAATTTTTGCTGCCGCCACTCCAGGGTTAGCCCTCACGGAAAACTGATTTTTGCATTCAGCTGTCCCGACATAATCAGATGCTGGAATTCTGAAACCGTCTCTAAAACCTTCTAGTAGTAATTTTGCAGATGCAGGGCAATTATATCTATTCAACCATGATAAAGATTAGGACCTCCTCGCGAGGTCCGCGGTGTTCTCGGCTGGGGGAGTGGCGTGCAAAGAGGACCCTTTCGCCGCTCCCCCAGCCTTTTATGTCAATTTCCGCCGGGGCCAGTTAGAACCGGCTCCCCGGCGTTACGTTTCGCACACGCCCGACCCGGAAGTGATTCGATCACTTCTGGGTGACGCGCTGCGAAACAGCCAATTAGGGTAAAGGAGGCGGGGGCGCGCTCTGCGCCCCTCGCCTCCCTGTATGCTGTTGGGGGACCGGCACGACCGCCATAATGACGGCGTGGCCAATGCCGGCCCCTGCCTTTCTCTGACGATTGGCGCATACAGCAGCTACACAGATGCTACACCCTTCACTTGGAGAGCCCTGGGATGATATTGGGTATCCTATTCGACCTTCATTCCAAATAGCCCTGACGAAGTTCAAGTAACAACTGAATGAAACGCGTTGGCTAGATGATGCTCGTTGATGCAATGAACTTGAGTTGACTTAATAAAAGAGATGACTAAAAAAGAACATATTGCAGGACTCGTTTATTATTGACTTTGGACAAGAAACGTTTATGGTGCACCATTCCAAATACCCTTCACTTCTGTTCTGCGTTTGCAGTTGCACCTAACAACAGCAGGTGCAGGAATAGTTGTGCACATCTTTTGGATAAAGAAGAAACGGTACAGCGAAGTGCGGCTCTTAAAGTCCGCCGTTGTTGTGCTTTATTACATACAGTGGAGCGTCGTAGAGTTGAGTGGCATGAAGTGTCATAGAGTTGACTGGAATGTCATAGAGTGAAGTGGGGTGTCATAGAGTCGAGTGACACGTCATAGAGTGGACTGGTGTGTCATTCAGTGGGATGGAGTGATGTGTCATAAAGTATTGTTTAAAGAGATGTAGTGTAAAAATGGCCAAACAGATGTAGATGAAATGTGTCAGAAAGGTAAAGTTAGACAAAAGTCTAACTTTACGACTTTCGGTATTCACATAGGGCATTTACTACTCGTAAATGCCCTTTATGAATACCGAAAGTCGAACTTTACGACTTCAGTAGTCACAAAGGGCATTTATGAGTAGTAAATGCCCTTTGTGAATACTCAAAGTCGTAAAGTTAGACTTTCGTCTAGCTTTCCCTTTGTGAATCGGTCCCATAGTTTATGTGGTATAAATGGTCCTTTTTTGTAGTATATCTAAATTGTTTGCATAGTTTAAACATTATAGGGCATGAATCACGAAGGGAAACTTGCACTTTTGTGTAAGTTTACAATTGTTTACTATTCACAAAGGTATTTTATGAATAGTATCTTTAAGACTGCTGAGTCTCCGCACATCAAAAGATAGGACAGTCCTATGTTTTCATGTATGGAGACTTCGCCTTTGCAAATAGCAAACAAAGGTAAACTTACAGAAATTGTAAGTTTACCATTGTGAATCAGGCCCATAAGGCACAAAAAAAAGTGTGATATATTGGGCCGCAGTATACCGCAGTAATCTCATGGTATACCATGATACATGCAGATGACAAAACAGTACATGATTGGCTAATGACTGCCCTTACAAAAGTAAAAAGCAGCCATATTGTTTAGACCACACTTTGACTGTGTTCTGGCTTTTAAGTGTAAATATAGTGTCCTACTGTGTTATAAGTGTATAGGAAGTGATGAGACAGTTCATATAAGTATGTAAGGGTAAGTGAAAGTTGTTTTATTCGTTTTATATTTAAAAAAATGTTGTGGAGTACCGCAGTACCACCACATTATTTAGACTGCACTTAGACTGTGTTTTATGTTTTAATGGTAAATATAGTGTAGTAGAGTGTTTTTATATATTTTTTTCATATTTTTAACAAAATATATAGAAAAATATAAATAATTTTACTTTTCTATTACCACTTAATATAGTGGTAATAGGTAGGTAAAAACCTACTACTTACCTATTCCAGGGCCCTAACCACAAAGACAGCTTAAGTGTGGTAAAAACAACATGGTTACCTTTTGCTTTTGTAAAGGCAACCAGCAGCTAATCATATTTTGCCTTGTCATCTGCATGTACCACTGTATGCCACGAAATTACCGTACATGCCCAATATATTACTAAGATTTATGCCTTATAATCAATTGACTATTCAATTAATATAGCAAAAGGATCATCTACATCCCATAATCTATATCCTGCCAAATCATATTAAAATCCGTTCAGCCTTTTTAACACTACGACCTATGGAAAATGCATTGGTGGAAAAACACGTTTTGGGACCTCCCTTTATTCTTTACTCCCCTTAACAAATCTCCATGAAACTTGGCATCATCCTCCAATGTCGAAGAAGCAATAGGTCTGCAAATATTCGTGGAGCTTCGTCATACAAGGGCAAAGATATTACCTATCAAAATATGAGGAATTTCTCTCTCTGGGAATCCTACTGCCACTCTTTAATATCTATCTATCTATCTATCTATCTATCTATCTATCTATCTATCTATCTATCTATCTATCTGTCTGTCTGTCTGTCTGTCTGTCTGTCTGTCTATCTACAGGCAGTTGCCAGTGGGTAGTTATAGCTAGGACCATGTTCCATAGGAAAAGCGTTTTTTACTTGCCTATATTTTTGGCACCATTTGAAAAATCTTCACAAAATTCTCCAGAGAAAGTGTGCAGGTGATTCTAGTTGTGCAAGAAAAGTTTCAGGGTCATCCGTGAAGCAAGGCCTGAGAAAAAGGGATGGGTCAAAAAAAATGTGTTTCTCATGTTAATTCCCACAGGGATTTTGAACACGATTACAGCCCGAACTGGTAGACGGAATTAAACCAAATTTGGCAGAAAGGTAGCTTTTAATCCAGAAAGAACGCCTTTTGTTATCTGGTGTAAATCCGTTCAGTAATTTTAGAGCTATTAACAGAAAACCAGATTTGGATATCTAGAGGCGTGGATCCTACGCAAATAATGATGAGTTTATGCAGAGATCTGCAGAGCCCTGATTGGCTGCCAACACTTCAACTAGGAAGTGTTGGCGGCCATCTTGGGATTCGACTTCAGCTGAGTCCCGAAAAAAAACGTGAAGAAAAAGGAAAGGGGGCAGGGTACGGAAACCCTAACCCCCTAGCCTTGGTCCTGGGACTTCACAGGGAACCTGGTAGGGCAAAAAAGCATTTATTTGAAATTCACAGAGAAATCCGCTAATATTCGCGAATATTGCTGTGAAGAAAATAAAAAAACAAGTGCGGTCTTTCGCACTTATTATAATTGTAGCCCCTGAGTGGGCCAGGTCTCGGGGGCATGCAAAGTATAATTATAAGAATGGAGGGGGGTGCACGGGCCCCCTCCTCCAAGGGCTTAAGAATTCCCTGGGAACCACCTCCTCCCAGGGCTTATGGTAATATTAAGCGGAGGGACCGTGCAGACCCCGGTGGGTGCCAGGGATCACCACATCTTTGGGGCTATAAATAAAAAGTGATATGGGGGTGCTGTGCGGATCCCCACGGCCCATGGGACCACCACCTACCTGGGGCAATCACTTTTTTAAAAAGAAGGAGGGGGGCTACGCGGCCGCCTCCTGGAGCCATATATGGCCCTGGGGACCGCCACCCCCAGGGCCGGCTACTGATATCTCCTGAGGTACCCACCCTCGGGAGATAGCTGTTTGCTTTTGCTTGGCGGGTGCTGTGACAGCTCCCACCAAGCAAAAGCAAACACTCCCCTACCATCAGGCGGGAGCTGTCAAAGTGCTCCTGCTTCCTGGAATCGGAGTTTTCATCTCTTTCCCTGCCTGCATACATGTGGGCAGGGAAAGAGATGAAAGTATTGCTCTCGCATGCAGGGAGCTGCATTTCCAGCACCTCTCTGTGAGCGAGAGCAATGCCTGTTCCCGCAGGAGGCGGGGAGCCGGCTGGAACTGCGGGGGCCTTGAAGCTCTCCCATCGTTCCCAGCGTGCAGAAAATATTGTCGTTTTCCGTACAGACACGTTTTTGCAGCCACTAGGGCACCAGGATATTCTCATTCTTGAGATCTAGTGGTCTTGGTATTGTGTTTTTGCACGGACTCCTTCACATTTATTATTCCATGACCATGTCTCGATCTTGTGCCCATGTTGTCATGTTTCATGTATATATTTGTTTGAAATAACAGGCTCTTTGTAATCATTACAGTTCTTTACTTTACATTGATATAGCTGAGCAATTCAAACAAGAACTGGTGTGATGCTTTTATAGAATTACATGACGCCATGAACATGTTCCAAGATGGCCTCCACCAACCCATAGACATTGATGCATGTCTCAACTTTAGTCCTATGTCTATTTTCAGCATAAGACTATGTAAATGAATCCTACCTGTTAGTCTCTGTGTGATCAAGGCAGCTTGCTGTCGAAACGCGTAACTGGACTAATTAAACCTTCACTTCGTGCCATTCCCTGAGCGTGCGTCTTACTGTGGACTCTTTATGTTATATTTACGTCCGGCAGGCTCCGCCGGTACTACGCACCACTCTCCTATGGGCCAAGGGATCTAGAAGGAGCTCTGTGTTGATTGGATATGTACAAGGATCCCTATGGCCGTCCGTCTTCCACTGAAAGGATGAAGCTCTGACCTTGGCACCAGATTGCGTCCCAGAGGTAGGTTTAACCTGGGCAACGTTTTGGGGTGGGACTTGTGCGCGTATCGGAGGACGAGCGCCGTGTCTCTCTCGGCTCGTTCTTTCATGGCGATGCCTGTGTCTCTGGCTGGCGTTTGTGGTATGTTGTGTCTATAGCATATTGTGCATGTATTTCAGTCGATCGCCAGTTGGCGAGCCGGGGCTCAGGCTTGAGTACATCGATTGCTCATTAACGGCTGAGAGAACCTTGCAGGATCAAAGAGAGGGGTGGCACTTGAGGTGTAGGTATCTCTATCTGTACAAGAACCTATGGCGTTGTAGTTTAATAGCACAAACCACACACTGTACTTATCCACGAGGAAGAAACTAAGTGTCATCATGGAGGAAGAGACAGAGAGATGTGCTGCAGCGCTGACACTGATTTTGCACGGACTCCTGGTAAGAGACAAGTGTCCACAACCATGAAGAATCAGGATACTTCACTAAGTGCCAAATTAAAACGTCTGGAGAAATTAAGAAAATTAGAAACATCAAAGTTTAAAAATGGCACAGCCTCAAAACCACCAGATCCATCTCTGGCTGTGCTCTTGACACCACCAGGTGCGTTCCCCCAACCTAACGGTTGAAGATGCTGACACTCTTTACTTCTTACATGAATTACAAGCCAATCCGGATTATGAGCCTGGGGAATCTGGGAACACCTTCAGGCATCTTGATACCATCACTGATAGGGCAGCATCCACAAAATTCAAACCACGATCTATCTTTTATCCTAATCTACCACATGACAATATTGATACCTCTAACGAACTGGTAACCAAGGCTCTCATTAAATTCAAACATCGTAATTGGATCAAAAGTGGTATACATCATAGCCTCTCAATGAAACAGAAATAAATCATTAAATCTGTGTGATCAAGGCAGCTTGCTGTCGAAACGCGTAACTGGATTAATTAAACCCTCACTTCATGCCATTCCCTGAGTGTGCGTCTTACTGTGGGCTCTTTATGTGATATATGTATATATGTATATATATATTACCAAACAACAGTCCCTTCCTCCAGGAACAACCGGAGCACTCACGGGGTTAAAAACAGCATTTATTCCACTCTGTATGTTAAAACATGCCATTTCGGTCACTCAGCATGACGCGTTTCAGCTATTCCAGCCTTTTTCAAATGCCCATAGTGACGCCAATCACTTTCATGCCTGTATTTGATTTAGATTGTCCGGCCCCCTGCACAGTGGCCATCAAGGAAGGACCATCAGTTGAATACAGTTTCCTCAGCTTGCAATGCTGCCATCTTAATGTGTGTTTGGTGAGCCTTGATCACATAGTCTTGCGCCACCTGCATGATTGACAACACATTTTAGTAACCCTCCATTCACATAATGGGAAAGAATGTTACATTTTTCATGACACCCTTATGACGTTTTAATGCCACTGTGTGCTGTAAGTCAGGAGCAGTTTACATGACATGATATGCCCCTTGTCTACTGCTATCTTCCCCTTCGTAGTCCTGTACCTGAAGGTTCTTGTCTGAGTGACGTGTCCCTTTACATGTAGTCATGTCCTGAATTCTTATCAGCAGGCACATTCTATTCACTGGGCTACGGTGGTTCTGGCAGATTCCATTACTACAGTCCAACAAATGACACGATACCTGCCGAACTCTTGGATGATGGGTGCCTCAGTCGTGCATGTGGCCTGCACGCATTAATTACCAAACAACAGTCCCTTCCTCCAGGAACAACCGGAGCACTCACGGGGTTAAAAACAGCATTTCTTGCACTCTGTATGTTAAAACATGCCATTTCGGTCACTCAGCATGACGCGTTTCGGCTATTCCAGCCTTTATCAAATGCCCATAGTGACGCCAATCACTTTCATGCCTGTATTTGATTTAGATTGTCCGGCCCCCTGCACAGTGGCCATCAAGGAAGGACCATCAGTTGGATACAGTTTCCTCAGCTCGCAATGCCACCATCTTAACGTGTGTTTGGTGAGCCTTGATCACATAGTCTTGCGCCACCTGCATGATGACAACACATTTTAGTAACCCTCCATTCACATAATGGGAAAGAATGTTACATTTTTCATGACACGCTTATGACGTTTTAATGCCACTGTGTTCTGTAAGTCGGGAGCAGTTTACATGAAATGATATGCCCCTCGTCTACCGCTATCTTCCCCTTTGTAGTCCTGTACCTGAAGGTTCTTGTCTGAGTGACATGTCCCTTTACATGTAGTCATGTCCGGAATTCTTATCAGCAGGCACATTCTATTCACGGGGCTGCGGTGGTTCTGGCAGATTCCATTACTACAGTCCAACAAATGCCACGATACCTGCTGAACTCTTGGATGACGGGTGCCTCCGTCGTGCATGTGGCCTGCACGCATTAATCATCAAACAACAAACTGTTGTTTGGTAATTAATGCGTGCAGGCCACATGCACGACAGAGGCACCCGTCATCCAAGAGCTCTGCAGGTATCGTGGCACTTGTTGGAATGTTGTTGGAATGTATATATATATATATATGTATATGTATATTACCTACTGGCGGTCGCCAGCAGGTAGTTATAGTTAGGACCATGTTTCTATTCAAAAAGCGTTTTTTCTTTTACCAATATCTTTGGCGCCGTTTGACGAATGTTCGTGAAATTTTCAAAACTAATGGTTCACTCAGGTCAGCTCCTGTCTTGAATGTTTGGGGGTGATTCGTCAAGCGGGGGCCAAGAAAGAAGGCGGGTCCCAAAACGCGTTTATCCCATGTTAATTTCCATAGGAACTTTAGACAAAGCTTCAGCCCGAACTGCTGAACGGAATTACACCAAATTTGGCTAAAAGGTAGGTCTTGGTCCAGAAAGCGTGTTTTATTTAAATGGTGTAAATCCGTTCAGTAGTTCCTGAGGAATTCAAAAAATTAAAATATCGATATCTGAGCACCGAGGAGGATTCGCGAATCCTCCCGAGCATGAGCTTCATTTTGATTGGCTGCCATCACTCCAAACCAGGAAGTGCTGGCAGCCATCTTGTGACTCGGTAACCAAGTCACAAGAAAAAAGATGAAAAACAAGAAAAGGGGGCAGGGTAGAAACACCCTGACCCCCTAGGCCTGCTCAGGGGGTCCCACAAGGACCCCGAGGGCCAAAAAAAAGCATTTAAAAAAATCAGCCGAATTCGCACAGGTTGCGCTAATCCGTCCGAGAAAATGTAAAATAAATGAAGTGCGGTCTCCGGCGCTTCGTTTTTTATAAGCCCCCGGGTGGGCCAGGTCCCAGGGGCAATATGCAATTATGTAGCAGGAGCCTGCGGGGGCCCCCACAGCCCCTGGGGACCCCCACCTCCCCGGGGCTTAGTTAATTATATGCAGGGGGCACGTGCCCCCCTCAGCCCCGGGGACCGCCACCTCCCAAGGGCTTGAATAAAAAATGCGTGAGGGGGCTCCAACCTCCCCCACGCTGCCCCGGGGACTGCCACCTCCCCAGGGCTTTAATATATTTGAGGTGGGGGGACCTCACAGGCATCCCCAAGCCCCGGGGACCGCCACCTCCCCAGGGCTTTTTAATTAATAGGGGGGCCTCGCGGACCCCCCTAAGCCACGGGGACCATTACCTCCCCAGGGCTTCCTTCTTTAATGCAGGGGGGCCTCGCAGGCCCCCCAAGCCCCGGGGACCACCACCTCCCCGGGGCTTTGTACTGGAAGGGAGGGGGTCATGCAGCCCCCCACCTGGAGCCCTCGATGGCCCTGGGGACCTCCACCCCCCAGGGCTGGCTCCAGCAATGTCCCAGGGTGCCCACCCCCGGGAAATTGCAGTTTGCAATGACAGGGTGGGAGCCGTGCGGCTCCCGACCTCTCATTGCAAACACTGCTTTGCTTGTTGGAAGCAAGAGCAGGAAACCTACTCTCGCTTCCAACAAGCAAAGCAGAATTGCTTTTGGACAAGGGGAGCTGCATGTCAGCAGCTCCCCTTGTCCAAAAGCAATGCCGGCTCCCGCAGGAGGCAAGGAGCCGGCAGGGACCGCGGAGGCATTGGGGATCCCCGCAGTACCCAAAGTGAGGGCCGGCCCCAGGGGATGGAGTCCCCGGGGCCAGAAGTGGCCCGGGAGGGGGGCCACTTGACCCCCTCCCTTTTGATATTTAAAAAAAATAAATAAATAAGGCAGGGCCCCGGGGAATGGGGTCCCCGGGGCTATAACTGGCCTCAGGAGGGGGTCCACACGGACCCCCTCCCCTCAAAAAAACCAGACTGGCCAGGCCCCAGAGGATGGGGTCCCCGGGGCCAGAAGTGGCCCAGGGGAGGAAGGCCAGACGGCCCCCCTCTCTGGAATTAAAATATTTATATATATATATATATATATAAACGAGGCCAGGCCCCAGGGGATGGGGTCCCCAGACCCAATAGTGGCCCAGGGAAGGGGGGCCACATGGCCCCCTTCCTGTTTTTTATAAAAGAAAATAATGCTCAGGCCCTGGGGGATGCCCCCTCCCTGCACCACTAAGCAAACACGCCTCGTGGCGCGTTCTGAAATGGGGGATTAAGTCCCCTTCAATCCTAAGGGTCCTTAGGGTCCAACTAGGCCACCAGGAACCTCCAATAAGCCCCACACTGTGGGATTGCTGAGAGGTGGTCCGAGGCCACACCCTTTTTACACCACTCTGCAAACGCGCCTCTTGGCACACTGGTTGTGGGGTGATGAGGTCCCCTTGTGTCCTGAGGACCTCAGGACTGAAGTCAACTTCATCCCCCGAGCAGCAGTGCACCAGGTGGCGCGTTTGCAGAGTGGTGTAAAAAGGGGGCGTGGCCTCGGACCACTCTCAGCAATCCAGCTGTGTGGGGCTTACTGGAGGTAACAGGAGGGCTAGTTGGCCCCTAGGGACCCTCAGGCGGCAAGGGGACTTCACCCCCCACCAAAAGCGCACCAGGAGGCGTGTTTGCAGAGTGGTGGACAAAGGGGGCATGGCCTGTGTCCACCTCTCAGCAATCCAACTGTGTGGGGCTTACTGGAGGTAGCAGGTAGGCTAGCTAGCCGCTAAGGACCCCCAGCAGCGATGTGGACTTTAATCCCCATGCAAGAGCACACCAGGGAGCACGTTTGCAGAGTGGTGGGGAAAGGGGGCGTGGCCTGCTATGAGAACTTAGCAATGCTGCTGTGTGGGACTTACTGGAGGTAATAGGAGGGGTAGTTGGCCCCCAAGGTTGTCCTTGGGGGCCAAATACCTCTCCTGTTACCTCCACTAAAGCCCACATAGTGGGATTGCTAATAGGTCTTCGGAGGCCACGCCCCCTTTCTCCACCACTCTGCAAACGCACCTCCTGGCACAGTACTGGTTGGGGGATGAAGTCCACGTTACTCTTGAGGGACTTTGGGGGCCAAGAAGCCCTCCTGGTAACTCCTGTAAGTCCTACACAGTGGAATTCCTGAGCGCTGGCTGGAGGCCCAGCCCCCTTTCTCCACCACTCTGCAAACGCGACTACCAGTTAAAGAAGCATTTGTAATGTAATAGGTCTCGCTTTTACAAGAGTTAGAGCTATTGGCGTTGTAAATCTAAAAGTTTTTTACTAATGTTTTTTGGAGTGGAGTGGATGTACTTTGTGTGTAGTGGAATTATGTGGTATGTTGTGCAGTGAAATTATGTGGATAGAAAGTATGTGGTATTTAGTGTATAGGAATTATGTAGAGTGGGATTATGTGTTATGGAGAGTAATTATGTGGTATAGTAGTCTGTGTTGTGGAGTGGTAACCTCAGGTTTAGTCTTCCTCCTTTCCATAGAAGCTAAATTATGAACTCTATGAGACAAAAAAAAGAAGGAATCACTGATGAGCACTTCTGGACCTAGTCAGAGGTATGAGCAGGGCCACTGGAATTATGCGACTGTTTGGCTGCACCGACTTTTGCACAATTATACATTTTCCGCATTAGCCACATAATCCATCATCTGCTGCCTAATCTGCAGATTTGAACAAAAAAAGCCTTGTTTCTAGCTCAAACGGCTCAAACGTTACCAAAAATGCAGTGACAAGTGTTACAGCGTGGTGGAAGGCCCTTTGCAAACCTAGAATGGTCACCTGTTACTTAATGATAAATGTGTGTGTTAAATTGGTACTAATGGTGTGCAAACCACTCTTGCCTCTTTCTGCACCTCTCTTGCCACTTTCTGCATTTCTGTTGCTTCTTTCTGCAACTTTCTTTTTTTTCTGCACTTCTTTTGCCTCTTTCTGCTCATCTCTTCCACTTTCTGCACCTCTCTTGCCTCTTTCTGCACCTCTCTTGCCTCTTTCTGCACCTCTGTTGCCTCTTTCTCCACCTCACTTGCTTCTTCCTGTACCCCTCTTGCCTCTTTCTGCACCCCTGTTCCCTCTTTATGCACCTCTCCTGCCTGTTTCTGCACCTCTCTTGCCTCTTTCTACACTTCTCTTGCCTCTTTCTGCACCTCTGTTGTTTCTTTCTGCACTTCTCATGCCTCTTTCTGCACCTCTCTTGCCTCTTTGTGCACCTCTGTTGCTTCTTTCTGCACTTCTCTTGCTTCTTTCTGCACTTCACTTGCCTCTGTCTGTACCCCTCTTGCCTCTTTCTGCACCTCTTTTGGTTCTTTCTGCACTGCTCTTGCTTCTTTCTGCACCTCTGTTCCAAATTTCTGCATCCGTCTTGTCTTTTTCTGCGCCCCTCTTCCCTTTTTCTGCAACCCTTTTCCCTCTTTCTGCATCCCTTTTGCCAGTTTCTGCAACTCTCTTGCCTCTTTCTGTAGTTCTCTTGCCTCCTTCTGCACCTCACTTGCCTCTTTTTACACCTCTGTTGGTTCTTTTGCATTGCTCTGTCTTCTTTCTGCACCTCTCTTGCAAATTTCTGCACCCCTCTTGCCTCTTTCTGCTCCCCTCTTACCTGTTTCTGCACCTCTCTTGCCTCTGTCTGCACCCCTGTTCCCTCTTTCTGGACCTCTTTTGCCTGTTTCTGCAACTCTCTTGCCTCTTTCTGCCATTCTCTTGCCTCCTTCTGCACCTCTGTTGCTTCTTTCTGCACTTCTCTTGCCTCTTTCTGCACCCCTGTTGCTTCATTCTGCACTTCCCATGATTCTTTCTGTACCTGTCTTGCTTCTTTCTGCACCCCTGTTGTCTCTTTCTGCCCTCGTCTTCCCTCTTTCTGTACCTCTCTTCCCTCTTTCTGCATCTCACTTGCCTCTTTCTGCACTTCTCTTGCCTCCTGCACCTCTGTTGCTACTTTTTTGCACTTCTCTTCCTCTTTCTGCACCCTCTTGCCTCTTTCTGCACCTCTGTTGCTTCTTATGCTTCTTTCTGCACTTCTCTTGCTTCTTTCTGCACCCCTCTTGCCTCTTTCTGTACTGTTCTTCCCTCTTTCTACACCTCTCTTCCCTCTTTCTGCACCTCTCTTGCCTGTTTCTGCAACTCTCTTCCCTCTTTCAACAGTTCTCTTGTCTCTTTCAGCACCTCTGTTGCTTCTTTCTGCACTTCTCTTGCCTCTTTCTTCACCCCTCTTGCCTCTTTCTGCACCTCCCTTGGATGTTTCTGTACTGCTCTTGTTTCTTTCTGCACCTGTCTTGCAACTGTCTGCACCCCTCTTGCCTCTTTCTGCACCCCTCTTCCCTCTTTCTGCACCTCTCTTGCCTCTGTCTGCACCCCTCTTGCGTCTTTCTGCACCTCTGTTCCTTCTTTCTGCACTTCTCTTGCTTCTTTCTGCACCCCTCTTGCCTCTTTCTCCACCTCTCTTGTTTCTTTCTTCTGCACTTCTCTTGCCTCTTTCTGCACCTCTCTTGCCTCTTTCTGCACACACAGGGCTGCTTTTAAACTGACCTCGGACTCAGCAGTGCACACATGCAAGTGCAGAAAAGGGCTGCTGCCCTCTAAACTGCCATGCCCCATTATATGCTAGGGACTTAGAGGTAGTTTTAATCCCCCTGCCCTATTATGTACTAGGGCCTTACAGGGGAGGTCATGCCAATCACAGGGGTACCCAACCCATAGAGTACCCTAGTGTATTTAGGTGTTTTCACTGTATTCTAAGTGTCTTTCAGCAAAGCACTGGCTCTGGGCCTGGTTAGGCAGAGCCCAGGGTGAGTCAGAGTCAGTTACCACTAGTACCAGTCAGCAAAAAGTTGGGGGGTGCCCAGGGCACAGGATGACTTTGCAACCAGGCCTCTTTCTGCACCTCTGTTGGTTCTTTCTGCATATCTCTTGCTTCTTTCTGCACCTTTCGTCTGCTTTCTGCACCTTTCTTCTTCTTTCTGGACTTCTGTTGCCTCTTTCTGCATTTCTCTTGCTTCTTTCTGCGCCTTTCTTCCTCTTTCTGCAGATATCCTACCTCTGTAGGCATAGTTAGAAATTAGCATTTAAAAAACCTTAGAAATTCACTGAAAAAACCACAGGTTTCAGGGGCATTATAGATAGAAATTTTCATTTACAAAACCTTACAAATTCACTGAAAAAAACATAGGTTTCAGGGACGTTATAGTTAGAAATTAGCATTTAAAAAACCTTAGCAATTCACTGAAAGAACCATAGGTTTCAGGGATGTTATAGTTAGAAATTAGCATTTAAAAAACCTTAGAAATTCACTGAAAAAACTACAGGTTTCAGGGACGTTATAGTTACTTGGACATTTTACTAGTACAAAACCAGAGAAATTCGGCCGTTATAGTTAGTTGAGCTAACTATAACTCGTGCCTCCGCAAAGCACTGCTGATGACGTCACATATTACATTACTCATGACATGGTCAGTGACATCACTGATGGCATCTCTAATGACATCACTGATGACATCAACCACGTGATAATCTGATGCACCTCCTCACACCCTAATATAACATTTGATACACCCACTCTAAAACACAGACTACCATTTTCAAAACCATAGACACACCAATACCAGTTACTACATACCCACTCACTGATTCCTAGGTCTACACACACATCCACTCATTCACCCATACAGTCACTAATACATGCAGTCACTCATCAATACAGCACTATCATATGCACTCATACACCTATACAGACACTTACACACCGCCACTCATCCATAGAGTTACTCACACACCTAGTCAGTCATGCAAAGAATCAATCACACTCCCATTTACTCACTTATACAGTTATACACACACCACCTCACTTATTCATACAGTTACTAACACATACTTACTCTCTTATACAATCACTGATACAAGCACACACTCATCCATACAGCCACTCTCACAATCACTCACTCTCACATATAGTCATTTATATACTCCAACACTCACATATACTGCCTTTCACATATGTAGTTACTTACACATGTACCACTGAGACATCCATTCACTTACCAACACACCCATACACACACTCACCCACCCATACAGCCCTTCACAGATGCACTTTTGAACCCATACACCCAGTGAATCACCCACTCACACATCTATGCACGGAGTCACACACCCCCCACCCCCCACTCACCCACACAGACACTCAGGCACCCATACAGATACTCAGACAACCAATCAATAACCCATATAGATACTCATGTAGCTACTCACCAACCCATGCAGCCGCTTACACACCAACTGAGAGACTGATACAGACATTCACACAGTTTAGTCACTAACCCATGCATTCAGTAAGACACGTTTAATCACTCACTTATACAGTCAGTCACGCACCTACTAAATCATCCATTCAGACACTCATACACCCACTCATTCTTCAATACACCTTGGCATTTATATATATAAAACATATTTAAACTTTACAGAAACACACGGTCACTGGATGATGTCATCAGTGATGTCATCAGTGCTGTAATTTGAGATGTCATCAGTGATGTCATCAGTGATGTCACTGACCATGTCATGAGTGATGTAATATGTGACGTCATCAGCAGTGCATTGCGGGGGCGCGAGTTATAGTTAGCTCAACTAACGAGGTCGAGGGAGACCCGAGAAAATAAAGTTGCCGTATCCTAGCAGCCTTGAGTATGTGCCTTCTTCGTCGCTGGAGCAGGATTGTGTGTATATATATATATCAACAGAAGAGTAGCCCCACTGAAAGGAAGCCAGCAGGCAGGTAAGTATTTCATTCATTTAATAGGAACAACTTGCCAACAGGAAGCAGTGTGGAATAGGCATCAGCATGAAAGTCCAACCAGACGCGTTTCGGGAACCTCGTTCCCTTCCTCAATGGCTTTTCGAACTGCTAACATCAAGACAGCGTTCTCCGTACATTTTAAATTCCAGGTTCCCGCCCCAGTGGGCGTGGCCATCACGGCCTTCTGGTTCCTGTAGTGCGGAGAAAATAACCTCCTGTGAGTCCACGATGGTGCTAGCGACATTGCGGGAGGCATTTTTCAAAGCAGCAACTGTAAAGCATGGCAGGTTGTGAGCAGGACTTTGCATCAACCCACATGGGTTATAAATTATGATTTATTGTCTGCTGTGCAAGATGGACTCACACGAAGTTATTTTCTCCGCACTACAATTCCGTGGCCTGAATTAATGTTGCAACCAAAGATACGCCGCACTCAGGATTCTTGTGATGTTTGTTTATTTCATACAAACAGACTCAGTCCATAGTCATACCGATGCGTTTCAGCCACACAGGGCCTTGCTCACGGTTGGTTGCAAATATATATAGCCAAGGAATCCCGTGATGATCAACCAGAAGCGAAGAAAACACGGGCACAGACGGCAAGTGCAAAAATGAAGAATTTAATCCATAGTTACCAGGTCCACATAACGCGTTTCGGCCGCCGGACTGCGGCCTTGATCACACCATATATATACTATAACGTCCCTGAAACCTATGGTTTTTCAGTGAATTTCAAAGGTTTTTTAAATGCTAATTTCTAATTATAATGTTCCAAAAATACTTTTTCTAAAATTATAAACTTTTATAAAAATAATGTGATTTTTCTGCTTTCAAAAATATGGTTTTTATCTTTTTTTTTTTTAAAAGAAAAGTTGATTCGCGTACCGATTGTGTACCAGTCACGGTGGTTGCGCGAATCCAAGAATTTTGCCGCCATATTGGTTAAGTCGTGTACGATGCGCGTTCGGTAAGCGATGGGTGAGCGGTTCTTGGCCCCGCGTAACGTCACGTACGTATTTCCGGGGGTCGCGCCGGGTGCGAGAATCCATCGCAAATCTTTAAGTTCTAAAAGTATATGTATCTAACTTTATTATATATATTATACCAAGAGATTAGTTAATATAACTGTAAATCTCATATATTTGTAATTGTAATAAAGATACATTACTGTTTAATATATTTTTCGGATTTCGCGCCGGGTGCACGCCCGTTGCGTGCCTGGAGCGCGAATCCCATGTGATTTTAAAAGAAACAATTTCATTGGTTTAAAAGCTTTCTATTCTAGAACTTGAAGGACCCCACCCATTTTTTTCATTCTTCCAGGAGCATCTTTTGAAGAAACACCTCTTGTGTTTTCTGTCCCTCTTTGTTTGATTTTTTTGATGTTTGATTCCAAGAAAGGAAATGGCATCTCAAAATGCACTAGTGGATATTCCTGCATATGAAGAGGAGCTGGAAGAACCCATTAAGAAAAGCAACGAGAGTATTGTATGGGCTTTCTTCTCTATCCCAGAAGGAGAGAAGAAAGTAAATGCTCGAAAAGTGACCTGCACGGTGTGCACAAAATATTATCTTGTGGATCAGAAAAGAAATATTCGTGTGGGACATCGTCTATGCTCAAACACCTTCAGACCATGCACCCAAACCGTCTTGCACGGTAACAACATCGGCGCCAAATGCATAGATGATGAGGTCGCAGGACCTACTTCTGCGGGATCCACTGCATCCACAGAAATTATTCCAGAGTTTGCAGGACTGGAACAGCACTGCATAAAGTGTAAGAAACTGCTTTGTGCAGGTGAACAATCTGTTGCAGCTGTTGTTGTTGCTGCGAAGAGTCATCATTGTTAATTGTTTTGTTTTTTTGCAATGAATTTCTAATTGCAAAACGTTTAGTAAAGTTTTTTTAGTTCATTTCCTTGTTTTTTTCAATCTTTTGTTTAAAAAAAACACCAAGAAAATTAATGAGTTAAAAAAACACAAAAAAATGTAAAAAGAAAAAAAGAAAAAAATGGTTCTTTTTAGAACCGCCTAATTGGTTAAAAATAGACAAGCTTGTATGTGTTGTATGAATGAGTGCAAGGATAATGTCTGAGTCATTGTATCAGTGAATAAGTAGTGTCTGAGTGAATGAATGAGTGCAGCAGTATTACCTGAGTCATTGGATGAGTGCACGGATAGTGTTTGAGGGAATGAATGAGTGCAGCAGTAGTGCCTTAGTGATTGCATGACTGCATGGGTAGTGCCTGGCTTATTGCATGAGTGCATGGGTAACGTCTAGGTGATTGCATGAATGCAGCGGTAATGTCTGGGTGAATGGAGGAGTGCATGGGAACTGCCTGAGTGATTGTAGGACTGCATAGGTAATGTCTGGGTAATTGCATAAGTGCAGGGGTAATGTCTAGGTGATTGGAGGAGTGCATGGGCACTGCCTGAATGATTGAAGGAATGCATGGGTAATGCTTGGGTGATTGCATGAATGCAAGGGTAATGCCTGGGTGATTGGAAGAGTGCAGAGATAGCGCCTGCGTGATTAGACGAGTGGATAAGTAGTGCCTGGATAATTTTTATAAGTGCATGGGTAGTGGCTGAGTGATTGGAGGAGTGCATGGGTACTGCCTGGGTGACTGAAGGAGTGTAAGGGTAGTACCTGTGTGATTGCATGTGTGCAATGGTAATGTTTGGGTGATTGAAGGAGTAGATGGGTAACACCTGGGTGCATGGAGGAGTGCATAGTTAATCTTAGGGTGATTGCATGTGTGCAATGGTAATGTTTGGGTGATTGAAGGAGTACATGGGTAATGACTGGGTGCATGGAAGAGTGCATGGATGGTGCCTGTGTGCATGTAGGGGTGCATGAGTAGTGCTTGGGTGATTGCATAAGAGCTGCAGAAGTGCCTGAGTGCATGTATGAGTGCATGGGTAATGCCTGGGTGATTGCATAAGTGCACGAGTAATGTCTGGGTAATTGGAGGAGTGCATGTGCAGTACCTGAGTGATTGAAGGAGTGCATGGGTAATGCCTAGGTGATTGCATGAATGCAGCGGTAATGTCTTGGTGAATGGAGGAGCGCATGGGAACTGCCTAAGTGATTGAAGGAGTGCATACGTAATGTCTGGGTAATTGCATAAGTGCAGGGGTAATGTCTGGATGATTGGAGGAGTGCATGGGCACTGCCTGAATGATTAAAGGAGTGCATGGGTAATGCCTGGGTGATTGCATGAATGCAAGGGTAATGCCTGGGTGAATGGAGGAGTGCATGGGCAGTGCCTGAGTGAATAGATGAGTGTATAGGTAATGTCTTGATGATTTTATAAGTGCATGGGTAGTGGCTGGGTAATTGGATGAGTATATGGATAGTGCCTGGATGAGTGAAGGAGTGCAAGGGTAGTGCCTGGGTTATTGCATGAGTGTATAAGTAGTGCCTGGGTGATTGCATGACTGCAGGGGTAGTGTTTGAGTGATTGAAGGAGTGCATGGGTAAAGACTGTGTGATTTTATGAGTGCAGTGGTAATGTCTGGGTGATTGAAAGAGTGCATGGGTAATGCCTGGGTGTATTGGAGGAGTGCATGGGTAGTGCTAGGGTTATTGCATGAGTGCATAGGTAGTGCCTGGGTGATTGCATGAGTGCATAGGTAGTGCCTGGATGATTGGAAGACTGCATGGGCACTGACTGAGAGATTGAAGGAGTGCATGGGTAATGCGTGGGTGATTGCATGAATGGAGGGGTAATGTCTGGGTGAATGGACGAGTGGATGGGTAGTGTCTGAGTGATTAGACGAGTGCATAGGTAGTGCTTCGGTGATTTTATAAGTGCATGGGTAGTGGCTGGCCGATTGGAGGAGTGCATGGATAGTGCCTGGATGACTGAAGGAGTGCAAGGGTAGTGCCTGTGTGATTTTATGAGTGCAGTGGTAATGTCTGGGTGATTGAAAGAGTGCATGGGTAATGCCTGGGTGATTGGAGGAGTGCATGGGTAGTGCTAGGGTTATTGCATGAGTGCATAGGTAGTGCCTGGGTGATTGCATGAGTGCATAGGTAGTGCCTGGATGATTGGAAGACTGCATGGGCACTGACTGAGAGATTGAAGGAAGTGCATGGGTAATGCGTGGGTGATTGCATGAATGGAGGGGTAATGTCTGGGTGAATGGACGAGTGGATGGGTAGTGTCTGAGTGATTAGACGAGTGCATAGGTAGTGCTTCGGTGATTTTATAAGTGCATGGGTAGTGGCTCGCCGATTGGAGGAGTGCATGGATAGTGTCTGTGTGATTGCATGAGTACAGGGGTAATGTCTAGGTCATTGAAAGAGTGGATAGGTAATGCCTAAGTGATTGTATGAGTGCATGGGTAATGTGTAGTTAATTGAAGGAGTGCATGAGAAATGTATGACTGATTGCAAGAGTGCAAAAGTAATGTCTGTGTTGTTGCATGACTGAACTCATAATGTGTGGGTGATTGCAAAGTGTATAAGTAGTGTCTGGGGGATTTTTATGTGCATGAGTACTTGCTGAATAATTGGAGGAGTGCATGGGTAATGCCTGTATGATTGCTTGAGTGCATAGGTACTGCCTGGATGATTTTATAAATGCACAGATACTGCCTGAGTGATTGAAGGAGTGCACGGGTAATGCCTGGGTGATTGTATGAGTGCAGGGGGTAATATCAGGGTTATTGGAAAAGTGCATGTGTAATGCCTAAGTGATTGCATGAGTGCAGAGGAATGTCTGTGGCATTGCAGGAGTGCATGGCTTATACCTAAGTGATTGCATGAGTGCAAGTGTAATGTCTGGGGGATTAGAGGAATGCATAATTAATGCCTTGGTAATTGCATGAGTTTAGGGGTAATGTCTTGCTGATTACAAGAGTGTAGAGGTAGGGCCTGGGTGATTGGAGGAGTACATAGGTAGTGCCTGGGTGATTTTAAAACTGGAAGCGTTCTGGTTGGGTGATTGGAGGAGTACAAGAGTAGTACCTGGGTGATTGGAGGACTGTATGAATAGAGCTTGGGTGATTTTAAAAGTGTATCTGTACTGCCTGAATGAATAGAGCATTGTGTATATATACACTGCCTGGATGATTGAAAGAGTGCAAGGGTAGTGTTTAGGGGATTGGAGTAGTGTATAGGTACTACCTGGGTGATTGGAAGAGTGTACAGATAATGTGTAGCTGATTGCATGAGTATACAGATAGTACCTGGGTGATTGGAAAAGTACATAGGTAGTGTCTGGGTGATCTTATAACTGTATGAATACAGGCTAGGTGATTGGAGAAATACATGGATAGTGCATGGGTGATGGCAGGAGTGTGGGAATAGTGCCTAATGGTATAGATCAGTGCATGGGTAGTGTTTGAAAAAATGGATGACTGCAATAAAAGTGACTGTAAACATTACTTCATATCATTATGCTTAGTACATTATTTCATCTTACCTTCTTTATTAAAGTAGATACCAAACTCATTGAAACTATTTTACAGTAGTTTTATTGTAAACTGAATTTAAAATCTTTTCAAGCTTTAGTATTACTTTCTGTAAACAAAAGAAGAAAAACTGTTATTGCTTATAATATTATAGTTTTAAGAACACAACATAATTTTAGAATTACATAACATATTCAGTTTCCCTTTTTTGCTGTTCTCAGATTCTATTGAATTTCACCATTCACAGTGATTTCAATGTAGATCATCATATAACAGCGGGGGAAAAAATACAATCAATGAGATTGTAAAAAAAAAAAAAATCTGCATTGAAAATATTTACAACAAGTTCAACTAGCTGTTCACCTATCTACAGTTTCTAAATTATATTTTTCCACTACAATAAATCATTTATTTCTCTGAAGTACATTTCTGAAATATACATTTTCATTTACATCACATATAATATAAAGATCAAATATATAAACTATTTCTTTCAAACACAATTTTTCAAATGCAATAACAATTAGCAAAAAACAATAATCCAAACAGTAATTTTTCACATCTTCCCAATAGGCCGAATAATGTTTCCAAATCAATTTCCATTGAAAATATCCGAAATAAACTCATTTATTTGTGTTTACATCTTCCCAATAGGCCGAATGATGTTTTCAAAACGTTGGCATCAAAAATATCAGATATGAATCTGGTAATTCGAAAGGCAACCTACATTTAAATTGCAAATGGGCATCATTGCAATGTGTCCATCCTTTATTGCACTTTAAATACACAGTATAGTGTCCAGATGTAGTAGTAGGTCCATCATGGAATATAATAGCCACTGCTTTAAAAGTTCTTCCTGAAATTGACACTTGAATTGCCACAAAATGTTTAATTTTTGTTTCCAATTTTCTTCCATTTGCTCTACAACGTTGAAGCATTAAGATGACATATTTTCCAAATCTTTCTATATATAACGTTGACAACATTTCTGATTTACAATGAGAGCATTTCATATTTTGATTAGCTGTTTTTACTAATTTGTTAAAAGATACTGCTTTGCAATCTGGTATCGTCAAGTATATGAATCGTTCAGTGTCTATTCCAGTCGTGGAAGAAAATGAACACTCTTCACATTTATGATCCCATCTGTAACTTAGTCCAAATAAATTTTCAATTTCTATTCCTTCATCTTCCAATACACCAAGCATAAACATAAGGAATTCTTGTGCATCTTGTTGTATATTGAGTGTAAATTGTGAAGAACCATTACACATATCCAAAAGATGCCGACTGCCAGAAGCAGTATGGATTTTACTTCTATCAGTTACCAACTTTTGAAAAACATTATGTAGTAAAGAACAGAATCTTTTTTCTCGATTTTCCATAATTTGAAGATGAAGATCTTCCAGATAAAACACAACATTCACAATTACATTAGCATAGCAGTTGATACCTGAACTATTTTCTAACTGGTATCCTACAATATCATCAACAGTGTCCAATTTCATTTTCTTTGTAGCTTCATCATTCTCTTCAATTGTTTTCTTTTTTTCAACCTCACTAGAATGTCATATTTTCGTTTTGCACACACTACACGCTTTTCATATATGGGATATTCCTCTAAGTTAGGAACATACAGTCTTCTTAACCGATTATACTCTCTTACACAATTTGCATCAGCACTAACCTTTTTCTCATCAAAATAAATTAAATACAAACCAGATAATGTTCTTACTCGAGACAATGCAAAGTATGCCATGCCTTCTTTAAACACTGTACTGCCAATATTTACCAAAGCACTGTCTACACTTAAACCTTGAGATTTATGAATGGTTACTGCATATGTTAAAGAAAGAGGAAACTGTTTTCTACGAACATACACGTCTTTTACAAGCAAAAAACGAACAGCACAACGTCCAATCTGTTTTACCTCTTCAATCTGATCAAATTTAATCTTCAAAAATTCAATTCCATCTCTGTTCTGATAATTAACAAAATCAATAACTTTTCCCATTGCTCCTTTTACTAAACCTTTTTCTACATTCAAATTACATCGTAAAATTACCTGACAGTTTTTACATACATATAAAGTCTTTTCTAAACCAGCAGTCTTAGACACTGACTTTTCCAAAGAATCCAATTTTGTCTGTAATTTCTCTGAGAGAAGAATAGTAACTCCTTCGTGTTCCATTTTATCAATGGCTTCCATTTTCACTATTGGTTGTTTTTCCAGTTTCAAAAGTTCATGATTGAATGTAGAACACTCTTGCAGTGTTGGCATTAGATAAACTATAGACTTTTTTTCTCCAATTTTTTTGTACATTATTTCAGGTGCAGTGTTTTCATTTGGAAACAAATTCATTAGTAGCCGACTTTGTAAAACTTCTTTTCCATGTTGTGTCAAAACTCCAATTCTTATATCTTGAAGAATGTTTCCATAGTGTTCATCACTTGCTTGTCGCATATTCTTAATAAGTTCCTTATATTCAAAATGAGACCAAATGTTTACATTTCCAATACTTCCCAAAGATTTCCTAGTATCTTCATGGACAAGAGTTTGAAAAACTGGTTGCCTTTTCACAGGAGTCAGTTGTAGTAGATCGCCAAATACAATTGCATGTTTTCCTCCAAATAAAATATCATAATCTGTTTTTAAAATCTGTTGCATTCCTAAATATACAAAGGCAAGCATTAAGTTTGAGACCATGCTCACCTCATCAATGATTAGAAGTTTCATTTTCTTTAGTACTCTTGAGACTTCATAACAAGCTTCTCCAGATAGTTTATGATATTCCAACTTATTTTCATATTCTACTGGTAGCATGAGTAAACAATGTAATGTAATCCCTTTAATGTTGTGTGCTGCTAACCCAGTTGGAGCTGTGACAACACAAGATAAATGTGATTCAGTGGTTTTCTGTAGATAAATGGTCAAAACTTTAATTAAGAAACTTTTCCCTGTTCCAGCTTGACCACTGATATACATTTGAATAGGCTTAAATGATGTGCAGTTGCACTCTTTTTTTCATGAAGTAAACCATGCTGTATCTTTTGTGTCACTTGCTGATATATTTCTTTTTGTTCAAAATGTAGTTGGTCTTCCAAGTTTCCCAACTCAATTATATCCTGTTGTGCTTGTTGCATTGCCGTTTCTACTTCATTCATGGCTATTGCTGCTTCATTTTCAAGAATTGGTTGTCCTAATGGATCTTGACTTAGTGGAGCAGAACTTTGACTATCTTGAGAACTGTCTCTAGCTATTTCAGCTGCAATAGTAGTTTCTTGTTCAATCTCTTCATTTAACATTTGTAGATAATTTGGAAAAATTGTGCATTGAATACTATCTTTAAATGCATTAAAAGAATCTTCATAGCAGTCAAAATCTCCAAGTAATTCCATTTCAGTACGCCAAGGTTTGAAGAGTTGCAGAAGTGCTAAATAGAAAAATTCCATTTTATCTGGAGTTTCGCAACTGAGTTTTCTGTGATTAATAAGATTTCCTTTGGCATGTTTTACCAAACATCCATCACATCCAATTACTGCATATTTTTCTTCATTTATATTTTCTGTAACATTTTTCTTAAAACTATAATGTTGTAGTACTTCATAGAGACATATGTTTTCCAGATGTGCACTTCTTTTGGGATAGTACGTATCCAACATATTTGTTTTAACAATATCTGTACTCTCTGGTTCATTCAATGCTAAGTATTCAATTTCTTGTACAGATTTCAAAACTCGATTTCGTGTTGCAGCAAGACCTAGACTTACCCAAATGATTCCTCTTGACTTTGAATATAAACTTGCAGAAGTCAACCGATCCGAACATTCGTAGGATCCAATCTCTCGATGGGAAAGCATCTTCAAACTAAAGCTGTACAATTTGTTACTAAGAGTCTTCTCTTGTGAAATTTCTTCCCACATTTCTTTCAACTCCGTCTTTTCAGATTTGGTTATATATGATGTAACATAACGAGCAACAGCAATCGAATTATCTGCAACATATTGGATATCCATGTTTGCATTCCACATTGACAAAATCACTGGATTGTAGTCATTAATATACTTTGAATCTTCACTTCTTTTTATGTTGTAAGTATTCTTTGGAGATTTTCACGTTATAGTATGTCTTACTGCTGACATGAAACTGTTGACTCTTCCTTTTGAAATTACTGGACATGGGAATCCAAATCGACATTTTGTATAAAAATTTCCCTTTGACGTGTATTTTCGTCGACAATATTTTCCACATCGATGACTTTGAAACTGTAAAACTTGTTGTCTTAAGCTGTTTTCTCCTCCTTTTTTGGGAATGGCACAGGTAACATAGTCTTCAGTGAAAGCCAAAACAGTTTAATCAGAATCGGTTCCAAATTTAGGTGCACTCTTGATCCATAATAGCATGTGAATATGAGGAGCACCTCTGGCTTGGTACTCCTTTCTCCAAAAGAAATCAATAACTTCTCCAAGAGGTGGATTATTTTTACTGCAGATAAAAGACATCATAGCTTGAAACCTATGATTAAAATATCTGCACACATTTACAGGATCCAAAGAACAGAGTTCTCCAGCTGTCTTCAATGAAATGCTTTTACATTTGAATTTGCTTCTCGTAGAAATTCAAGTAAATCGTCCCATGCGTATTCAGCACAGCTAAGCGTAACAAACCACGTAGGGGTTCCTAAGTTCCTTAACATACATTTAAGTTCTCCGTGACGACGATACCAATACTCATTAGTACCACGTTGACACGCCATCAAATTAATTAACTGAGATTCTAAATGATCGTCTCTTTGTAGAACTTTGTCCAAAAATTCCTTTGCAGAAAGATGTGTAAGATGAACTCCTGTTTTTAATATGTGGTTCACTGCATATGAAAGTCCAGACAAGTCACTTTCAAACAGAAGATGAAATATATATGGAATACACTGTCGAAATCCTGGATCTTCTGAGTACAATCTTGTTGTACGATATTCTGAAGCTGGAATCTGTACTGGTCGTTCATCATATCGTCCACCTTTTCCAGTGGGGAAGAGCTGTGGAAAACAATGAGCTTCTAAACTTTTTTCCCATACACTCATGGGAGTTCCCTTTACTTTCTTCATTGGGAATAATTCAATAGTGTTTCCTATCACTTCTTTTGAATGTAGAGGATGTATACTATAATTTTCATAAATTTCTTCTCTCCTCGAGTTGTCCACTTTTTCTATTTGGCCAGTAGAAATTTCTCTTTCATCTTCTATAAATAATTCTTCTTCTTCCACATATACATTTTTATAATAAATATTATTTTGTACAAGATATAAAGTAGCCTTTTGAAGTTTGGTGACATCTACTAACTCTTGCCATATTTTCCGACTCTTTGTTGGTACACCTTTAACTAGAATAACTACAGGTTCAGTTTCCTCTCTCTCTATACCAACAGTTTCAATAATTTTCTTAAAATCTAAAGGTAGATACACAACTCTCCCTTTTAAACCTCTTTGTAAAATCTGTTGGAGGCAGCTTACCTGTTTTAGGCTCCATACGAACTATAGCCTGAAATGGATGCACAGATTGAACAAGAATGGACTCATAAGTATTTAAATCTACCAGTTCCAGGGCAATAGCTACCAACTCTAGGTTGTTATGTACAGCTCTAGCTGCCATTTTATTCTCTTCTAATTTGTTGTAACAATATTTACAAATACGTTGATCACTACCCAACTCAAAACGACCTTCCACCAACAAATAAGCACCAAATTGCTCCCACTTATCATTGTTTTCCTTTTCACTTTTAAAATACATATCAACATTCCTAGTTTGACTTCTATAGTGAGTAGGTTGACAACAAATACAAACTTAGGGCCCGATTCCGATGGCGGACGGAAACGCACTCCGACTGCCGTGACAGCGGAAATTAACCGTCCGCATGTACCGCGGCAAAACCGGCGGTCAGATTAGGTTGCACTGCCAGAAAAATCCGACCGCAGCAGACGGATTCCACAAAACTCCACCGGGAACGTCCGGAAAAGCTGAAAATCCGTCCGCGGGAGTCGGCTTTGCTGCGGAAAGACCAAAAACCGACGTTCGACCAGCGGAATGACTGAAAGTGAAATTACGATATGATGGCGGTGCCAGCGGAATGACCAGTTGTTTCCGACCGCCGCGATCGCAACAAATGATGAATGGGAGAGCCGGTGGAAGGACTATTGCTTTTCGACCGCCGTGGTCGCGTGGAAAGAGCAATGGCGGTCGAAAGCAACCACACAACAAGGCTACCAAGTGTGGCTGTATATCTGGCTCAGCCTCAAAAAACATCTAACACACCCCAATGACACATCCCCATTGCAAGTTAAAAATACAAATCCCAGGTCAACCCAGACAACACACCTGACATGAATACTCTATTTTGACCCACCCACATAGCTGAGTATAAAACCAGCCCCTTCCCTGCCCAGAATCCTTTTCACAACTCCAGCACTGAAGGGCCCAACCCCACAGCACAAAGGAGAGGCAAATCAGCACACATCACACCATCACAACCACATACACACCACACACATCACCACCACCACCTTCACACCTGCACTTCTCACCCATTTGCACATCACACACCATGGCACAGAGGAAGATGCCCAAATTCACTGACACTGAGTTGTCAGTGATGGTAGATGAGATAATCAGAGTAGAACCACATTTGTTTGGAAGCATGGTCCAACAGACACCAGTATCCAGAAAAAATCAGATGTGGGAAAGGATAGTCAACAAAGTCAATGCAGTAGGGACCACCCCGCGCACCCTGAAGGACATCAGGAGGAGGTGGCATGACCTCAAGACCAGGGTGAAAGAGCGTGCCAACAAGAACCATGAGCTGGCTCAGAGGACTGGCGGTGGCCCTCCCATTCCACCACTAACATTCAACGAATGGGAGGAGAAGGTGCTTGCCATACTGCATCCAGAGAGTCTCACAGGAATACCCGGGGGAGTGGAGGCTGGTAAGTACCAACAAATGTCTTCCATTACATTGCTATGTACTGTCTTGCACAACTAGAAAGATACACTTCCTAAACACAAATGCACTTACGTACAACACACTCTTTCCAACACATGTCTCACACATCTAACATTTCCTTCCTCTGAATCACCCCAAAGGTAGCTAGCAATATTTCCATGGGGGCATGTGTACAGGCAGCCAGCACTACAACTCCCACCAGGCCCCCTTGTCCCACAGCTGAGCAGGATGGTACACTCCACTCACTCATAACCATGTGGCAGCCATTGCATTGCTCACCTTCACCTAACAGGTAGGTAGCCTTCTTAACAGGGAGGGGTGTTTGTGGGTGGGAAGCCATCACTACAACTCCCACCAGGGACCCTTGTCCCACAGTTGAGCAGGATGGAGCACTCCCCCCCCCAACCATGTGGCAGCCATTTCATTGCACTCATCAAACTTACAGGTAGGTAGCCATCTTAACAGGGAGGGGTATTTGTGGGTGGGAAGCCAGCACTACAACTCCCCACAGGCCCCCTTGTCCCACATTTGAGCAGGATGGAGCACTCCCCCTCCCCCCACCATGTGGCAGCCATTTCATTGCACTCATCAAAATTACAGGTAGGTAGCCATCTTAACAGGGAGGGGTGTTTTTGGGTGGGAAGCCAGCACCACAACTCACCACAGGCCCCCTTGTCCCACAGCTGAGCAGGATGGTACACTCCTCCTGCTCATAACCATGTGGCAGCCATTGCCTTGCTTACCTTCACCTAACAGGTAGGTAGCCTTCTGAACAGAGAGGGGTGTTTGTGGGTGGGAAGCCATCACTACAACTCCCCACAGGCCCCCTTGACCCACAGCTCAGCAGGATGGAGCACTCCCCCCCAGAACCATGTGGCAGCCATTGCATTGCTCACCTTCACATAACAGGTAGGTAGCCTTCTGAACAGGGAGGGGTGTTTGTGGGTGGGAAGCCATCACTACAAATCCCCACAGGCCCCCTTTTCCCATAGCTCAGCAGGATGGAGCACCCCCCCACCAGAACCATGTGGCAGCCATTGCATTGCTCACCTTCACCTAACAGGTAGGTAGCCTTCTGAACAGGGAGGGGTGTTTGTGGGTGGGAAGCCAGCACTACAACTCCCACCAGGCCCCCTTGTCCCACAGCTGAGCAGGATGGAGCACTCCCCCCCAACCATGTGGCAGCCATTTCATTGCACTCATCAAACTCACAGGTAGGTAGCCATCTTAACAGGGAGGGGTGTTTGTGGGTGGGAAGCCAGCACTACAACTCCCACCAGGCCCCCTTGTCCCACAGCTGAGCAGGATGGTACACTCCCCACACCCAGAACCATGTGGCAGCCATTTCATTGCTCTCCTCAAACTTACAGGTAGTCAGCCTTCTCATGCTCTCTTGTCTCACCCCTGAGCAGGATGGAACACTCCCCCCACCCAGAACCATGTGGCAGCCATTGCATTGCTCAATGCTCACCTTCACATAACAGGTAGGTAGCCTTCTGAACAGGGAGGGGTGTTTGTGGGTGGGAAGCCTGCACTACAACTCCCCACAGGCCCCCTTGTCCCACAGCTGAGCAGGATGGAGCACTCCCCCCATCCAGAACCATGTGGCAGCCATTTCCCTCCACTGTGTCACCGAACAGGTAGGTAGTCAGTGCATGCACCCTGCCATCCTTCTCAAAAAGCATGCAGCCAGATGACCACACCAGCACTCACATGTCAGCCAACTTGGCATAGATCCAAAAGCCACATCCAGTGTGCAGACAGCTAAGCGCACGTAACTGTCACAGAAATTTAAACTTTGACTCACCAAGTCACATGTGAATGTAATTCATGGCACAATCATGCACAGCACAGAATGCAATGTGTAAGTGCCATGGTGTCAGAGCATGAAGGCCCATATGAACACGAAACATGCATGGTCAATCTGACAAACAAAGTAAAGTACATTATATGAAAAAGGTATGTATAACATTCCAATGGCTAGTTCTTGCTTAGCTGAAATTGATCCCATGAAGATCAAACAAAAAAGGCGCATTACTTAAAGTTGATGTGCCGCAAGTTGTTAGATGATGACATGTCCTTGTAATCAGACAATCTGTACATGGCACATGGTTTCAATTTACATGTCACACCATGGACAAGTAATGTATGTACCTCAACATCATGTCATGATTCTCAGTATCTTGCTGCCATATCAAGTGATTGCAATGTTCAGTGTTTGGTGTATCAAATGTAACATCCAAAAGTCTAACACCAAGCTTGTGGAATGCACTTCAATGACCATTTAACCTCTGTTCAACAGGAGATCCACAAGCAACTGCAGCAGAAAACCCCACCAACCTGCAGAGCCTGTCTCCCCCCCCCCGGAACATGAACTCTGAGATGCAGACTCCCTACGTTTCTCGGATGAGGAGCAACAACCTGGCCCCTCCGGACTGCCAGGGCACACCACGTCTCAGGCCCTCATTGTCCCCACCACCACCACCACCACCACAGCAACAACAACAGCGCTGACCCCTGCTACAACGACCTGTGCAGCCTCCACCACCACATCACCACTGCTGCCTGCAACACTCTGCCTGCCTCAGTGGTTACCAACATCACAACACAATCAGAGGATGCCAGGGGGAGTGTGCGGGTGCGTCCAGTGCCAACTCCACAGGTCCGTGTCAGCAGGGCAGGAGGGAGGGCAACTGGGGGACAAATACAGGAGGACACTGAGACCGAAGCCCTGGCCACCGTCGCAAGAGTCCTTGGGGCATATGAACAGAACCAGGGACAGATGGGCCAGGTTGTGGAAGTAGTGTGTGAGCTCCGCCTGCTGTCCATGGACACACGTATGGGCCAACTTGTGGGCCTCATGGGCCAGCTTGTGGGTGTTCTGAGGGACAGACATGCGGCTCAAATGACAGCTCAACCCCCCTCCAGTGGCCCACATGCTGATACTCCCACCACCTCAGCTGCGGCCACAGAGAGGGGTGAGCTGCAACAAAATGACTCCTCAGACACCGCTGAGCCTGCAGCAGAGGGCCCCCCTGCCAAACGCACGAGGGGCCGTCCGAAAAACACCAGAAGAGGATCACGTGGCCATGCACCATCCAAACGCAAGTCGCTGAGCCAGCCATAATGGCACCTGTGTTCCCCTTGACATTGACTTTGTTAACTATCCTTACCCACATTGCCATGCTGATGGCAGGAGTCTGTTGGACTGTGTGACTACATCAATGTGGTGACTACTCTATTTGTCTCATTTACCATCACTGACAACTCATAAATTCACTTGGCACACTTTTGTAAATAATCACTTCTCTGTCACAAATACTTATTGTAAATAAACACTCTTTACACACCTATGTCTTTGTGTCAGCTCCATGTTTATCACAGTATGTACAATGTCAACTTAGATTCCAATGTACCACAAGCTCTGATTGTGACGAGGCATTGAGAGGGTGAAGGAACCTAGAAAGACACAAGAGAATGACATATACTTGTCAGGTGATGCCATTACAGCTAAAACACACCACTAGTCATCAACGTATAAAAACCAGCACACATAACAATGAGCAACAACATCAACATAGACATGAGGTACCTGGATAAAAATACCCTGTGCCACACACATCAGCCATTAGCCCAGAGCCAACAACAGCCAGCAGTCAAAAAGATCATCTATGCCTTGCCACTACCATCAAAACCAACAGACAATGTCACTGTTGTACAATGTCACTTACACTCAAGGGAAGTAGTTGTCGATGAGCTGTTGACGCAAGTCAACACCTTCCTCTTCTCCACTATCGTCGTCACTGGGCATGTGTGGGTTTGCAGGGGGGGCATCTGCTGCTCATCATCATCCAGGAGCAGGGGGATCTCCTTGCTCAAGGCCAGGTTGTGGAGCATGCAGCATGCAACTACGATCTGACACACCTTTTAGGGAGAGTAGAGTAGTGCACCTCCGCTCTTGTCCAGACACCGGAATCTAGACTTCAGAAGCCCAAAAGTACGCTCCACCATACGACGTGTCCTCCCATGTGCATCATTGTAGCGGCCTTCACCCGGGGTCCTTGGATTCCTCAGTGGGCTCAGCAACCAAGGCCGGTTGGAATACACAGAGTCACCTAGGTGTGACATACAGAGAGCAATTTAATAATATAAACAGTAGCTGAGAACAGCATGTCACACATACAGCACACTACTTGACTCGGCGTACTCACCAACAAGCCACGCACGCTCCGGATGCAGATTTGCCATCAGTTGTGGGATGATGCTGTTACGCAGTATGTAGGAGTCATGGGCTGATCCAGGAAATCTGGCATAGACATGGGAGATAATCATATCCGCTTGGCATACCACTTGCACATTAATGGAATGGAAATGCTTCCTGCTCCTGTATATGTGCTCACGTGCCTTTGGTGGAACCAGGCCAACATGTGTGCAGTCAATGGCGCCAACAAGATTAGGTATGTGGCCAAGGACATAAAAATCATCCTTCACAGCTGCCAATTCATGTCTCCTTGGAAAATGGATGTAGCGGTCCTTGTATGTCATCATTGCGGACAGGACATCAAGTAGCACCATGCTGAACATTGCTTGAGACATCCCAACGGCGATGGCCACCGTCGAACCAGTTGCAAAGAAATGCAGGGATGCCATCACCTTAATTGTTGGTGTCAAAGCAGTTGGATAGGTTCTGCGAGGCCTCAGATGGGGCTCCAACTGACCACATAGGTCTTGAAGGGTAAGGCGATCCAGACAGAATTTTCTTATGATGTCCTCATCCTCCATGTTCGCCAGCACTGGGAACGGACGATGCACATTTGGTCGTCTCCTACATAATATGAAAGGGGACACATGTCAATTTAATTCCCCTATGATATGTGTCAAACATCTTACATCTTGACTGAAGCAGCGCCAACAATGACTGGACTGTAACAACAGCTGAATGCACAAGTCACGTGCAAAGACACCTTGATCTCATGTAGTCGTACATGTGGTCAGTATGTACATACTGACTACCTCCAAAACAGATTATGACTATGTGAAGGGTAAATGGTACACTCCTACATCTTGTGTCCCCAGCCCTGGGAGTAGTTGACACAGCACATGTTGGAAACAGCAACACTGCTGATTTCTACGTAGCTGCTGTACCTGCCACATCTTCTTGCTTAAGTTGCACAGAGCACAACTTTTCTACACAATGAGCACAGTGTGTGTAAGCTGGGCAACTACCAAAACCAATGCAGCAATGTACACAGTGAAATAGGCACATTATGTGGTCAGTCCATCATTACTGTGGGTTGATAGCCATCTCACACATTGAGATGTTCACAAATATGAGACTCCATTACACACCAAAACTGTGTACATGCACACAAATATCATAGGTGAAATGTGAGGAAGTACATGCCATTGCATGTAATCGTGTGCACTGGTATGGCATGTGTAGGCATCAGTGAGTTGAATGTCACATTAGCATTACATTTTGCAAACAGGTGCTGTAATACATTGTGAATGTATAGTGTTCAATGATTAAAATTGGCTATTGTGATTGCTAGAGCATATTGTGTCCATAGGTGCGGTATGCGTGCTCCGCAACTGCGATCACGGTCATTGGCCACAATTGAAAGATGCAGGATTGCGGTAGCGACCATCTGGACCCCGCGGTGTGACACCACCAATGCCAATGGCATTGCAGCCAATGGGAACCGCGATCGCGGTAGTGCAATACATATTTGAAACCCGCGGTAGGCGTGCTCCGCTACTGTGGGCCCAGGCATTGGCCACAATTGAAAGATGCAGGATTGCGGTAGCGACCGCCTGGACCCCGCGGTGTGACACCGCCAATGCCAATGGCATTGCAGCCAATAGGAACTGCGATCACGGTAGTGCAATACATATTTGAAACCCGCGGTAGGCGTGCTCCACTACCGCGGGCCCGGGCATTGGCCACAATTGAAAGATGCAGGATTGCGGTAGCGACCGCCTGTACCCCGCGGTGTGACACCGCCAATGCCAATGGCATTGCAGCCAATGGGAACCACAATCGCGGTAGTGCAATACATATTTTAAACCCGCGGTAGGCGTGCTCCGCTACCGCAGGCCCGGGCATTGGCCACAATTGAATGATGCAGGATTGCGGTAGCGACCGCCTGGACCCCGCGGTGTGACATCGCCTATGCCAATGGCATTGCAGCCAATGGGAACCGCGATTGCGGTAGTGAAATACAATTTTGAAACTCGCGGTAGGCGTGCACCGCTTCCGCGGTCCTGGTTATTGGATGCAATTGAAAAATGCTAACCAGGCAGACCAATTGCAGCAGCTGAGTACCACTGAAACAACCCCAGGGGCCTATAACTCTCTGTGAGAGAGCCACACATTTCACTTGCATTCAGACACTGCTGCCTGCCATTCTTCACCACCAACTGCTGCTGTTCCTGTATTCTGGACCGAATGATGGCGAGAAGTGAGAACATCAGGGCCCGTCCCTTCACCACAGAGGAGCTGGAGGTCCTAGTGGACGAGGTCCTTGCACAGTATGGGAGGCTGTATGGTGCGCCAGATGTACTGGTAAGTGTTACTGAAAAAAAGCTTGAGAGTGCTCAGAATGCTCACATGATGTTGCTCTGCAGTAGTATGTGCCTGTGATTGCAAGTCAATGTGCATGCATCCATATTTTTCCTATAGCCTGCTCCATACATGGCCTATTAAGAATTTCATTTGAGTATGTGGGGAGGATGGCAATATGGACACTTCTACAGTCCTTCTTCTGCAAAAAACAACATACGTTGGTCTGAGACTGGTTAATGTAAAAGTGTGATACACTGCCTAGCATGCTGACTTCATGTCAATGGGGTGTGTAGCCTTATTTCCACAGATCCAAGACTGCATTGAAGGATGGGAGTGACATGCAGTGTATTTTGCAGCCATACAGTTACACTGCTGGTTTGAGTCAGTCAAAGTCTGAACAAACATTGCCTGTGCTATGTGATGTCATAGTCCATTAAGTCTTCACATGCTCATTTGTGACATTACAAATGTATTTTGTCCAGAGGATACTGAATGATGTGTGTGCAGTTCTCAAATTGCCCCTATGGTGATGTGTGCATTATGCACAAGAGTACAATGCTTGTGTCTAACACTCTTGGTGGTAGTTCACCTATGACACATCAGATAAATGTAATTTGGAGATGTCATCCTTCTATTGATTACATTATGTGTTCAGTCTCGCATGTGTAGGCACTGTTTACCCTCTCATATTGTACATGCATGTGATTTCTCTGATGGTTCACGTTTAACCTCAGTGTGAGTCCCTCTGGCCTGCACAGAAACTGCCCAATGTTACAAGGACCCATCACTAAATGGAATGAGTGAAACATATGTGTTGTCCACCACCCTATTTCTCAATGAGCTATCTTAGGCCTGAGGATTGCACAAGACAGGCCTCCACCTTGTGAGAAGAGTGTGAGAATGTCAGATCATGGCCCTAAATGTGACCACCATGACACATGTAGCCATTCACTGGTCAAGGACATTGAGGGGTGTGTGGTGTTATGACACAGTGAGTCAGCCCCGACACATCATTCCCAATGTATTGTATGTCATGCTCACTCACATACTGCATCACAGATGAGGGTCATTTTCACATTGGTTGCTGTGCTGGCACTCTGCATGTGTATGAGATGGCCATGTACTTTGTCCATCATCATACGTGTATACATTTCTATGGGATTATCCGATGCAAGTGTACTACGTGTCATGCTGTATGGCCTCTGCTCAACATTCATGTATTAGTGTGCTATGTATTTTCACGCTCCTGTACTGACACACAGTGGTACATAAAACAGTGTCACTGAAACTTCCTCTTCTTGTCTCCCATTCCTGCAGCTTAAGGTCCACCAGCGTAAGGTGATATGGAGGGCCATTGCACGCAAGGTCCGGGCTCTGGGTGTCTCCAACCGACGGCATACACACTGTCACAAGAGGTGGGATGACATCTGCCGGCTGAGCACAAACATGGCAGAGATGACGCTGGGGGTGCTCCCTCGGAGTGGCAGGTTGGCGCGCAGGAGCATGACACCACTAATGGCCCGCATCTTGGCAGTGACACAGCCAGAGCTGGATGGACGCTTGAGGGCCCATCAGCAGCAAGTTGGGGGTGATTATTCAGCTAAGTGTGACTTTGGGTGTGAGTGACTGCATGAATCCCAACTGTGAGCCAGTGGGAAGCTCTGTGATGTCTCTAGTGTGATGCACTGGCTTCTAAGTGGCCTCAGTGTTGAGTGCAGCTGTTCTGCATTTGTACAACATGTGGTTTCTCATGTGTTTAAAACCATGACACTTGTCATTGACAGATGAGATGTGGCCTTGTGACATATGCTGCAGTATGAGTGTCATAGACATCACCTGGCAGTGAACAGCAGTGAGCATCATGTTAGTGTGCATTCATAGATGTGTGCTGTGCACAACAGATAATTTGTGACATCTATACAGCAGACACCAATGTACAACTGTAGTTGTGCTTCGAAGCACAACATGGTGGATATCAGGAGATTGTAGCCATTGCAAAAGGACATTTTGGAGTTAGTATCTGTGGTGTTCTCTTAAAGAGACTCCATATGTGACAGAGACAACATGTTTTGATGTATAGCTATCTCACCTACAGGCACGTAGGTATGCTTACAGAGAATAGTATGTGTGGTTACAGGAAGGCACAGGGCCAGCTATTTGGCTGTGTCAACGCCACATGGAGCATTACTATCAACTATGCAGGTTTCCATGCATCTTCTGATGATTGCATAAATGTAGCACATGCTGAATGTACATGGAGGAGTCCAACATGGGAGTATCATTTTAAAGTTTTGTGCTTTGCTTGCATATGATGTTTGTGAGTATGGCACTATACTGAACCTATGTCTCTGTCTCTTGCAGCATCTACCGAGGGCAGGGAAGGACGGGGGACGGACACTAGTGGGGAAGCTTCTGGCACAACTGCTACACATGAGTTCACTGATGTGACCAGTGCCTCCGAGGGGGACAGGAGTGCCCTGGATGATTCACGGCCGGAAACACCAACCTCCACATCTTCAGACTCCAGCGGTGACTCCTCGGTGTTGGCGGGCACAGGAAGTTCCAGATCTGCCTCTTCTTCCGCCACACATTGGCCAGTGCCCACCCTCCCGGATGCTCCCACAAGTGCTCTCCGTGCACGCAGCCCTAGGAAGGGTAGTCTCCTTCCCCCCAGGCACTGCTGCCCCTGCCCCTGTCTCCCCTGCTGCCCTCAGTGTGGAGGCGGTAGACCTTTTGCGCCAGCTGTGTGTGGGTCAGACTGCTCTCCTGAATGCCTTCCAGGATCATGACAAGAAGTTGGCACAGGTAGTTGCCTTCATGGAGGGCATTCATTCTGACGTGGGTGGCCTACACCGAACTGTCCAGTCTTTGTCCTCCACAGTGACGGCAGCCATTCAGCAGTCACAGGCTCCCAGTCCAGCTCCTGTCCCTTCAGCAACCACCCTGCCAGTGGCACCACCTGACAAGAGTGCCCACACACCAGAGCCCTCAGGCATCAAGTCCTCCACACGCAGCACACAACAGCAGCACTCGAAGCGTACCAGACCACAGACACCATCACCACCACACAAAACGGGCACACATGAGCGCAAAACCAAAAGCCCATCACGTGACACTCAGGGGCATCAGGCTAAGAAGCAGGCATCAACATCACATTCATCAAAATCACCACCATCCAAGGGCACTCCCATCCCGACACCTGCTCCCAAAGACCCACAAACACTTGCCCTGTCTGCTGTGAGCCTGGTGCCTGCAACGACTAAGCCCAAACACATTTCAAAGGCAGATTCACCCACAACGTCAACTCCCACCCACACCCCTGTGAAGCAGGGACAAGAGAGCAAAGTGGGGGGTTTACCTCGACAACAGGGGATGCAGGGGAAGAGGCAAGGCCACCCCAAGCGTACCACCAGGTCCAGCAAATCCCCACGGGGAGAGCCACCTGCACCTGATACACCTTTGGTGGTGAGTGAGGCTGTTGTGCCCACCTCACTTCCCACTCCAGCCAAGACACTTGTGGGCTATCGAATCCCCAAAAAGTTGAGACCCAGCCCTCAACATTCACCCTCAACCACTGTGCCTCCACGCAGCATGTCTCCACCTCCCTGTGCCACCACTCCACCCGGTCCAAGCAGCCCTCAGGCTCCCACAGCCACGGAGGCCTCTACCTCAGCCGGTTCTCTCTCCCAGGTCCAGTCCTCCAACTGGCACCGACAATCAGCCCCCTCCTAGTTCAACTTAAAGCCAAATATTTAAGCCAAGTCCTCCTCCCCACACTATTTCTCCAACAGCGGTGCCAGGACTGCCCATATGTAGCCCCTGAGCTGTGGTGATTCCCATGGCAGTGGATGGTGTTACCCATTTGATGTGCAAGTTCTCATGCACACATGTGCATACTAGGAATTTGTACTGGCCAATGGCCTTGCTGTTTTGTACTTTTGATGCCCATTTCCTGTGCAGTTTGTCATGCACACATGTGCATACTAGGAATTTGTACTGGCCAATGGCCTTGATGGTTTGCACTTTTGATGCATATCTGGATATTATGTAATAAAGACTGTTACTCATGTTGTCTGCTTTATCGCTGCCCTTGCTAAATAAAACATTTTATGTATGGGTATAGGTTCATGTGACACATGCTCTGTATGCCACTTTCACATTTGCAATTACTTTATTTACTTTTTCAGAGGTTGCCAGAGGTGACAGGCACTTTTGTTCTTCTTGACTCTGAGGCTTGAGGGTGCAATGATGGTTGTTTGTGATGATCTACTCTTATCCTAATCATTCTATGGTCAGGTTTGCTAAATTGTACACATGTCATGTTAGGATGCAATACCACAACAGAGGTGAATTCTATCCACAGGATTACTTGCAGGGTGGCCAGGGTACGTCATATCTGTGGGATCTTTCTTGATGTGTGAACAGCAGTGTTGATGTGTAGTCGTCTTGTGTAGGCCTGTCTTCATAGTCACATGGGTACATTTGAATGTGTGCACTTGAGTAGTCATACAGTGTGATTGGCCTGTCATTGTCAGTAGTGTTGAGGTGTATGTGCCCCTGCACATGCCAACTACACACATGTATGATCCATGTAATGAGTGCCTGTTTGTTTACATTGTCAGACATGTGCTTCAAATTGTGGACACATGGAGGAGTTGTAGGTTGAGCACTGTGCAGTGTGTCGGTGTGTCCTTGCACTCCTGGGGGACACTTACTTGTTGTCGCTGTCAGTTGTGAGTATGCAGAGTGTTTCACTGCAAAGTCTGTGTTGTGTTTTGTTGATCAGCCATAGGTCTTGTATAAGTTTGTGCTCACTGTGCTGACCTGCTCAGCCACACTGACATTATTTGTGAGTTTTCTCATGCATTGCTGTCACTTGACACATTTTTGGGACAAGTATAGTATGTGGTATGAGGAGTCATACCATCCCCTATGGGTGCTTCTGATGCCTACACATTGTGAGTTACACCTCTATGTGTTTTTGCACTGTACACTCCTCACCTGTCCAATACTGATGTACACACCACTTCAGTCTCATGTCTTCCACCCCATGCCTTGCCAGTGTGTGACCCTCCCCAACACTTCATAGTGTGACACTATACTGTGGGA
Organism: Calotriton arnoldi; assembly: GCA_963921515.1. Classification (NCBI taxonomy): domain Eukaryota; kingdom Metazoa; phylum Chordata; class Amphibia; order Caudata; family Salamandridae; genus Calotriton; species Calotriton arnoldi. The sequence goes on along the minus strand of CAWUFW010012366.1, from coordinate 92,800 downwards.
GGATGATCTGTGTACAGGACCAATGTGCCACTCAGGACAGTTTCACAATTAGTTATGTGTTATTTTCTTCTACTTGGTTGCAGTCATGGTTGCTCATGTGCAATGCATATGTTTGAGCAGCACAGTCCTCTAGTCATGTTGTTTGCATCTGGGTTTTCCTGAGTTGTGCAGCTGTGGGTGATGGCTAAGCTGTATGTCTGTTTGCTGAAGTACTGCTACCCTTCCTGAGTGTGATGTGATCTGTGTGCTGTGATGATTTGTGGTGTGGAAGTTCATGGTGGGGCACTCAGATATGTGTGCTAGTGGTTTTGTTGGTGTTCACACACTGCTTACTGTGCATGCAGTGCTGTCAGTATATGTTGCCTTGTACTTGCCTGGTGTGCATCCCCTTGATGTCCAGCTGCGTTGACTATGTGATGAATTGTTTTTTGCATATGTTGTGTTTTTGTGGTTGATGGATGCAGTGTTTGGACTGTGTTGGCTCTTTCTACTGACAGGTGCATGTGTGTGTGATGTTCTTTTTGCATGGCATTGTGTGAGAGTAGTTTGTGCATTGTAATACATTCAGATGTGTGTTGAATGTGTAGTGTGCATTTCTTGTGTGAATGTCACATGCAGCAATGTGGAGTTTTGTTCATGAGCCTGTTTTGAGTGCACAATAGTGCTATGTCCTCCTATATTTGATCTGTCACTTGTCAGGATTGTGCATGTGCATGCTTGTGGTACACATTGACACAAATGCTCACTTGATAACTGGTGTGGTGTCTATGTCTGTGTTAGCTGATTTGTCCCATTGATCACAGTTAGTGTTCATGATTGGCATTTGATAATGCAATTTTTGATTGGGTTGGGGTATGGTGTCTGTGCATTTGTCCAGAGTGAAAATGTTGTGTATTCCTGTTCTGTCTAGGGTCACATTGCCTATCCACTGTTTGCCTGCACATGGCTGAGCTTGTTGGACTTCTTTGGATGTTGTTTGTGAGATTTGTGTTTGGCTATTGGTTTTTGATCAGCATTGGTTCAGACATCCCTGAGTGGGAATCTGACATTTGTAGATACACACCAGGGTGCGTGATTGGTTGTAAGGAAACTCACAGGACCTTATTTGCACCTTTATGTGTGTTTCTCACAGGTGTTGAGTGTTGCAGGTGTGAGGTGGGTAGATGAGGGGTATGTGTGAAGGTCCTACTTGGGTTTGACAGTCAGGGAGTGTGACAATGAGCCACGTGTGTTGTGCCGGTGGCATACACATGTTAAGGTAGTTGACACAGATGTGGGGCTGGTCACTGTATGGCTTCTGACACTTCCTATCATTCCTGTGCCTATGCATAGCTTGCAATGCTGTATCCCAGAGATATTGCACAGATGTCACTTTGGTTTAATTTCAATCACTGTACCACCCATGTCTGATTTGATGGCCTAAGGGTAGTGTGATATGTTCCTCCTCTTGCATGTCATGTACAAATGCTATGTGGCTTGCTCCATGGTTTTCCAGCACTGTGCACTCCACTTTGGGGTAGTCCATTTATTGTCATACATTGCTGCTGACCTATGGTATGTGTATGTGGCAGAGTGTCAGTGTGGGATCTGTCTGAGGGACTTGACATGCAGTGTGAACAGTTCAGTGGTTGTTAATATGCAGAGTGAGTCTTCATTTCTTAATTTACTCTGTTTGATTCACATGAGTGGAAGGCAGGTCTGAGGAGGAGGGTTGTCCAGCCCCCGACCTTCTGTGCAGGGTGTTCATCTTCACCCCCACCTTCCCAGTCAATCTACCTTGCCCTTTGATGTGTGAGGTGCGAGGTCGAGCCACACCTGGCTGCTAAATAGTGCATTGAGGGGGGAGCACAATAGGGGCACACAGCATGTGCATAAATGGATGTGGGAAGCGTGCTGTGGGCTGTGGCCATCTGATGTGGCCCACCATGTGGATAGGGTGAAGGTGGAGCCCTGGGAAGCTGCCCAGACTGCCCATGCCTGGCACCAGCCCTGCCTACTACATTGTGCGCAGGTTTTCCCGTGTCTTCACTGCTGCGGTGACGTGACCGGGACATTGCAGTGATTTCGATGTTGATGGGTGACCCCGATGCGGAGGTGTAGATTTCTAGCAAGCTGGACATGTGTGAGTACACTGGGGATATGTTCCTGTCTCCACCAGAGTGTCTGATGTGGACAGGACCCATACTTCAGCACAGGAGTTGTGTGTTGTGGTTGTATGCGGAGATGTGTTATTTACGTACCTGCGGTGTTGACGGCAGCGGCGTCTTATCTGCTGGTAGTGGATCAGGTACAGCAGCGGAAGGGCTTGAAGAGCTGGATCCATAGCGGTCAGAAACGCGTAGAGGTGGCCGGGATTCGAGTTTCGCTCTCCGCAGTGGTGCTTCCGCCGTCTCCGAGTGGCTGGTTTCTCCGCTGCGTTGTGATGGGCTGTTTGAGGCATCGTGATTTGTACGGCGGTCGTAATGTCATTCCGCACGGCGGTCTTTCTCTATTGGCTCCCTCCGCCACTGTTGCGGAAGGAAATTCCTGGCGGATCCCGAAACTCCGCAGCGGACGGGAAATGGGCTATCTTTGACCATTGTAATACGGCGGACGCGAGGACCGCCGCTGGAGTGCAGAAATGGACGTTTTCCGCCAGCACCGCGGATGTGCCAAACACCGCCATTGTAATCGGCCCCATAGTTTTGTTTCTCACAAGAAACAACCTTAAACTTTGTAATTTCTTCAGCAAACTTCTCAGTAGTACTATCTTTCACCTCTTCTTCAACACCTACGCTTTTCAAACTCTCACTTTCTCTACACTCCTCTTGAGGACCAAAGAAACGAAACTCTATATCATCTGAAACTTTTTTTACATCCAATACTGAACCATGCAAAAGAGCAGTGTTTATTTCACTTATAGATAATGCAGGACTTTTTACATAGTACAATCTTCTCACTAACTTCCGCATTTCTGAGTGATGTACTGCTAACATTCTTAAATGATGAAAAGTACTTCTACACACTTTTCTAGAAAGACAAGCCAGAGAATGACCCTGCAAGTTACTATATTTTCTCACTTTACAAGGATCTAGTCCTTGCAACATCTTAATCTCTTTTTTAACACTTTTTTTTACCATAATCTCGTAAGAAATTTCATAATATATCAATAGATTCCTGTTGTATACTACAAATACTACTACAATCCCACCTATACACTGGAGCTTGTGTACTTCTCCCTTGAACTTCTTCAGCTATTACTTGTTCCACATTTCTAGGAACCATCTTTGCTTTTTCAATTGGACAACCGTTTTTAACCTCATAACAACCCCTGGTATCAACTGCATGAATTAATGTAATTTGTTGAAAATAGCTTTCTTCATTAAAAAAGGTTCAGCACTAGAAGTGTGCATCCATTCACCCGAATTTGTTTTGCAGAAGTTAGTTTTATTAACCAGTCTTTTTCTTTTACTTTTTTCCTTCATAAACTGCATTGTTTTATTCAATGTCTTCATTCTCTTCAATACTAATATAAACAATCTTCTTTTCAATTTAAAAGCCTTTTCGACTACACTTTCAATCTGTTGTTTTTTCTTGTAAAATGCTGATCTTCTTTTATATTTTTTGCAATCTTTCAATAAATTTTGTAGTACTCTGCTTTCATACATTCTCTTCCTAATGTCTTATATTCTTTCATCCTTCTTTCAATATAGATTGTTTTCCCATAACCTGATTTTCCATTAATTTGTCCTTTTTCGTTTCCTTCTGATTGGTTGTACAACTTTTCTTTCTCATTTCCCCATAATGAAAATGTATTACATTCTTAAAAACTCTTTTAACAAATTCTTTAGTTCTCTTACCAGACGTTTTTTTCTTCAATGTCACATGTTGTACTTCATCTAATTTCTGCTTTTCTCTCTCCTTTAAATATTACTGTTTTTTTGTTGTCTTTTCTTTTGCACTTTTCTTGTCATTCTGAATTTTTCTTACTAATTATGGAGAATATCTATAAAAAAGAAAAGTTTAAATGGTTTTGTTAAATAATTTACTATTATTAAAATAATTATATACAAATATTCTTATGTATAAATAAAGAAATATTTTTAATTGCACTCCAAACCCATATCAGGCACTGCATAATTCCTACAATTAGAACAAATCACAAGCTATACAACAAAATCACAGAGCACAACTAAAGGATTTCTCTACTGCTACCCAAATCAAATCTAATTTGCAGTCTGTCAACTTTTAAGGCCTGCATAATGTTGTGATTGGGGTATGTCTCTACTTGCACATGTATTCTCATATGTGTTATACATTTGAAGATGCTTTACATATAAAACAGAAGTATACATATATTTGTATGCTTTTTTATATATAGTACACTAGCAAAAAGCACAGACTCATACATGCTTGGTTTCAAAAAGATAATAAAATTTACAGCACAAACATGTAAAGGGTTGCTGCTTTGTTTTTACCTACACTCAATACCTAACTATTACTCCTTTCTATATCCTTCTTCTTTCTTTCTATACCTCTCTTCTCTCTTTCTTCACCCCTGTTCTCTCTTTCTGCACTTTTCTTCACTGTTTCTACACCCCTCTTGAATGTTTCTGCACTACTTAAATCTGTTTCTACAACTCTCTTCCTCTTTGTGCACCCCTTGTGCCTCTTTGTGTACCTCTATTGCTTCTTTCTGCACCTCTCTTGCTTCTTTCTGCATCCCTGTTGCCTCTTTCTGTACTCCTGTTACCTCTTTCTGCACCCTTCTTCCATCTTTCTGCATCTCTGTTGCCTCTTTCTGCACCAGTGTTTCCTCTTTGTGTATCTCTGTTGCTTCCTTCTCAACTTTTCTTGCTTCTTTCTGCAACTCTATTGCTTTTTTATGTACCCTTCTTCCCTCTTTCTGAATCCTTCTTCCCTCTTTGTGCACCTCTGTTGCCTCTTTCTGCACCCCTCTCCCCTCTTTCTGTACCTCTCTTATCTCTTTCTACACCTCTCTTGCTTCTTTCTGAACTTCTCGCACTTTCTCTATCCCACTTCCCTTTTTCTACATCTCTCTTAGTTTTTCTCCACTACTCTTGCTTCTTTCTGCACTTCTACTACCCTTTCTGCACCCCTCTTACCTCTTCCTACATCCTTCTTCCTTCTTTCTGCACTTATCATGCCTTTTTCTGCACCCCTGTTCCCTTTTTCTGCACCTCTCTTGCCTATTTCTGCAACTGTCTTGCCTCTTTCTGCAGTTGTCTTGTCTTCTTCTGTACATCTGTTGCTTCTTTCTACACCTCTCTTGCAAATGTTTACACCTCTCTTGGTTCCTTCTGCACCCCTCTTGCCTCCTTCTACACCTCTGTTGGTTCCTTCTGCACTGCACTTCGATCTTTCTCCATTTCTTTTGCCTGTTTGTGTACTTCTCTTGCCTCCTTCTGCACCTCTGTTGCTTCTGTCAGCACTTCTCTTGCTTCTTGCTTATTTATGTTGACTATGTTCAATACTTAACTACTAGTAAAATGGTAAAGCAGCAGCAGCAGAAAAGTAATGTTTAACATATGTTACGTGACAAATTAGTGATTATAATACTTTGTAAGACTCTCTGGAAAACTTCACTTGAAGTGCACTAAATAAATCTAAGTGTCTCTTTGAAATATGAAGTGCACTCTTTCAACTTTTAATGTCTTCATGGTCTTCTGTTTAAGATATGTCTGATCTTGTACATATATTGTGATATGTCTTATACATCTGAACATAGTATACATATAAAACACAACTAAACATCTATTTGTATGTTTCTTTGATATATGATACTACTAACAAACAGTACAGACATATGCATGCATGTTTTTAAGAACATTGTGACACTTACACCAGAGACATATGAAAGGTTGCTGCTATATCTTTTACTAGGCCCAACACCCTTATATAGTCATAGTGCCTGAGTGATTACATGAGTGTAGGTGTAGTGTCTATGAAATTAGAGGACTGCATGAGTACTACCTGAGTGATTAAAGAACTGCATAGGTAATGCTTACGTGATTCCATAACTGCATGGGCAGTGCCTGGGTGATTGGAGGAGTACATAGGTACTGTCTGAGTGATTGAAGAACTGCATAGGTAATACCTGGGTGATTATATGAGTGCAAAGACAATGCCAGCATGATTAGACTAATACACAGATGCTGCCTTGGTACATCGAAGAATACATGGATAGTGCCTGACTGATTGGAACAATGCATAGATAGTACTTCAGTGATTGCATAGTGCAAGAGTTCTGCCTGGGTCATTACATAAGTGCATGTGTAGTGGCTGGATGATTGAAGCACTGCTTACGTAATGCCTGTCTGATTGCATGAGTGCAGGGATAATGCCTAGGTGATTGCATGAGTGTAGGGATAATACCTGGGAAATTACATGTGTGCAGAGGTAGTATCTAAGTGAATGCATGACTGCAGAGATAGTGCCTGTGTGATTCTATGAGAACAAGAGTAGTGCCTTGGTGAATACAGGTGTAGTAAGGTAGTGCCTGGGTGATTGCATAAGTTCATAGGTAGTGCTTAATTAATTTTATAAGTATAGGTACTGGCTGAGTGATTGAATGTGTGCATAGATACTGACAGGGTGATTGGAGGAGTGCAAGGGTAGTGCCTGAGTGATAGAACTAGTATATAGCTAATACATTGGTGATTGCTTGAGTTCAGGGGTAATATCTGATGGACTACATGAGTACATAGAAAGTGCATAGGTGATTTCATAAGTCCATCGATACTGCCTAGGTGATTAGAGTACTATTGTGATAGTGCCTCAGTGATTGGAGGACTGTAAAAGTAGTGCCTGGGTAATTTTATAAGTGCATGGGCACTGCCTAAGTGATAGGCCGAGTGCATAGATTGTGAAAAGGTAATTGGAGGAGTGCAAGGGTATTGCCTGGGTGATTGAACCAATATGTAGCTAATGCATTGGTGATTGCTTGAGTTCAGAGGTAATATCTGGGGACTACAGGAGTACATTGAAAGTGCCTGTGTGATTTTATAAGTGCATTGGTACTGCCTGGGTGATAGGAGTAATACTGTGGTAGTGCCTCAGTGATTGGAAGAGTGTAGAGGTAGTGCCTGGGTGATTTTATAAGTGCATTGGCACTAGCTAAGTGATTGGAGGAGTGCACAGATCGTGAAAAGGTAATTGGAGGAGTGCAAGGGTATTGCCTGGGTGATTGAAACAGTGTATAGCTAAAGCATTGGTGATTGCATGATTACAGAAGTTATGTCTGGGGGATTAAAGGAGCACATAGGTAATACCTGGGGATTCCATGAATGCAGGGGTAATATCTGGGAGATTACAGGAGTACATAGGAAGTGCCTAGGTAATTTTATAAGTGTATGTGTAGTGCCTGGGTGATTGAAGTAGTACTGCAGTAGTGCCTGAGTGATTGGAAAAGTGCAAGGGTAGTGCCTGGGTGATTGAATCATTGTATAGCTAATGCATTGGTGATTACATGAGTGCAAACATAATGTCTCGGGGATTAAGCAGTACAAACATAATGCCTGTGTGTTTGCATAAATTGAGGGATAAAATCTGGGGGATTACAAGAGTACACAGAAACTGCCTGGGTGATTTTATAAGTGCATGGGTACTGCCTGAGACACTGGAGTATTACTGTGATAGTGCCTGAATGAGTGAAAAAAGTGCAACATCCTGAAAGCATGCATGCATATGTCTCTACCACAACACTATGCACACCTCAAAAATTCACAGAACAAACTTCACATTTAAAGCAAACACCAAAAATGATGTGGCATATTTCAACTGTACCTCTCTAGAGACTTATAAAAAGTAGCGTAGTCACTAATACCTGATCTCAACATTTTTTAAACCACACTATTATGCTCCATCTTCACCATTCTACTACTACTCACAGTGTTCAGCCTACCACATAAAAAGCAACAACACCTCTTTGTTATACATCATGCACCTTAAAATGTATATATCCTGAAAAGATCATTAGAGGAGTGCAAGGGTATTGCCTGGGTGATTAAACCAGTGTATAGCTAATGCATTGGTGATTGCATGATTGCAGAAGTTATGTCTGGGGGATTAAAGGAGTACATAGGTAATACCTGGTAATTCCATGATTGCAGGGGTAATATCTGGGAGATTACAGGAGTACATAGGAAGTGCCTAGGTAATTTTATAAGTGTATGTGTAGTGCCTGGGTGATTGAGGTAGTACTACAGTAGTGCCTGAGTGATTTGAGGAGTGCAAGAGTAGTGCCTGGGTGATTGAATCATTGTATAGCTAATGCATTGGTGATTACATGAGTGCAAAGATAATGTCTCGGGAATTAAGCATTACATACATAATGCCTGGGTATTTGCATAAATTGAGGAATAATATCTGGGGATTCCAAGAGTACACAGAAACTGCCTGGGTGATTTTATAAGTACATGGGTACTGCCTCAGACATTGGAGTAGTACTGTGATAGTGCCTGAATGAGTGTAAAAGTGCAACATCCTGAAAGCATGCATGCATATGTCTCTCCCACAACACTATGCACACCTCAACAATTCACAGAACAAACTTCAAATTTAAAGCATACACCAAAAATTATGTGGCATATTTCAACTGTACCTCTCTAGAGACTTATAAAAAGTAGCGTAGTCAATTCAATTCTTCTTTATTTCGATCACACTGATCATAAAAGACAATTGTAAAATTTACAGTATCATCATAAAAGGTTAAATAGTGAAATATGATTTAAAAGAAAAACAGCAATACAGCTACATCACTTAGCAGTTAGCATTTAACAATGGCGTAAAGAGTAGTATCAGTGCGAGATCATAAAATTATTAAAAATTCCAATTAACAACTGCTTATAAAACCATTGTGGACATTATCAACTCAAATACACAGAAATGGACAGGTTACAGGGTTCTACAAGTGAGAGATAATGTTATGTTAGCCTTTTTAACAAGGGAAATAAAGGTAAATATAGATCAGAATGACGAAACTATCATATGCCTATATTCCTAATTAACACTATATCGCTAAAATCGCCCCAGGCTAATCTAATCTTGATGACGTCTGTGCAATAGGCTGTAGAAAGCCCCCTGTTGAATTCTGAACTGCAGGAACAATGGCAGACACATCTTACTAAATGTTACTGCTTGGCGTTGTCGCCTGCTGCAAAAAGTTGGTACGAATTCGCCACATCCAATTTAGAAATTTTGCTATGGCTATCACAAAAGGCTCATTGGTGTTAGTCTTCAATATTCTTAGTGCTATAGCACATGACCTTGTTCCCATATTGACACATATTGGTTTTAACCATTTGTCCCGTGGTGCCTTGTAAGCTGGGCATACAAATAGAATATGTGGGACTGATTCTTCCTGCTCGATACAATATGGGCATTTACTGTCGGAGATGTTGTGCCACTTGTAGGTGAAGGTATTGACCGGAAGTGTGCCTACGCGGAATTGATAAAAAAGTCTCCTATCGTACGGCGTAATTATGACATCCCAGAAGTTTTCATACGAGGGACTTAGTGTATGCTCCATGAAGATACCAGTCAGTGAGGGGTTCCTAACGGTACGTGTGCTATTTGTTTTGACCATGGACCAATATGCCTCCTTTAAGTCTTTTTTTGATGGAAACCGATTACCGGCTGGATCATCCCAAAGGTGGCTCAGGCCCATATTCACCAATGTACACTTCACCTTTTGAAGCCAGGTTATCTTACATGATGTGTCGGCTGCTCTAACATCCTGTAGTGCTTTGGCGTAATGCGATAATTCCGGGGTAGACCATAATCTACGCCAAAATGCAATTGGTCTAAACCTTGCTACCTCATCCAAAGTGCTTCATCCCAAGTCGAAATAAAGGGGCTTGAGTGGAGTGTTTTGTGGGAGACCCGTAAGGCCTCTCACAAATTTGTTCTGTGCTGTAACTAACGATGATAAGTTGTCAAAACCCCAGAGTTCCGCACCGTAAAGTGTGGAAGCCCTAACTTTAGTATTATAGATCTTTAATAATAGGTCTATCGGTTTAGTTTGTGAGAGCTTATGTTCTTTTAATAGAGCTCCTGCCAATTGACGATGTTTGAGGGCCAAAAGTTCGATCTGGGGTTTCCAGTTCAATTTGCTACCTATGGTGATCCCTAGGTAGGTAAAAACATCCGTTTGTTCAAGTTGCTCCATGTTCAAATAGACCCTACCCTTTACAGCTTTACGTTTGTGAAGGACCGTGAATTTTGTTTTGTTCACATTTATCACCAAATCATGGTCCTTACAAAAAACCTCAAAACGCGTCAGCGCTCTCTGCAGCCCTACTTGGGTTTTCGAGATGATAAGAGTATCATCAGCGAACATGAGAATCGGTACCTTTGTACCTGCAAGGGAGGGAGCATCTGTCGGGTGTGAAGAAAAATAGTTGACGACCCCATTTAGAAATAATAAAAAAAGAGTTGGGGCCAAAACGCACCCTTGACGGACCCCTTTAGATACGGGGAACCGATTGGTGATGTTACCCTGTGGGCCCCAATGCACTTGAGCGTAATTGGCCTCCTGTAGTCTCACGACAACAGATAATATATCAAGTGGGATCCCAAGGTCTTTCAAGACTGCCCATAATTTGTTGCGAGGGACCATATCGAATGCGGACTTGAGGTCCACAAAAGCAGCCTAAATGGTGCCTCCTGCAATCGTTACAACACGCCAGTATATTAGGATGAAACGGAATACCTGGTCAATGGTGCTTACATGTGAGCGGAAACCTGCTTGTAATGGGGTTAGTATATCCCTTTCAATGATCCAGGTCTGAATTCTTCCCAGCACTAGCCGTGCCATGATCTTTTGGATAGAGTCTATTAGACTAATTGGCCTATAGTTACTGAGGCTGGATCGATCCCCCTTTTTATAAATGGGTAGGATTTCGGCCCCAAGCCAGGATTCAGGTATTGGGGCTCCACTAGCGATTGCATTTGCTAGCAACTGTATATACTTTAACCAGTTGTCTCTGTCCTGTAAGGACAGATCTGCCGGTATGCAATCTGGGCCGGGGGCTCTTCCTTTTGGTACTGCTTTCAATACCGACTTAACCTCCCTATATCAAAAACACGGCCGAATCAGGTTTGGGAGTTTGGAACTGGTCATCTATGCCCCCACAGCTTCAGCTGCAAATTGCGCCTCGAAAAATGAAACCCACGTATCCGGTCCTACATGGTTTTGAGGTGTTGGCCCTTGTCCACCTCTACCCCATTTGACTAATTGCCAAAACTTCTGCATGTTTTTCTCATTGCTGGCCTGATAAAGCTCTTTCCATCTTTGCTCATCCCATTTCTTCTTAGCTATAAGTTGGATGGCTCTATAACTCTTTCGTGCATGTTTGACTCTACACATTTCTTTCGTTTTGATTGCTATAACTAGTTGCTTGTAGGCTTCTCTGCATGCTTTGTTATACCACTTGGCATGCAGAGGTGTAACCCTGCTGCTTTGTTTTTGAGATTTTTCAAAATAAGACTTTATTTTGCCAAATAAGTATTCGTGAGCTTGAGTGATGCAGTCGTTTAAATTGCCCTGTGCAGTGGCATTATGAAGGTCTACCAGGGTTTTAACAACAGCTGCACTTATCTGTACGAGTGAACGGTCGTTGTCCAAAACCCTGTCCCATTTGACCCACCTCATGTCGTTACAAATCAGGGCGTCTGCTGTCGTGCACTGGGTTACATGTTGCTGAGCCATTGCAAAACCTGGAGCCTGCATCTTTAAAAGGAGTGGGTTATGGTCACTTTCGGCTCTCTCACATACCTCCATATCGATGAGGAACGACCAGTGTTCTAGGTTAATAAGGAAGTAGTCTATGCGACTACTTCTCTGGCCGTTACAGTATGTGTGGGAGCCTACTCTATCTGAGGGAGTTCTCCCATTTATTGCCCAAATACCCCGCTCCATACATAAAGCTTTTAGTTGTAGGGCTGCATCTGTCCATTTCCTGATTGGGGGCAACTCTAGTGAGGGAATGTTCCATTGAGCATCTTCTTCTACACTAAGGTTGCTATCCTCTTGATGAAGGGGCTCAAAGGTGGTGTTAAAGTCACCTGCTATCACCAAATTGCTTGATCCTCTGTAGTCATCTAGGAATCTATCTAGTAGGGAGACTGTAGTAGACAGTCTGCCGCCCGTAAGACCTCTCGCGTACACATTGATTACCATTAAATGTGATTGGCAATTTGATCGAAAATGGCCACTATGTCGGGACTATCAATGTACACTTCCTCAATCTTGTAACAAGAACTCTGCCTAACCCAAGTGGTGAGCCCTCCTGATGGTCTACCTTTCTGCCCACTAATTGCTGGTTTGAAAATGTTTAAGTAACCTGGGCAGTGTATTGGGTTAATTGACCATGTTTCCTGAAAGGCACAAATATCCTGTGCTTCTATAAATTCTGACCAGGCCAAGGAAGATGTTTTAGATTGCAAGCCCGCAATGTTCCAGGAAGCATATGCCAACTGGACGGGATCTTGCAACTTTGAGGAACAGGGTAAATCAACCAGGGTACTTTCCTTTGGGCCATTAAGCATGGCAGCTATTTCCGGGTCGAGACTACTGCTAGAGGAAGAAGATGGGAGACGGCTTATAACTACCCCGCCTTGTTGTGCAACTTCATTCAATTGGGGTGAGGGGTGGATGTTCCTTAACCTTCAATCATTATTATTTAGAATGGATCCCTCACTACGAGTTAAGTCAGGATTGCTGGTACTTAGTATGTTTAGTTGGACTGGAGGGTTGTACTTCATCCTGATTTTAGTTGTATTCTGGTGTGAGGTCCTAATAGCAAAAGCTACTAGATTATCAACCAAGTCAGTGCTAACCAATGTTAGGCAAACATAATCAAAATTAGAGCCTATAGCGATATGCCTTTTGGCTGAAAGTATATCTTCCCTAATGATCGATCTACATTTTCTCACGTGTCTGAGCCATTGTATACTTTTATTAATTAGGGATTGTTCGTCTTCTTTGATTAAGCTAGGTGTTGGTTTGGGGACGTTGGTTAGGAAGATTTGCCTTTTTGAGATGCTGGATGTTGGTTTCTTGTAACTAGGGTGTTCCTCTATTGACGTGAATCTTATGTAAGGATTGGTTCTGGTAATCATAGAATGATCTGCGTGGCCTTTCATGCTTTGTGGTCCTAAACCGCTCGGCCTATCTAAGTTAAATTGGGTTGGTAGGGGGATATGGGCCGAACCTTTGTGTGGTGTGGATCTATTTTTACTATATGGGTGATGATTCCCAAGATTAACATTTGAAGCCCGACTTTTCATGTCTGTGCTAGAGGTGTTCATTTCTCTGGTCTTGGGCTGCTGTGGCATGATCGGTCTTTCCTCTGTGCGTGGTGTACTTTGTGTCATTGATTTTATAGAATCAGTTAGCCTGCCAATCATACCCTTAAGTGTGTTGACTTCTTCCGTTAGTTTGTTTGTCTGGGCCATTAAGTCCACAATCTGGCTAATCAACTGATCCAAACACGGATTCTTACACAAGTGAGGAGAGGCTGGGACGTGTGCAGTGACTCCTGTCCCAACTGTGGGCTGTTGGTCCAAAGCGTCATCAATCATACCTACTAAGGGGGCAAATCTGTTAGTGCACTCTAGTGGTGTATCGGATTGACTTGTGTTATGTGTGTTAAAACTTAGAGGTGGTGAATGAATACTCACTATGTGAGATGTATCATCATGGTTACTCAGTGCAGGCCTCTTGGCTGATGGTCTTTTAAACATTTCTGGGATGGATAGTGCTCCCCTTTGAGTAGTGAGACTGGGGGGGTTGCTTATCGGTGGAACCCCCGTCGGGGCCCACGGGGCTGCTAAGATGTCTTCGCACTCACTAATTAAATTATCGATGGGACCCATAACACAATTACTGCCTTTAAACGTTGATTGTTTAGTCGACTTTTTGACCTTCTTGCCCTTCCTCGCTGCTCCTCCTCCAATGACTTCCATAGCTTTCCTTTTTCCCCACACCTCACTGTCCCAGTTTATAAGCTGTTACTTTATGCTAGGCCCATGCCAAAATTACCAAAGTTGTAACACAAAAGCAGCTGGTCTGTCTAGGGTACCAAGCAAGAACACCCCCCCATACAATAGTAATGAGAAGCGGAAAGCACTACTAAGGCACTACTAAGGGCGCATTAAGAGGCAAATACACATGAGCAGGCAAATATTAGCAGATATGAATATTGTTTAAATGTGGATAACCCGAGCTATCACGATAGCATTTGTCCTGAGGGGGACAAGGAATTGCTCAAAAGCAGGTCTTGGGCGGCCGGGAGAAGCACTATTTAGAAGGGTGGCCAGCGGTTATACCGTGAGCCTACATTGGCCAGAGCACAGAAAAACAGTACCTTGCATATGCTGCTTCTTGCCCCAGGAACCGATTGAAGGGGGGGTGGCCCTGCCCTGCCTCGTCCTGGCAATGACGGGCTAGGACGGGCCCGCCCTTGGCCCAGGCTTTGCCCGGGCGCGGCCCGTGCTGTGGGGGTTGAGGCAGCGCTATATGCGCCGGTAATGGCGCCTCTCCCTTGAAGGCAGCTGCAGGCAATGGCACGCGTTGCACCCTGGGGCTTGAAGTCCTCCCCAGGGTGTGCAGGTTAACTGGGCGGGCTGCGGCAGTGATTTTCAGCAACTCTGGGCGGCAGTCCCACAAAAGCGTGCCTGTCCGATAAAACTCTCTTCCCTCTCCGTTCAAAGTAGCGTAGTCACTAATACCTGATCTCAACATCTTTTAAACCACACTATTATACTGCATCTTCACCATTCTACTACTACTCACAGTGTTCAGCCTACCACATAAAAAGCAACAACACCTCTTTGTTATACATCATGCACCTTAAAATGTATGAGACATATGGAAATACATATACAAGTAGAAACATACTTGTGACAGAAGTCCATGTACACCTTTAAACTTAACAGACTCCACTTCAAATTTCAAACAAACACCTAAAATTATGCGGTATACTACAAATGTACATATCCACACACTAAAATAAACTACCATAATCACTAATCCATCTTCCAATATACACTTATTACTATGCAAAATCTATTTCTTACAACATTTAACTACAATATAAAAAACTACAATACACATCTCTACATTTAATAATATATTTCAAACATCACAGTTCTTGAATAATTTTTAAAGCTTAAAAATAAAGCTAATACATAATACACCTAAGAAATATATAACTCACCTTCCAAATTGATTTGTAGAATATGAAATATCAGGAAGTCATAAAAGATTTTCTTATGCACACAATCAATGTAATGCATCTCTCTCAATAAGGTAAAACCAGTAATGGCAAACTTTCCCTTCTTTCTCCACACAAATAAATGTAAGTAACAAATCACATTGCTTCCTACTTAATTTCTAATTGTAAAACACATTTCTACTGGTTAGACATATTGACCCTTAACAACTGACTTCTAAAAGTGCCCACACTGATTCTGGAATTTTTTTGGAGTCGCGATTCCACCGTGCACCAACGCGGTGGAACCGCGAATCCATACGGGAGTTCAAAAATATATTAGAAATAAAAATACCACTATTTGTTAATAACACACCACTTCTAAAGATAGTACTGACTTGGGAAATCTTACTTTAATATCATTAAACTTATATATAAATTACAATTCCACATTTTAAAACCTCAGATAACTTTCAACCCTTCCCCCCTTCTGTCTAATGCCTGTTTCCATAGCAACAGTTCATGGAACATTGAAGTGAACTGTCAAGTCACAAGTTCACCATATCTTCAAGTTCAGCACACAAGCTTACAAATGCAAACAGCAGGTGTGGTTGACACTTGTAAAATATGACCTTATCCTATCTACTGTACCTTTCAAATATTTTTTACTAACCAATAAGAAACATGCTTTGTAAAGAAAGTAACATGCACCCTATTTTTCAGTGTACAATCTTCTTAAACAGCAATCAATTCTCTACTTTTTAAAAAACAGCATGTTCTCCACCATTTTAGATACTTCTCATTCTACCAACTGACTACCTCAGCTACAGACATCTTTTCATTCCTTCCAGACATCCCTTCAAGATGCTTACAGTGTGGATTGTTGGACACAGCTATGTTTTCTGGTGCAAAAGATATGCTGAATGCAGAGGTATTGACAAAGACCTAGCTTTTCAAAATGGGGATATTAAATGGATTGCACAGGGATGATTAAAGTGGCACCAATTGATGCCTTTGGTTAAAACCATTTTCCATGTCCAACCCCCTGACCATGATCATGATTGTGCACTGTGGTGGCAATGACCTAGGCACATTGACTGGGGTAGGTCTGGAAATGCTCATGAAGGACACCTTTGTAAAATTGATGTTGCTTTTACCTCAAACTGTCTTTGTTTACTCTAATATATGCCAAAGACAGAAATGGAAGTGGTCAAATCAATTCTGTCCACAGATTGAAAAAGCTAGGAAAAATGTCAATAAAGCTGTTTCTGCATACCTAAGAGATCATAGAATGGGGTCCATCTACAATAACAATCTACGTTTTGATATGGATGACATCTACAGAAGTGATGGAGTACACTTCACAGATCAAGGAAACAGAGTCTTTCTCAACAACCTAAAGCTCTGCAGCCGCACTACATGTAGCTACAACAACTCATAATGGACACAAGGGCTCTTTTTAGAGCCACCCTATAACATAGTAGTGAATATCAATTTTTTTTTTCACATACATTTTTAAAAATATTTTTTTGTGGATTCTCACACCCGACGCGAATCTGCAAAAGCCTGCGGAAGCCGGCATTGCTTTTGGGCAAGGGGAGCTGCTAACATGCTGCTCCCCTTGCCCAAAAGCAATTCTGCTTTGCTTCGCGGCCCCCCCTCTCTACATTTTCAAAGCCCCAGGGAGGTGGTGGTCCCCGGGGCCCGGGGGTCCGCAATGGACCCTCGCACTTAATATACTGAATGCCCTGGGAAATTGGTGGTCCCCGGGGCAGCGTGGTGGGGGGGGCAATAGACCCCCATGCCTTGATTTTTTTTAAAAAGCCCCGGTGAGGTGGCGGTCCCTGGGGCTGCGGGGGGCCACGATGCCCCGCAACTTAATGATTAAAGCCCCGGGGAGGTGGCGATCCCTGGGGCGCTTTTTTATTTTATTAATAAAGCCCCGGGGAGGTGGCGGTCCCCGGGGGCTGCATGGGGGGCAAGAGCCCCCGCACCATTATTATATATTGCCCCCGGGGGCTTTAAGAAAACGTAGTGCGGGAGACCACACTTCCTTTTTTGAAAACATTTCTTCTGGATTCGCGCAACCAGCGCAACTCCGGCCAAAAATTACACACAAAAATGCTTTTTTGGGGCCCGGGGGTCCCTGTGGGACGCCCTGAGCAGACCTAGGGGGTCAGGGTGTTTCTACCCTGCCCCCTTTTCTTCATTTTTCACTTTATTTTTCCTTTTTCTTGTGACTCGGTTACCGAGTCACAAAATGGCTGCCAACACATTCTGCTTTGGAGTGTTTGCAGCTAATTAGAATGCAGCTCGTGCTCGGGAGTGTTCACGAATCCTCCTCGGTGCTCAGATATATAAATTTTAATTTTTTGATTTTCTCAGCAACTACTGAACGGATTTACACCATTTAAAAAAAAGGTCGCTTTCCGGACCAAGAGCTACCTTTTTGCCAAATTTGGTGTAATTCCGTACAGCAGTTCGGGCCATAGCCGTGTCTTAAGTTCCTATGGAAATTAACATGGGGAAAACGTGTTTTGGGACCCCCTTTTTTCTCGGCCCCGCTTGACGAATCACCCCGAAACTTTCAAGACAGGAGCTGACCTGAGTGAACCATTAGTTTTGAAAATTTCGCGAAGATTCGTCAAACGGCGCCAAAGATATTGGCAAAAGAAAAAACGCTTTTCGAATAGAAACAAGGTCCTAACTATAACTACCTACTGGCGACCGCCAGTAGGTAATATATATATATATATATATATATATATATATATATATATATATATATATATCTACTGGCGGTCGCCAGTAGATAGTTATAGTTACAACCTATTATCCATAGGAAATCCGCGACATTCTATTTGAAATAACTCTCTTGCCGGTTGACGTATCTTCGCGAAATTTTCAAACTTTGTGGCCCGCTCCGGTCCGCTCCTACCCTGAAAGTCTCGGGGGATTCGTCAAGCGGGGGCCGAGAAAAAGGGGGTCCCAAAACGCGTTTTCCCCATGCACTTTTCCATAGGAAACTTTAGACACGGCTACAGCCCGAACTGCTGAACGGAATTACACCAAATTTGGCAAAGAGGTAGTTCTTGGTTCAGAAAGAACCCTTTTTGTTAAATGGTGTAAATCCGTTCAGTAGTTGCTGATAAAATGAAAAGTAAAAAGTTAGTGATATCTATGGCCGAGTAGGGTCCGCGTACCCTCAGCGCACCCTGCGCGCACCGTCCCGATCACGAGCTGCATGTTAATTGGCTGTCAGCTGGCTGTCAACATTCCGATTCAGGAAATGTTGGCAGCCATTTTATCCCTCGGTAGAACCGAGGGACAGAAACAAGTGTGCAAAGCGCACAAAGGGGGCAGGGTAGAAACACCCTGACCCCTAGGTCTGCTCAGGGGTCCCACAAGGACCCCCTGGGCAAAAAAAAAATTTTTTTAAATCGGCAGGATGCGCTCAGGGTGCGCGAATCCTGCCGAAAAAAAACTCGAGCGCGGTCTCCGCGCCGATGTTAATTGGCCCCCGGGTGGCCCAAGTCCCTGGGGCATGGTGGGGGGATAATTTAATGTGTGGAGGGCCTCAAAGGGCCCCCAAGCCCCGGGGACCGCCACCCCCCGGGGCTTTTTTGAAAAATGGTGCGGGAGGGCTCTGAGCCCTCCCGCAGCCCCGGGGACCACCACCTCCCGGGGCTTTTTTTAATTAAAAATAAAACCAGTGTGGGGGGGCTCCAGCCCCCACACGCCCCGGGACCGCCACCTCCCCGGGGCACTAAACATTTTAATATGGGGGTCCGTTGCGGACCCCAGAGCCCGGGGACCACCACCTCCCCGGGGCTGTGTACTGAATGGGAGGGGGCCGCGCGGCCCCCTCCTGGAAGCCCTTGATGGCCCTGGGGACCACCACCCCCCAGGGCCGGCTCCTGCAGTGTCCCGGGGTGCCTACCCCCGGGACACTGTAGTTTGCTACTGGCAGGACGGGAGCCTCGCGGCTCCCGTCCTGCCATAGCAAACTGCTTTGGATATTGGAAGAGAGAGCAGGGAAACCTGCTCTCTCTTCCAATATCCAAAGCGATTGCTTTTCCACATGGGGAGCAGCATGTCAGCTGCTCCCCATGTGGAACTAGCAATGCCGGCTCCCAAGGGACGTGGGGAGCCGGCGGGACTGTGGGGGATTGGGGACCCCCACAGTCCCCAACGGAGAGGGCCAGCCCCGGGGGATGGGGTCCCCGGGGCAAGTAGTGGCCCGGGAGGGGGGCCACGCGGCCCCCCTCTCCAAAAAAGAGAAAAAAAAATGTACAAAAATAAAATGGAAAGGCCGGCCCCGGGGGATGGGGTCCCCGGGGCCTTAAAATGGCCAGAGGAGGGGGGCCACGCTGCCCCCCTCAAAATAATAAATATAGAGGCCATGCCCCGGGGGATGGGGTCCCCGGGGCCAATACAGGCCCAGGGAAGGGGGGCCACGCGGCCCCCTTCCCGTTGTTTTTGTCATTTAAAAAGGGGTAAGGCCCTGGGGGATGGGGTCCCCAGGGCCCAAAAGAGAAAAAGGAAGGGGGGCCACACGGCCCCCTTCAGGGGACAAAAAAACGATCGGGCCCGCAGACCCCGCCCCTTCCTTCACCACTCTGCAAACGCGCCCCTGGCGCGTTTGCAGAGGGGACAAATTCCCCTTGAATACTGGGGGTCCCTGGGGGCCAACTAGCCCACCAGGAACCTCCAGTATGCGCCAGGGGCTGCCTTGCAGAGACGTGTGAGAGGCCACACCCTTTTACACCTCTCTGCAACGCAGCTCTGTGGCGCTTTGGAGGTATATGGTGGGCTAGTTGGACTCCGGGGACCCTCAGGATTCAAGAGGACTTAATCCCCCAGACTTAAAACGCGCCACGGGGCGCGTTTGCACAGTGGTGAAGGGAGGGCGGGGCTTCAGGTGACATGTGTGCAAACAGGCCCCGTGGCGCGTTTTAAGATGGGGAAATAAATCCCTTCAATCCTGAGGGTCCCTGGGGGCCAACTAGCCCAACAGGTACATCCAGAAAGCGCCACAGAGCTGCGTTGCAGAGAGGTGTAAAAAGGGGTGTGGCCTCTCTGAGCAGACCTAGGGGGTCAGGGTGTTTCTACCCTGCCCCCTTTTCTTCATTTTTCACTTTATTTTTCCTTTTTCTTGTGACTCGGTTACCGAGTCACAAAATGGCTGCCAACACATTCTGCTTTGGAGTGTTTGCAGCTAATTAGAATGCAGCTCGTGCTCGGGAGTGTTCACGAATCCTCCTCGGTGCTCAGATATATAAATTTTAATTTTTTGAATTTCTCAGCAACTACTGAACGGATTTACACCATTTAAAAAAAGGTCGCTTTCCGGACCAAGAGCTACCTTTTTGCCAAATTTGGTGTAATTCCGTACAGCAGTTCGGGCCGTAGCCGTGTCTTAAGTTCCTAGGGAAATTAACATGGGGAAAACGTGTTTTGGGACCCCCTTTTTTTCTCGGCCCCCGCTTGACGAATCACCCCGAAACTTTCAAGACAGGAGCTGACCTGAGTGAACCATTAGTTTTGAAAATTTCGCGAAGATTCGTCAAACGGCGCCAAAGATATTGGCAAAAGAAAAAACGCTTTTTGAATAGAAACAAGGTCCTAACTATAACTACCTACTGGCGACCGCCAGTAGGTAATATATATATATATATATATATATATATATATATATATATATATATATATATATATTATCTACTGGCGGTCGCCAGTAGATAGTTATAGTTACAACCTATTATCCATAGGAAATCCGCGACATTCTATTTGAAATAACTCTCTTGCCGGTTGACGTATCTTCGCGAAATTTTCAAACTTTGTGGCCCGCTCCGGTCCGCTCCTACCCTGAAAGTCTCGGGGGATTCGTCAAGCGGGGCCGAGAAAAGAGGGGTCCCAAAACGCGTTTTCCCCATGCACTTTTCCATAGGAAACTTTAGACACGGCTACAGCCCGAACTGCTGAACGGAATTACACCAAATTTGGCAAAGAGGTAGTTCTTGGTTCAGAAAGAACCCTTTTGTTAAATGGTGTAAATCCGTTCAGTAGTTGCTGAGAAAATGAAAAGTAAAAAGTTAGTGATATCTATGGCCGAGTAGGGTCCGCGTACCCTCAGCGCACCCTGCGCGCACCGTCCCGATCACGAGCTGCATGTTAATTGGCTGTCAGCTGGCTGTCAACATTCCGATTCAGGAAATGTTGGCAGCCATTTTGTCCCTCGGTAGAACCGAGGGACAGAAACAAGTGTGCAAAGCGCACAAAGGGGGCAGGGTAGAAACACCCTGACCCCCTAGGTCTGCTCAGGGGTCCCACAAGGACCCCTGGGCAAAAAAAATTTTTTAAAAAATCGGCAGGATGCGCTCAGGGTGCGCGAATCCTGCCGGAAAAATCGAAGCGCGGTCTCCCGCGCTTCGATGTTATTGGCCCCCGGGTGGCCCAAGTCCCTGGGGCATGGTGGGGGGGATAATTTAATGTGTGGAGGGCCTCAAAGGGCCCCCAAGCCCCGGGGACCGCCACCCCCCGGGGCTTTTTTGAAAAATGGTGCGGGAGGGCTCTGAGCCCTCCCGCAGCCCCGAGGACCACCACCTCCCCGGGGCTTTTTTTAATTAAAAATAAAACCAGTGTGGGGGGCTCCAGCCCCCACACGCCCCGGGACCGCCACCTCCCCGGGGCACTAAACATTTTAATATGGGGGTCCGTTACGGACCCCAGAGCCCGGGGACCACCACCTCCCCGGGGCTGTGTACTGAATGGGAGGGGGCCGCGCGGCCCCCTCCTGGAGCCCTTGATGGCCCTGGGGACCACCACCCCCAGGGCCGGCTCCTGCAGTGTCCCGGGGTGCCTACCCCGGGACACTGTAGTTTGCTATGGCAGGACGGGAGCCTCGCGGCTCCCGTCCTGCCATAGCAAACTGCTTTGGATATTGGAAGAGAGAGCAGGGAAACCTGCTCTCTCTTCCAATATCCAAAGCGATTGCTTTCCACATGGGGAGCAGCATGTCAGCTGCTCCCCATGTGGAACAGCAATGCCGGCTCCCAAGGGACGTGGGGAGCCGGCGGGACTGTGGGGGATTGGGGACCCCCACAGTCCCCAACGGAGAGGGCCAGCCCCGGGGGATGGGGTCCCCGGGGCAAGTAGTGGCCCGGGAGGGGGGCCACGCGGCCCCCCTCTCCAAAAAAGAGAAAAAAAAAATGAAAAAAAAAAATGGAAAGGCCGGCCCCGGGGGATGGGGTCCCCGGGGCCTTAAAATGGCCAGAGGAGGGGGGCCACGCTGCCCCCCTCAAAATAATAAATATAGAGGCCATGCCCCGGGGGATGGGGTCCCCGGGGCCAATACAGGCCCAGGGAAGGGGGGCCACGCGGCCCCCTTCCTGTTTTTTTTTTTTTTTTTTGTAATTTAAAAAAAGGGGTAAGGCCCTGGGGGATGGGGTCCCCAGGGCCCAAAAAGAGAAAAAAGGAAGGGGGGCCACACAGCCCCCCTTCAGGGGACAAAAAAAAAAACGATCGGGCCCGCAGGCCCCGCCCCCTTCCTTCACCACTCTGCAAACGCGCCCCCTGGCGCGTTTGCAGAGGGGGAACAAATTCCCCTTGAATACTGGGGGTCCCTGGGGGCCAACTAGCCCACCAGGAACCTCCAGTATGCGCCAGGGGGCTGCCTTGCAGAGACGTGTAGAGAGGCCACACCCCTTTTTACACCTCTCTGCAACGCAGCTCTGTGGCGCTTTTTGGAGGTATATGGTGGGCTAGTTGGACTCCGGGGACCCTCAGGATTCAAGGGGACTTAATCCCCCAACTTAAAACGCGCCACGGGGCGCGTTTGCACAGTGGTGAAGGGAGGGGGCGGGGCTTCAGGTGACATGTGTGCAAACAGGCCCCGTGGCGCGTTTTAAGATGGGGAATTAAATCCCCTTCAATCCTGAGGGTCCCTGGGGGCCAACTAGCCCAACAGGTACATCCAGAAAGCGCCACAGAGCTGCGTTGCAGAGAGGTGTAAAAAGGGGTGTGGCCTCTCTACACGTCTCTGCAACGCAGCCCCCTGGCGCATATTGGAGGTTCCTGGTGGGCTAGTTGGCCCCTAGGGACCCTCAGGATTCAAGGGGACTTAATCCCCCAACTTAAAACGCGCCACGGGGCGCGTTTGCACAGATGTCACCTCAGGCCCCGCCCCCTCCCTTCACCATTGTGCAAATATTCCTCTAAAATCAGCCGAAATACGAATTCCGATTTACTCACCTGTTATAAGGAGAGACCTCAGTGCTGTATCTTTCAGCCCAGTACTGGTCCTGAAAAGTAATTTTAACCGTACTTACCAGTAACTTGAATTTCCTTCCATAGGCTAACATTGACTGGTTTCAATTGGAAATTCTTCTAAGTGTGGAGTTTGGAACTTTAAAATATTCCTGTAAAATCAGCCGAAATACGAATTCCGATTTACTCACCTATTATCAGGAGAGACCTCAGTGATGCATCTTTCAGCCCAGTACTGATCCTGAAAAGTAATTTTAACCGTACTTACCGGTAACTTGAATTTCCTTCATAGGCTAACATTGACTGGTTTCACTTGGAAATTCTTCTAAGTGTGGAGTTTTGGAACTTTAAAATATTCCTCTAAAATCAGCCGAAATACGAATTCCGATTTACTCACCTGTTATCAGGAGAGACCTCAGTGCTGCATCTTTCAGCCCAGTACTGATCCTGAAAAGTAATTTTAACCGTACTTACCGGTAACTTGAATTTCCTTCATAGGCTAACATTGACTGGTTTCACTTGGAAATTCTTCTAAGTGTTGATTTTTGAAACATACAAATATTCCTCTAAAATCAGCCGAAATCCGAATTCTGATTTACTCACCTGTTATCAGGAGAGACCTCAGTGCTGCATCTTTCAGCCCAGTACTGGTCCTGAAAAGTAATTTTAACCGTACTTACCAGTAACTTGAATTTCCTTCCATAGGCTAACATTGACTGGTTTCACTTGGAAATTCTTCTAAGTGTGGAGTTTTGGAACTTTAAAATATTCCTCTAAAATCAGCCGAAATACGAATTCCGATTTACTCACCTGTTATCAGGAGAGACCTCAGTGCTGCATGTTTCAGCCCAGTACTGATCCTCAAAAGTAATTTTAACCGTACTTACCGGTAACTTGAATTTCCTTCCATAGGATATCATTGCCTGCTTTTTGCTAAAAAGTTTCTAAGTGTTGATTTTTGGAACTTTAAAATATTCCTCTAAAATCAGCCGAAATCCGAATTCTGATTTACTCACCTGTTATCAGGAGAGACCTCAGTGCTGCATCTTTCAGCCCAGTACTGATGTTCAAAATTAATTTTAACCGTACTTACCGGTAACTTGAATTTCCTTCTAACATTGACTGGTTTCACTTGGAAATTCTTCTAAGTGTGGAGTTTTGGAACTTTATAATATTCCTCTAAAATCAACCAAAGTACGAATTCCAATTTACTCACCTGTTATCAGGAGAGAACCCAGTGCTGCATCTTTTAGCCCAGCACTGACCCTGAAAAGTAATTTTAACCGTACTTACCAGTAACTTATATTTTCTTCCATAGGAATCCTTTGTCTGGTTTTCAGCAGAAAAGTTTCAAAGTGTCGATTTTCACAAACTACAAATATTCCTTAAAAATCGCCTGTATGACTTAAACGCATTCTTTCAACTGTTTACAGGAGATGCACCAGTGCTGGATCCAGGATCCAACACTGAGTAACAAAAAGTAACGATAACAGTTTTTACCTCCTAAGTGAATTTCCTTCCATAGGATAACATTGGTCATTCTATGAGAAAAAGTTTCTAAGTGTCAACTTTTAAAGTACAATAATATTCCTTAAAAATCACGACTGTAACCAAAACGCTTTTACTCAACTGTTTACAGGAGATGTCCCAGGACTGAATCTAGGATCCAGTCCTGTGGTTAGAAAAGTAATCCATAAAGTAACTAATTGCATTTAACTAGAAATTCACATTGAGCTGAATGTTGCATTGTGTTTGAAAATGTGTTGCCCATTGCAACAACTGTAACTACTGTACTTAAAAGTCTATTGCCTATGTGCAAAGTATTTAAACTAAAGTAATTCATTCTGAGAAAGTATTTTTTGTAATGTATAATATAATTACAATGTAATTTAAAAATAAAATATTTAAAAAAAATGTTTTCTAAAAAATTTCGAAATCAGTATGAAAAAAATTTATATAACAATTAATACATTTAAAAATTGTCATTTACAAAACCTTTGAAATTCACTGAAAAAACGGTAGGTTTCAGACATGTTATAGTTACAAATTAGCATTTAAAAAACCTTTGAAATTCACTGAAAAAACCATAGGTTTTAGGGACGTTATAGTTACAAATTAGCATTTAAAAAACCTTTGAAATTCACTGAAAAAACCATAGGTTTTAGGGACAGTTATAGTTAGTTGGACATTGCACTCGTACAAAACCCGTGAAATTCCCCCGTTATAGTTAGTTCAGCTAACTATAACTCGCGCCCCACAATGCACTGCTGATGACGTCACATATTACATCACTCATGACATGGTCAGTGACATCACTGATGACATCACTGATGACATCTCAAATGACATCACTGATGACATCATCCACGTGATAATCTGATGCAGCTCTTCACACCCTAATATAACCTTTGATACACCCAATCTAAATTACAGACTGCCATTCGCAAAACCATAGACACTCCAACACCAATAACTACATACCCACTCACTGATTCTTAGGTCTACACACACACACATCCACTCACTCACCCGTACAGTCACTCATACTTATGGTCACTCAATACAGGACTATCATATGCACTCTTACTCCTATATAGACACTCAAACACCGCCACTCATCCATAGAGGTACTCACACACCTAGTCAGTCATGCAAATAATTAAACACATTGCCATTTACTCACCTATACAGTTATACACACACCAGCTCACTTAATCATACAAATACTAGCACATTGTTACGCTCTTATACAATCACTGATACAAGCACACACTCATCCATACAGCCACTATCACAATCACTCACTCTCGCTTATAGCTATTTATATACTCCAACACACATATATACTGCCTTTCACATATGTAGTTACTCACACATGTACCACTGGGACATACATTCACTCACTAACACACTCTTACACACACTTACCCACCCATACAGTCTATCACAGATGCACTCTTGAAACCATCCACCCAGTGAATCACCCACTCACACATCTATGCACAGTCGCACACACCCCATCCACACAAACACTCAGGCACCCATACAGATACTCAGACAACAAATCAATAACTCTTATAGACACTCATGTAGCTATTCACAAACCCATGCAGCCACTTACACAGCAACAGACAGATACAGACATTCACCCAGTTTAGTCACTAACCCATGCATTCAGTAAGATACGTTTAATCACTCACTTATAGAATTAGTCACGCACCTACTAAATCATCCATACAGACACTTATACACCCACTCATTCTTCAATACGCCTTTCCCTATATATATAAAAAATATTTAAACTTTACAGAAACACACAGTCACTGGATGATGTCATCAGTGATGTCATTTGAGATGTCATCAGTGATGTCATCAGTGATGTCACTGACCATGTCATGAGTGATGTAATATGTGACGTCATCAGCAGTGCATTGCGGGGCGCGAGTTATAGTTAGCTGAACTAACTATAACGGGGGAATTTCACGGGTTTTGTACGAGTGCAATGTCCAACTAACTATAACTGTCCCTAAAACCTATGGTTTTTTCAGTGAATTTCAAAGGTTTTTTAAATGCTAATTTGTAACTATAACGTCCCTAAAACCTATGGTTTTTTCAGTGAATATATATATATATATACATCAAAGCTACACAAAGAGGCCAGGCACTCAGGGGATGTCCGATAAGTTTATTCAACAATCCATACAGACAAGTTTCGGCACAATGCCTTTATCAATGTTATGGATTCTCTAAGGCACTACCAGATTTCACAGTTTAAAAGTCCCAGCTGTGACTCTCATTGGAGGACTCCTTAAACGGCAATGAAAAAAGAACTCACAGTGACCTCTCTTGTTCGTTAAACATAGTTGCCATATTTATGTGTGTGATCTGGTTTAGAACAGTTAGCATAAAACCAGTCTATTTTAAATTTAACTTGATGTTTTTTTTTTTAGAGTCTCCAGAAGAATGCACGAAAAAAAGAAACAGAAGTTCAAGATTAACAAAATGTCTTCTTTTCTTCTGCAGGGCCTTTGGAGTTCCTGTCCGCCGGTACCCTCACCAGAAAGAAGAATCAGGTAAGTGACTATTTTAATTATTTTAGTTAAGTGTGTTAGAGTAGTGATCTCTTCTTTTTTTAATAGGTCTCCTCTATACAGTAGTGAGGTTAATGGAAGTTTGGTATAAGAGGAAAGGACCCGTGATCAAGTTGAATGAAAGAAATCAACACAAAAAAATATCAAATGAGCCAAGGTAGGATCATCTTTGCCTTTAACCCAAGTAGTGTTGCTTCAGCGTGAGTAGTATCCCCTTCCAATAGATTATCCTTCAAGCCAGCTTCCTCCCCTTCTCCCCGTCCCATATACCTCCCACATGTGGCTTTCCCTCCTGCTTCTAGGCTCTGCTTAGGAGCCTTTCACGCACCTGGCTGAGCCACGTTCCTCCTGGGACGTGGATAGCAGCGGAGTCCAACCGGCAGACAGGATATGACCTCTCTCCTTCAGGTGTCACCAAGTTCCTCCTTGGCTCTGGTTTCTCCCGCTTTGGCTCCTCCGGCTCCTCAAGACCCGCTTCTGAGACCTGAGCTGGATACTGTCCCCTTGACTGGCTCCTCGGCAACGCGCAACCCGATTCTCTGCCCTCTTCTTCTCCCGCGGTTGCCTCGTCTCCTCCTTTTGACGTGTTGGCGTTCCACGGAAGTTCCAGTCTCTTCCTGGCTGCCTGACTTCCAGTTTCGTCGGATCGGACCTGCAACAGAAGAAGGGCGTGGTCGGCTCAGGGAGGTAATTCGCCTCTCTTTCATCCCCAGGTTCGTGACAATGTGGTCATTCTCATTAGTTCTCCATATGGATGTATCATCGCTTTGTACATGTACAAGTAATCACTGTTCTACTCCCCAATGAGCATAAAGCTGACGAGTACTATTATTTTGCATGTTACACAGAGTCCTTTATAATGTTTCATCTTTGATGAAATCGCCGCTTGATTAACTTGAAGCCTGCAAGTCACTCACACACATCCCTCACCAACTGCTGATTTGTCGATCTGCCTTAGAAGAAAGCAGAATTACTTTATATCCTCAAACTGGAAGAGTTTGCAACTCAAGGTCAACAGTGTCCATTACATTGCGGGGATTCTAGCAGTTAATTTAACAAAAATGCTCAAAGTCCCACCTTTCTGCGGAAATGTTAAGGTGGGTGCCTCCAATAACGTGAAGGTAAGATTCATGAAGAAAATCAAAGCTATACAAAGAGGTCAGGCACTCACGGGATGTCCGATATGTTTATTCAACAATCCAAACAGACGCGTTTCGGCGAGATGCCTTTATCAATGTAATGGATTCTCACAAGCACTACCAGATTTCACAGTTTAAAAGTCTCCGCTGTGACTCCCATTGGAGGACTCCTTAAATGGCAATGAAAAAAGGACTCACAGTATCCTCTCTTGTTCGTTAACCATAGTTGCCATATTTACGTGGTAATTCTCATTATATATATACATAATGTGATTTGGTGTAAATCTGTTCAGTAGTTTATGAGCAATTATTGCTCAACAAATTTGTATATATCACACCCTGGAGGATCTGAAGGCCAACAGATCACATGGAGAGATCTGATTTGCTGCCAGTACATCAACAAGGATGTGCAGCCGCCATCTTAGGACTCATGACTTAGTAGAAATAAAGTTTTTAAAAAACATAGAATACCCTGGCCTCCTAGGCTGGTGGTAGGGGAAAAAATGTTTTTTTTTAAATTTTGCTGCAAATTCTGGGAGAATCTGCGAATCCACAGCAATATATATTTTTTTAATGCAGGCTTCCTCATTGTCATGAAAACACCCATGGGCTGGGTCAGGGCCTAGCGCAAAATCTTCTTTTCAGGATGGGACACATGATCCCCCTCCTCGAGTCTTAGTAGGCCCCGGAGACCCCACTCCTCAATTATATGGGAAGGGAGGGCTGCACGCCCCCCTCCCCTCTGTGAGCCTGTTAAGACCCCAGAGACCCCATCACTCGAGGCTGGTTTACACACTGTGTCCCGGGGAGCCCACCCCAGGACTCAGTGGTTTCTCTGCCCACAAGAGCACAGACAGGGAAACAGACATCTGCTCCCACCTGCAGAAGCATTGGAAATGCTCCAGCTGGGTTGGAGCAGACTTATGTTTCTCTGCCCACTCTACTGCAGGCAAGAAAACACACATTGCTCTCATCTGAACAGAGCAAGGAGAAACAGCTGCTTCCTCCTGGTGGGAACGATGCCAACTGCCGCAGCATGCAGGGAGCTGGGTGGGGTCCTAAGGGCCTTGAAGCTCTGCCAGCATCCCCCAAGCAGTAATTTGTGGGTGCCCCGGGTAGGCACCAGGGCACCCATCTCCGGCCCTGAGCATGGTGTCCCCCGAGCCATAAAGGGTCGGGGAAGGGGCCATGTGCCCCCTCCCCTTTATTTATAAAATGGACCCTGGGGATGGGTCCCCAGGGTCCACAGAGGGTTGGAGAAGGGGCAGCGTGCACCCTTCCCTTATTAAAAAATAAAGGCCCGAGGTCTGGGTCCCTGAGGCCCAAAGTGGCTTGGAAAGGGGAGCTGCGCACTCTCTCCCTTAAATAAGAGAAAGGCCAGAGGGATGGGTCCCTGGGGCTGTAAATGCTCAGAGAGAAGGACTGTGCACCCCTCCTCCTAATAATTTCTTACATAAAAGGGTGTCCCAGGTGAGCACCAGGACACCAAAGTAAATAATAAATGGACGGCCAGAGCTGCTCATTTATTATTCACTGCTCCCCTATGGAGTGCCCCATAATGCTCTGTGAGGGCTATTTACATATTTTCTGTTTCTGGGGATGTTCCTAGAAAGGGCAGGGGCACCACTGAACATTTATTTTAATGTTTCTGGGGAGCTCCAGGGAGTTCTGCAGCCCCCCAGCAAAATTGGGGAAAGAAAGCAATAAGTCTCCTGAGTCATTGAATCCATGGCCACAGGAGAACTTACAATGTTAAATTAAAACACTTCACAGGCTGGAATTTTTTGCTCTACAGCTGGGTGTGCAGCATTCTCCTGCGGCTGGTTTTATGGTACCATTTTATGTTGTCTGAAGACGTATAAAAAAGATACATGGTCCTCTTGTGGCTGTGTTTATGATTGCATTGCTTGGGCTGAAAAATGTTATAAGAAAGATTAAGAGATATGTTTATTTTTATTTTTTTAAAACAATATATATCTGACTATTTACTTTCGCATTTTTCATGCACAATATGTAGTAAAAAGAGACACAGACATGTTTTATAATAAAACCTTATGTAACATTTTTTAACAATATTAATAAATATTGCATTGTGTGAATTATTGAAATATGCCAGGGATGTGGAATTCCTATAGCCCGACGCCCGGGACATAGTGTTTGGGGTCAAGGGCAACAAGATTTCATATGCATTTTGTCCTTGGGACAAGTAGGCCCAACCCCCTACAGCACAAACCCTTTGGCTGCCAGTTTACAGTACCACATTACGGATCAGGGAAAGGCATTGCCTGCAGTTAAGGTAATATTTGTGTCCATGTATCAATACTGTTCAAACTTGTATTTATGGTTCATTAATGCAAAACCTTTATTATTCGGGTGAGCGCTCAGACTGCACTACTGACGTGGTTCCAGTATAAAAATGTGTTTAGCAATATGAGGCTATGTATAATGCTCCCAGAATGCTCTCTGATTAGATGCAAATATTTGCAGAATGAAAGATTGATGATTCTTTGCTTTCAAAATAAAATGTTCACATTTCGCTAAACTACTGTAAAAGTTTAGGTACCATTTCTTTGCAGCATCATTTAGTAAAATGTGTTGATGTATGCTAGTATTTCCCAAAATATTCACAATGGAAAATCAGTGTAACCAGTTTTAATAAGATTATGGGAAATATAAAAATAAACAAGCATTGGTAAAGTCGGTAGGTCTGAAATTGTTGGTCAGCCTTTTGGTTTTGTCAATGCATTTTAGCATGAGCAAATTTGCAGGTGTAGATTTGCTCATGAAAATCTGAGTGTTTGCAAGTTCACTTTCCCTCCAACCCCCTTTTCCCCAACCCTGGAATAAGTTTTATGTCTGCCATTGTAAGGAGTACATATCCAACCTTTCTCAGTATGGGAAAAAATTAGAGAAGAGTTGGTGAAAACCCTTAAAACATGCAAGTTAGTAGGTTTGCACAGACTCAAAAGGGCATTCCATCCCTGGAACTATTGCTTACCATTACCTTCATCCCCAGGATGTAGATCTGCGGAAACGTGGCAACATAAGGGAATTGCTAGTATTCAAACACTACTTTAGAAGGAGCCCTGGCATAATCAGAGAGGCTATTGTCGACGCATTACATGGCACAAAAGGGACAAGTGGATTTTGTTACAGGACAAGTAGATTTATGAAGCAACCTGCCCCGAGGACAAGTAGATATTTTATTAAATTCCACACCCCTGAATATGCATTTGATTATAATTATTGGTGATTTTTGGAGAAAGATGATATATCTGCTATATATATATATTAATATGCTCACTCCGTGACAAAGACACTAGGCTTGCTTTTTATATTTTGGTGTTGCAAAAAGCTGTGGACGGTGTAGGGTTGGCTGCTCAGAGGCCAGGCCTTCCTGCCAACCCCACAGCGTGTACAGGGAGTTGGGTGCCTGCAGCCAAACACTCGCTGCACATGCCTAAAGGCTGTGCACTGTGGGGGCTGGCAGGGCATGGGAGGTTGGCTGCAGGGCCTGGCCACAGGCCGGCAAACTCCCCGCCACATGTGGCGGGGGTGTTCGCTTTACGTCTGCTAATAAAATATTACTTTATGTTAAAAATACCCTTGAAATTCATGAAAAAAAACAAAGGTTAAAGTAAAGTTATAGTTAGGTGAAAATGTCAACAAGTTGTCAAATGTCAACAAGTGTTAACAAGTCAGTGAAACCAGCCCCTCCTCCCCCACCCAGCAACAGGGATATTCTACATCAGAGTGTGCTCTGAGGCAGCAGTGATCTTCTGTGTGCTCTTTAAACTGTGTTTAATAGGGACTGTGCACTTCGTTTTTTGTCCAGGAGAGGGAGTAAAGTTTTATACAAACACTATTTTCAGAGGACACGTTAGGCCCTTACCTGCAGAAGTCCAAAGTGTGGATTGAGCCTGTCTGTCTCCTAGGAGATTCTGAACAAGAGAAGCAGCTCCCCAGTCCCAGTCCCCACCCCCAGGCCAGCAGACCTAGGACTGGGGATTGGCTATTCAGCTCTCAGGCAATTCTGAGCCCTCCCCTCACACCTGCCCAGGCCCCTTAAGGCTTTGCTGGGTGCACCCCAAATCATTCTCCTCCATCTTGTGAGTTGCAGCCTACCTGTGCCCCAGATTGCAGTGAGCAGAGTCCAGGAAGTGGTAAGGAGGCAGACTAGTGCTGTCTCTTTCCTAAAAGAGTTAAAAAACGATTTTCCCTATCTGTGATTACTGTCTTTGCCTGTGGTTGTTACAGTTTAAAATTGTAGTTTTAACCTGCCCGTGATTGCATATTTAATTACCTGTTTTGTGTTCAAACTTGTGGTTTTTCCTGCCCATGATTGCTTCCATTTAACGTGTTGAATTGTGGGATTTGCAGTCCTAAATCTCTGTAGTTTTTCCCTCTCATTCCCGGTGACTATCAGTTTTCCCTCCAAATTTCCCCTTGTCTCTGTGCAAAGACCTGTATGTTAAACAGTGCACACCCAGCCACCATTTTGTGTTAACAAGTCAGTGAAACCAGCCCCTCCTCCCCCCCCAGCAACAGGGATATTCTACATCAGAGTGTGCTCTGAGGCAGCAGTGATCTTCTGTGTGCTGTTTAAACTTTGTTTAATAGGGACTGTGCACTTCGTTTTTTGTCCAGGAGAGGGAGTAAAGTTTTATGCAAACACTATTTTCAGAGGACAAGTTAGGCCCTTACCTGCAGAAGTCCAAAGTGTGGATTGAGCCTGTCTGTCTCCTAGGAGATTCTGAACAAGAGAAGCAGCTCCCCAGTCTCAGTCCCCACCCCCAGGCCAGCAGATCTAGGACTGGGGATTGGCTATTCATCTCCCAGGCAACTCTGAGCCCTCCCCTCACACCTGCCCAGGCCCCTTAAGGCTTTGCTGGGTGCACCCCAAATCACTCTCCTCCATCTTGTGAGTTGCAGCCTACCTGTGCCCCAGATTGCAGTGAGCAGAGTCCAGGAAGTGGTAAGGAGGCAGACTAGTGCTGTCTCTTTCCTAAAAGAGTTAAAAAACGATTTTCCCTATCTGTGATTACTGTCTTTGCCTGTGGTTGTTACAGTTTAAAATTGTAGTTTTAACCTGCCCGTGATTGCATATTTAATTACCTATTTTGTGTTCAAACTTGTGGTTTTTCCTGCCCATAATTGCTTCCATTTAACGTGTTGAATTGTGGGATTTGCAGTCCTAAATCTCTGTAGTTTTTCCTTCTCATTCCCGGTGACTATCAGTTTTCCCTCCAAATTTCCCCTTGTCTCTGTGCAAAGACCTGTATGTTAAACAGTGCACCCCAGCCACCATTTTGTGTTAACAAGTCAGTGAAACCAGCCCCTCCTCCCACCTCCCCCAGCAACAGGGATATTCTACATCAGAGTGTGCTCTGAGGCAGCAGTGATCTTCTGTGTGCTGTTTAAACTGTGTTTAATAGGGACTGTGCACTTCGTTTTTTGTCCAGGAGAGGGAGTAAAGTTTTATACAAACACTATTTTCAGAGGACAAGTTAGGCCCTTACCTGCAGAAGTCCAAAGTGTGGATTGAGCCTGTCTGTCTCCTAGGAGATTCTGAACAAGAAAAGCAGCTCCCAACTCCCTGGCCAGCAAACCTTGTCTGAGGTTGCTGGGACCTTATATAGTCTGCTAGTGGTAGGTACATGTATACACTGATTGGAGGTTGTATCTGATGTTTCTATTGGATTAGGGTTAGTGTCCTCATTGGTTGGGTATTTGAGGGTTCTGATTGGTTTCTGGGTCTGTGATTCAATCAATGTAGGGTTGGGACTAGGGCTAGGGTTAGGATTTCTATTGAAAGTAGGGACTAGGGCTTCCTGTGTTATTTGTTTTTGGGACTAGGGTGGGACTATGGCTAGGGTTAGGCCTTTAATTGGAAGTAGCGATTAGGGCTTTTGGTGTGATTGGTTGCTGGACTAGGTGTGGTACTAAGAGTAGGGTTAGGCTTTCTATTGGAAGTAGGGACTAGGGCTTCCTGTGCCATTGGTTGCTTAGACTTGGGTTGGGATTACTGGTAGGGCTAGGGCCTCTATTGGACGTAGAGATCAGGGTTTTTGAAAGTTATTGGGTGCTTGGACTAGGGCTGAGATTGGCTGTAAGGTCCTCGTCTCCTATTGTTTCTAGATTTTAGGGCTAGTATTGTGATTGGATAGGGTTAGGGCTAGGGTTCCCATTGGCTGAAGGGGTCACCTGATTACTAGGGCTATAAAAGTCCGAGGCCTAGGGCGTCTCAGCCCGGGCGTCGAGGCTAAGGGCAGAGAGGACAAGGGCAATTAGCTGTTTGAGCCTGTTCTGGACGGGACTAGGGCCAGAAATGCTGCCCATGTTCACATTCAGTAAGAGGCACCCCACACCATCCACAAACATAGTAACACACTCACACCAAATGTACACCACACCCAACCCTATGCACGGACCAATGTACCAGCATGCACTACAAACACAACCAAACCACATCTATACACCCTTCTATCCCAACTACCACACATACCCACCATCATCTACAAACAGTACACAACTCTATCCTATACCACTAACCAATACACTCATCACTAACACAACCCCATTCAACACCATACATAGCTGCATCCCATCCAGACACACGCTCCCTGCTCTAATTACACCTAACACACCACCTTTTATCACTAACAAACATATATTCATCCTTCCATCATTTGTCCAAAAAACACCCTCCTCTCCCTACTACCATAATAACACTAACGCACAACACACACACTGCACACCACCACACTTTTTAACTCATGCAACAAACCAGTCTAAGACAAACACTCTCACCTCTACTTCATTCCCTCCTACACACAACATACACTCTACTCATAAACACATCACCACCCCCTCTACCTTACAACCTCCTCTCACAAACAATACTATACAACCAAATCCATTGGAAGAAACAAATACAGCAGCACCCCTTTTCACTACTCCTCAAAAACAAAACATATCACACACACCAGCGCAACAAGATCTTCAAAGCGCAACACGTCAAAATACATACCATCACAAAATACAAACATACACCCACCTTTCAAACCACACAAAGGAACAAACTCCAATGCCAAGCTTTCTCTCTTCCACCACACAGAACACAGATACAGCAACTTTCTTCTAACCGCCTCTCATCCATTGGACAATTTACTACATGACCCACATAACATAACATGTGTATTTGTAAAGCGCACGTTCACCCCAGCAACGGGGCATCTTGACGCTGAATAACAGATGTTTATTGTTACCCAACTCAATGGTACTCATTTTATCGACCTCAAATGGATGAAAGGCTGAGTGGACCCACAGGGATTCGAACCTGTGACCATGAGGTCGAACACAGGCCCCTGCAGTGGATGCATTAGTCCACTGAACCACCAGACCCGACATGCTGCACCACCACCCCTGACTCATACACCTTCCACCATAAACACACGCAAACAACATAAGCGACGTGCCACACCTCACAACTTTGCTTCCCCATGTCTACTGCACAACAATGTTACACCACGAAAACAACATAGCACACCAACTCACTCTCAAACACCATCTCCACCACATACACACGCAGACCCATCAAAATGCCTTCTTAGCATGCTGGATGAGGAACATGATACAGAACAGCTACACGATTGCTATCCTAATACAGCTAATGCCAGCACTAAAAACACCTGCTACAAACACACACAATACTGTTCACTCTACTACAAAACAAAGTCTCACTATCACCAAAGGCCATTCTCTAAACTGTCCACTAATAAATGCTCGATCCCTCTCTAAAAAACAAACATCACGTCTACGACCTTCTCACAGATGCAAAACCAGACATACTATTCATAACTGAATCATGGTTGGGAGATGATATGGCTCCAGTCCTGCATGAAGCCGTTCCTCTAGGCTATCAAACGATCACACAAAATCGTATAGGCAAAAAAGGAGGTGGTCTAGCTGTTGTGTTCAGGCAAACATTACATATCACTAAAGTTGATGACATCTCCATAAAGAATTGTGAGGCTCTTCTAACAAGATGCAATACTACACCGTCTTCATCCTGTAACTTCCTGCTCCTTTACAGACCTCCACCTAGCAAGGCGACATTCCCAGACGCACTTCTAGACACAGTTTCAAACCTGATAACAATACACTCCAACTTATGCGTTCTGGGTGACCTCAACATTTGGTTTGACAAACCCAATATGACCCATCCAAAAACAATAATCACTGGCCTAGAGGCATAAAACAACATTAAGGGACTCACCTAAAACTAGCTTACATCCATCCACCTATCGGCCATGGAACAAACTCAATTTGGAACACTTAGAAACACAACTAACATCAAGTACAAATCTGGAAACAATAACTTCGGTTCAAAATCTATATGAGTGGCTACAGGAAGCTTTTGGCATCCTGATACCACTCAAAACCACACAACAGCACAAAAGAAAAAAGCGCCTTGGAGAAACGTAGAAATAAAAGACATAAAACAACAAATTAGAAAGCTGCAACGTACCTGGCTCAAAACAAACGCCAAACAAGACAAACTTCACCTACAAAAAATTTACAGATTATACAAGTCAGCTTTCAAAAAAGCCAAGAAAAGGTGCTATTCAGACACAATTCAAAATACTAAATGTGCAAATAAAGAATTCTATAAAATGCTCAATGAATTTCGCAAACCAAATTGCCTAGAAGGAACTCATCCTGTTACTCAAGATTTCACAGACAAACTGGCAAATCATTACACGGACAAAGCAGACACATTGGACTCGTACTTAAAACAGAAACAAAGCACCAGCACTAACCCCTGTACAAAACAAGAATCCAAGAATACTCTAACCCAGCCTCTCCGTTCCTTCCAACACATCTCACACAATTAATTTATGGACCTGGTCAAAGCAAGCAGGCCTACCGGCAGCCCTTCTGACCCCTGTCCACCACAAACTTTCAAGACAATTCTTTTAACAACCTCTGCTGCCACTCCAGTAAGAAGAATCATCAACGATTCCTTAACTAGAGGAATATTTCCAGAAGAACTCAAAAAATCACACATACGCCCTTTACTGAAGAAAACAAACTTGGACCCGCTGAACCCTGACAACTACAGACCCATTACAAATGGACCTTTCCTGGGCAAACTGATAGAAAGATGTCACAATTCATTGCAGAGAATGACATAATCTCAGACTTCCAAACAGGATTCCGTCCCGGAAGAGGCCCTGAATCTGCCCTTCTTGCCATCTGGGATGGCCTGAAGAATACAGTTGACCGCAGCGGGGTTGCTGCGCTACTCCTCTTGGACCTCTCGGCTGCCTTTGACACGGTTGACCATGACACTCTGAAATAAAGACTCTATGAAGCCGGCATAGAGGTAACTGCTCTAGACTGGATTGCGTCCTACCTTCGAAACAGAACTAATGTCATCCATACCCCACCTTTCTCGTCCAAACCATACTCCACAAAAGCAGGGGTCCCTCAAGGTTCTATCATCTCGCCCATGCTTTTCAACATCTACATGAAATCATTACCGGTACTGATCAATCAATTTCACCTCACATGCTATAACTATGCAGATGACACGCAAATACTCCTTCAACTGGAATGCCCCAAAGACATTGAAAAATGCCCAATTTTCAGTTGTATCAGAGCCGTGGATCAGTGGATGATTTGGAGCCATCTCAAATTGAATGCTTCAAAAACGGAAATACTCACGTGTGGCGATTGGAAACATTGCGACCCGCTTGCCGCCTGGCCTGATGAACTGGGATCACCACCTAAATCATCGAAGGAAGTAAGAAACCTCGGAATAACCATGGACTCCAAGCTGTCGATGAATGCCCAAGTGGACAAACTAGCAAAATCAAGCTTTGTCACTATAAAAACGCTGCAACGAATTTTCCCTCATTTGGGATTTCCAAACAAGGTCCAAGCTACCATCTCCCTTGTTCTGTCCAAACTCGATTACGCCAATAGCCTCTACCACGGACCACCTTTAACGACCATGAAAAGACTACAACGGATTCAGAACTCGGCTGCCAGACTACTCTTGCATATCAAACCGCGAGACCACATCTCACCTGCCTTGAAAGCCCTGCATTGGTTACCGGTTGACAGAAGATCCACGTTCAAGCTACTTTGTATCACCCACAAAGCAATACATGGGATGGGACCGCTCTTCATCAGGAATAAAATCACCAAACACATTCAACAAAGGAACCTACGCTCTAAAGGGGCATCTCGCCTCAAAATCCCAAGATACAAGAAAAAAACCATGGGTTGCACATCCTTCTCTGTTCAAGCAGCCAAACTATGGAACTCATTACCCCCCAACATAAGATCCACCGACAACCACCTTATCTTCAGAAAACTACTCAAGAATTGGCTCTTCCCCACATAAGCACCATACGCAAACAGAAATTTACAGCATATTCCTCTGTATATAAGCATTTATTTTCACTATAGATATGTACCTATCTTTGTGTATTGCTTTGTATAAACATATAGAATAATTATGTTGTTGTAAATAAATAAATAAATAAAAATCATCTTTGGTCTACATGTACTTACTTCCATTGTGCATCTATGTACCTTCCATGTACTTGGATCTGTGTGTCTGTTACCTTTCTCCTGAAAAAGCATATCCAATGCACTACCCTATTTCTCATCCTGTACCTCTATCCATATCTTTAATCTATATATACTTACCTGCTTTATGCATCTATATTCTTTCAATGTGCTTATGGATCTATATATTTATCACTTTCTTCTAATTTAGCATTTCAAATGCACTACCCTATTTCTTAGCCTATACTTCTCTCAATATATCCTCTGGCCCAACCTTCTGACTCATCTCAAACTTCTTTCTACTACTCTTTCCAATGCACTACCCTATCTCTCACCCTATACATCTATCAATATATCCTCTAAATCCACTCTCTCATTTATCCCATACCACTACTATGATCCCAAAATAACCCTTTCTAGACTCTCTCCTACTCTACCTTCCTTGCATCATCTGACACCTCTTTTTACTATACCGATCCCCCAAAACAAACCTTTATAAACTCTCCCCTCTGACTCTTCCCCTCAAAAACCCCTTTTTACTCATCCAAAAGCCTCCTCCTACTGCTATGACCTCAACAAAAAAAATCTCACTCTTCTGTCCCTCCACTATCCTTTTCAATCAAAATAACAGACTAACACGTTCACTTCTCAATTTCCATATTCCACTATACTATTTCACCACTAATCCTTTATGGGTTCCAAAGTAGTGTGCTACTCGCCAATGAACCGTTTCAACACCCCATCAGGGTTACCAGCGCTATATAAATGCAAACCTTTTTCCCTTTTCTACCCCACCCAAACCCTTCTCAATTCAAATAACTGACTAACATATCCACCACTCAAATTACTTTCACGTTTCGCCATACTAATTCAACAGTAATCCTTATGGGTTCCAGAGTAGCGTGCTACTCGCCAATAAAGCGCTTCAAAACCCCATCAAGGGGTAGCAAGCGCTATATAAATACAAACCTCTTTCCCTCTTCTATCCCGCAACCTACCCTTCTCTATCCAAATAACTGAATAACATATCCACCACTCAAATTACTTCATACTTCACTATACTAATTTTCAACACTAATCCTTTATGGGTTCCGGAGTAGCGTCCTACTCGCCAGAAAAGCCCTTCAACACCCATCAGGGGTAACAGGTGCTACATGAATGCAAACCTTTCTTCCCTTTTATCCCTCCGCTACCCTTCTCACTCCAAATAACTGACTAATACCCACCACTCAAATTACTTTCATATTTCACCATACTAAT
The DNA here is from genome assembly GCA_963921515.1 of Calotriton arnoldi. Taxonomy (NCBI): domain Eukaryota; kingdom Metazoa; phylum Chordata; class Amphibia; order Caudata; family Salamandridae; genus Calotriton; species Calotriton arnoldi. The sequence goes on along the minus strand of CAWUFW010012366.1, from coordinate 52,246 downwards.
TCAGCACTAATCCTTATGGGTTTCCGGAGTAGCGGGCTTCAACACCCCATCAGGGGTAACAAGCGCTATATAAATACAAAGCTTTTTTTCCCCCTCTTCTATCCTTCTGCTATCTTTCTGCTATCCTTCCAAATCCAAATAACTGACTAACCTATCCACCACTTAAAATTTACTTGCATGTTTCACTATACTAATTCAACACTAATCCTCTATGGGTCCCGGAGTAGCGTGCTACTCGCCGAAAAAGCGTTTTGACGCCTCATCAGAGGTAGTAAGCGCTATATAAATGCAATTACAATACAATACAATACAATTAAAACATGCCAGTTTAAACATACGAAACCACTGAAATTCACCCGTCATAGTTATCTCAATATAACTTGTGCCCTAAGGTAACAATAACTCGCGCCCTTGCCATGCACTGCTAATTACCACACATATTACATCACTCATGACATCTTCTATGACATCATTGAGAATATCATGACACCACTTGCGAGTATGACTATAACGTCACTTTAATCTTTGGTTTATTCGGTAACATATATACACCTTGGAGGAGGAAACAAAGGAGGGGAGGCAAAGGACAGAAAAGAACCACAAGGAGAACCATACAGGAGAACAACCAGATCCAATCGCAAGTAACTAATCCAAAGAAGATCATTGTAAATTTGAATGAGACTACACTCACAGAAGACACTGAGACACTAGAACTAGGTTTGTCATATTCTCCTAAAAGCAAGTTCAACTACCCCCAGAGCAGAATAGACCTGTACAGATTTATTCATAAATTGATATTGTCTAAATTTCATAAAACTAGAAAGATTATCATGTAAGATCAACACCATTCCAACTCTATCAAGTACAAGTGCCACTAATCTATTGGTATCAGACATTGAACTGTTGGGGGACGTTTTGGAATTGGAGGGGGAAGGGAATCAGACTTTAAATCAAAAATCAATGGAAACGTGTTTGGGCGATGAACAGGCTATGACAGACACTCAGGCTGAAGGGACTACTCCATTCTGCCCTAAATCTAGGTACAGACCACAAAAGATAATATAGATGTGTTCTCTGAGAGCGTAATACGAGAATTTACAGAGAATAATTTTACATCAAACAGAAAAGGAGAATATAGGAATAGCAAGGAACAAGCTATCTTTAATACTGTGGAAAAACATGAGAACTTTGACAAAGTTATTGTGAAGCCTTGTTCTATGGGACAAAGAAAAGTACCTTAATAAAGCATATTTGCATCTTATTGATATGGATTGTTACAAACGCATTACCAAGGAGGATTACCAGTAAGTCATAGAAGATTTTACCGACAAACTTAAAATCTGGAGAGGCCAAGAACTTTTGAGTTGGGATGAATGCAATTTTTTAAAACGAGATCACCCCAAATTACCGATATTCTATTTAATACCCAAGGTGCACAAACATATAGTGATGCCTCCAGGAAGAACTATTATATATTATAGCGGCACAAAACAACCTATTTGAGAATGTTTCCAAGTATATTGATTACTTTTTTTATCCAGTTATAACTACCCTTATCTCCTATATAAAGGAATTTGCTGGCTTTTTGCGACAATTTTTGCCATCAAGTGGGAGAATGATATGTTACTTATGACTCTAGATGTATCCACATTATATACCAGCATTAAACATCAAGATGGCCTGAAAACCACACAACACTATCTTAGAATGAGACCAGTAAGATTTGCAGCACATAACAGGATGCTACCAGAAATTATGTAGTGGTGTTTGGACAAGAACATGTTTTTATTTGACAAAGAAATATTTCAACAACTTTGAGGCACAGCTATGGGCACCTGCTTCGCCCCAGCTATGCAAACCCGTATATGGGCTGGTGGGAGGAGCAGGTTCTTGGGGGAACCATAATGGAACATTGGTCTGATAACATCGCTGTTGGAAATGGCCCTTTTTGCAGGGTTATCCCCAAACTTTTTGCTTCTTCCTCCTACTTTTTCCTGACCTGTTTGTGTTGGTTTTAGGACTCTGGGCACTTTACCACTGCTAATCAGTGCTAAAGTGCATATGCTCTCATTGTAAATTGTGTTATGGATTGGTGTTTCCATGATTGGATATTTGATTTACTTGTTAGTCCCTAGTAAAGTGCACTGAGGGTGCCAGGGCCTGTAAGTCAAATGCTACTAGTGGGCCTGCCGCACTGATTGTGCCACCCACATGAGTAGCCCTGAAAAGGTAACTCAGACCTGCCATTGCAGAGTCTGCGCGCAGTTTGTAACTGCCATGTCGACTTGGCCAGTGCACACACTTGCCAGTCTCTAACCTTCCCTTTTCTTATATGTCAGCCACCCCTAAGGTAGGCCCAAGGTACCCCTGTGGGCAGGGTGCAGTGTATGTGAAAGGAAGGACATGCCCTGGTGTGTGTGGCATGTCCTGATAGTGAATTACTGCCAATTTCGTTTTTCACTATTGCAAGGCTACCTGTTCCCCATAGGACAGAATGGGAAGTTTGTTTATAACATCTTACAAACATAACTGGCCCTGGGAACTAGGTAAGAAAATGAAGTTTAGTATGCCTGAACTCAGAATCTAAAGATGCACCTTTTAGTGAAGGTGATTTTTACATTCTGTGTTTGAAAATACCACTTTTAGAAAGTAGGTATTTTCTTGCTCAATCATCCTGTGTGCCTCTGCTGGAATGTGGATTGCCTGTCTGGGTTTTGGATGACAGAAGGCTGGGTAGCAGGAGGGGCTCCAGATAGTCTAGGTGGGTCAGGAAAGGGCTGAATAGACCTGGGCTGCAATTGGGGAAGGGGGAGGAGATTTCCTTGCACCTCAAAGGGCCTGGTCTGCCTCTGACAATGCCGTCTCCACCTCCTGCCAGGAAGTCACACCAGAGAAGGCAGAACTGGTTCTGGCTGGGCACAGACACTCTCTGCCTAAGAGATCAAAGGATTTTGGGATATAAATATTGGGGCCCAGACCCCTGAACTTTAGAACTCTTTTGGATCAAGAAGACTACCAAGATGAAGAGCCGGAGAAGCTGTGAGGAGGAACTACCACTTTGCTGTGTGCTTTGCTGTGTTGGCCTGCAGTGGCTGCTTCTGTCTTGGGCAGTGAAAGGCCTGGACTGGACTTTCTGCAATCTACTTTTGTGAGTTTCTCCAAGTGCTTGAGGTAGAGCTTGCCCTCTGTTCAAGAAGTCTCAGGAACAGCAAAGACTTCAAGTTCTTCTGCCCTCAGCACTGGGGACTGTGTGTTTTGTGCTGAAACAGAAGAAAAACAACTCGACGACGCTGCCGACTCCGTGTCCCGAAGGCACCGCAGAGGGCACCGCCGTAACGCCGCACCGCGACCCTGGTCTCACCGACGACGCCTGCTGACACCGCCACCGAGCCGCTGCTCGAACCGCGACCTGTGGGCACCGCACTCCACACCGCCTCACTTCACGACGACGCCTTGGTATCCCCGACGACGCCGCTCCACGCCGAAATCTACGCCGCTGCTTGCACTGTAGTTCGAGGGCCCCGCTCGTAAAGTTACACGACGCACCGCCCTCATCCCGCCACGCAGCCTTGGCCTACCGACGCCGGCGCCATCGACTCCAGTTCGTCAGCCGACGACAGCGCTTCAGCAATGACGACGACGCTGCTTGCCCCGTGACCTGCCAGCACCATGACGAGCACCGCCTTCATCTCGCACCGCGACTCTGGTCTCACCGACGACGCCATCCGACGCTGCCACCGAGCCGCTGCTCGCACCGCAACCTGAGGGCACCGCACGCTGCACCGCTGCACTTCGCACCGCAGCACACGACGCCTGCCGACGACAGCGCTCCTGACTTCAACAAAGAGGAGATCGATCTGCAACACGTGTGACTTCGAGGGCCCCGACGACTCCTGCACCGACCTCCGGAACTGACGCCTGCGGACGCCGTGCTTTCGAAAGCTCAATGAGAGGTCGCCAACGCCCTGCATTTCTAAAAGGTACTGTTTGCGGGTCTTCCCGACACATAGCTGGCCCGCGACGCCGCGGTCAGCCAGAACTGTTTGGATTTGTTTGCTCACGACGCCGTGATAGCCCCGGACGGAGCTATTGACATCAAGGAACTGTTTTTAAAGCATATTTTGATAACTGAAGATTTTTAAGTACTCTATTGTGGTTTTTTTAGTTTTTGGTCTTGTCTTAAGCATATAAAAATATTGATATTTTTCTAAACTGGTGTGGTGTCCTTTTGTAGTGCTTACACTGTATTACTGTTGGTTATGTGCAAATGCTTTACACACTGCCTCTAAGATAAGCCTGACTGCTCGTGCCAAGCTACCAAGGGGATGAGCAGGGGTTATTTTAGGAGTGTAACTCCCTTACCCTGACTAGAGTGGTGGTTTCTGCCTGGCTTTGGCACTTGCCCTAGCCTGCCAAAAATCCCATTTCTAACATTGGTGGCAGCGGTGGGATAGGACTTGCGTTTGCACTTGACTTACAGTGATTGGTGTGCACTAATACCATATCGCAGACCATTACGTGCCACATACTGGTTCTTTTTCTTTTTGGCCTATTTTTGATCTTGCCAGTTTGAACTTGCTACTTCATCATGCCTGAATCAAGAGCATCATCTGTTGCATCCCTGGAAATTGCCTTTGAGGAGGATAGGTTGGAATCCTACAATGTTAGGGAATTGAAATCAATTTGCAAACACCTAAAAGTCCAAATCAGAGGCCTCACTAGGAAGGAGGAGCTACAAAAGGCGCTGAGGGCCTGGGTAGCAGCCAGACATGCCAGTGAGCAGTCTGGTGATCTCAGTGGAGAGGCGGAGGAGCCTATTACTAGGGTGGATGTGCTTTTGGAAGGGGGGGAACCCTCCAAACCAGGCAGCAGCAGTGCCTTGTCCCCAGAGGAGCTGGAGGACAGGCGGGAAGCAAGGAAGTTCGAATTGGAAAAACCCAGGATAGAAAGTGAGAGGGAAGATAAAATAATAGCCATGGAGGAAAGGAAGATGATGTTAGAACATGACATTAAAATGAGAGAGCTGGACTGGGAAGCCAGTAGGGCTAGGCCCAGCCCAGATGGTGGCAGCAAAAGTGTTAGGTCCAGTATTGAGGATGAGGTACACACACATACAGATTTGGGGCCCTGCTTCAAGGAGGGGGTTGACATACACCAGGGGGTTCAGTATTGTGAGGGTACTCCAGTGGTGCGCAGTGTCCCTGAGGTGGATTGGGGAACTGGCACAGGGGATCATTTTCCTGGTAGTGGGAGGGACACTCTACTGACTCTAGATGAGAGGTGCAGGGAGAGGGGTTCCCCCATGATAGAAGCCCTAGTAAGTGAGTATGGAGACCAGCCAGAAGAGTATGGGTTAAGAGACAGCAACAGTCAGACACTGTCTCACCAGTCTTGTGAGAATGATGTGGGGTACTTGTCTGAGGCACTGGATGGATGGGTGAAGGGTAGTTTGGTTAACACATGTGTGGGGCTGGGTGATTCAATTATTGGAGAGCATACTTTAAGTCCCTGTTTTCCAGAGCTATGCCAACACCCAGTGGATTGTGAGTTCTCTGACCCCAGGGAGCTTGCACTGGAGGCAGACCTTTTGGTGGATTCCAGAGGGTCTGGAGAAGCATCTGGGGGTGACCCGGAAGGAAGCGGCTTAGGTATTTCCCAACCGAGGGTGGTGGGAAAGGTTTGTGGTAGCCCAGATAGGTCCCGGTTTCGTGGGAAGGGTGTAGGGACTCACGTCCTGTCTCCGCAGAGAAGGAGTGGGAATGGGCTGCGGCCCAAGGTGCCCAAAACCCGGTCCCAGAGCCTGGGTGGTTCCAGGAGGGAGCACCAGGTGGGAAGCTTAGGCTGTACTGGTAGGCCGTCTGTTGAGGGGGACCTCCTAGTGGCAGGAGAACATGGAGTGTTTGTAAACAGAGCTCCAGCGGTTCTGGTGACTGGCGGTGCCGCTCCTAAGTGGAGGGTGCAGAAGTCCGGATGGAGGGGTGAGAGGGGGATGCGTTCCCCAGTGGGAGGACCAGTGGGTCAGGGGCCAGCCAGAAGGGCTGAGCCTCCTTGGAGTGACCATGGTGACATCACTTCTGTCCTGGGGGATCTTTGCGTACTGTCAGATGGACAGGGGTCGGGAGATCTGCACCAGGCAGACTGTCACACAACACATGAGTCATGTGTTACCCTCAGGGGGGGCATGCATGCTCCCAAGGAAGTCCTGGTGCGCCGGGCAGGTGCTCAGCCGCAGGGTTTAGTCCTGGGTTGGGAGGCCAGGTTCAGGTCCTGCCTGACCTGGAGGGAAGGATGACTGAAGCAGTGTCCTGACCGGTTTGTCTTCTAGGGGTACCACTCTGGGTGGGAGGGTACAAAACTCTGGAAGGGGGTGCAGAGGGAGGGAGTCCTCACCTCTGAGCCTGGTTCAACCTGAGGGTTTAGATCCGAGGGTGGTGAATCAGTTGCAGGGTCAAGGCCCTGAACTGGTGGAAGAAATTTGTAGGAGGTCCGGTTCCAGCGTCCTGACAGTTTTTGGTTCTGGGGGTGCTTCTCCTGGGAGGAGAGTGCAGGACCCCAGAAGGAGAGGTGAGGGGAGGAGAGCCTCGCCCGGGTCCTCTGGTCAGCCTGAGGGTACAGACCCTGGGTTGGAGGAACAGGTTCAGGGTGTCCCGCCTGACCTGGGGGAAGGGGTGACTGCTAACAGTGCCCCTACCAGTTTGTCTTCTGGGGGTGCCGCTCCAGGTGGGAGGGTACAGAGCCCCAGGGAGAAGGAGAGGGTGTGGGAGAGCCCACCCCAGTCTCCTGTCCAGCCACAGGGTACAGACCCTGGGCTGGTGGGCCAGTATCAGGCAGCCAAACCTGACTTGGCAGGGGGGAGAGTGGAGAAAGGGTGTTAGGCACCTGGGGCTACCGCCCCCCACTCTCTGACGCCGCAGTGGTTGGAATGGCCTGAAAGGCATAAGGCCTGGCTCTCATCACTGACGATTGTCCGTGGCCACTGTGGCTGGCTGTCCTGGTGGACAGAGTTGCCCCTGGGAGGGGGACAGGAGTCACACCCCGGGGGTGGTTTGGGCCACACCATTGTGTTGGCCATGTGGGTACTGACTGCCTGTTGGGACACATCTGTGAGCAAAGTAAGTTTAGGTGCTGCACAGATGGGGTCCACAGGTGAGGAGAAGGGTTCCCCATGGGTCAGCTTAGTGGGCCCTGAGAGTATGGATAGAGGGATCCAACTAGGTTCAGGAAGGCGTAGAACGGGAAGGAAACCCTGCTGTTGCGGGCCATGTTCCTTGTTCTATCGCCCCAAGCAGGGAAGCCCATCGAGGTATGGATTGGTCTACCCTGGCTTTAGGCTGGAAGGGGGTTGTGTTGGAAATGGCCCTTTTTGCAGGATTATCCCCAAACTTTTTGCTTCTTCCTCCTACTTTTTCCTGACCTGTTTGTGTTGGTTTTAGGACTCTGGGCACTTTACCACTGCTAATCAGTGCTAAAGTGCATATGCTCTCATTGTAAATTGTGCTATGGATTGGTGTTTCCATGATTGGATATTTAATTTACTTGTTAGTCCCTAGTAAAGTGCACTGTGTGTGCCAGGGCCTGTAAATCAAATGCTTCTAGTGGGCCTGCCGCACTGATTGTGCCACCCACGTGAGTAGCCCTGAAAAGGTAACTCAGACCTGCCATTGCAGAGTCTGCGCGCAGTTTGTAACTGCCATGTCGACTTGGCCAGTGCACACACTTGCCAGTCTCTAACCTTCCCTTTTCTTACATGTCAGCCACCCCTAAGGTAGGCCCAAGGTACCCCTGTGGGCAGGGTGCAGTGTATGTGAAAGGAAGGACATGCCCTGGTGTGTGTGGCATGTCCTGATAGTGAATTACTGCCAATTTCGTTTTTCACTATTGCAAGGCTACCTGTTCCCCATAGGACAGAATGGGAAGTTTGTTTATAACATCTTATAAACATAACTGGCTCTGGGAACTAGGTAAGAAAATGAAGTTTAGTATGCCTGAACTCAGAATCTAAAGATGCTATTTTTAGTGAAGGTGATTTTTACATTCTGTGTTTGAAAATACCACTTTTAGAAAGTAGGTATTTTCTTGCTCAGTCATCCCGTGTGCCTCTGCTGGAATGTGGATTGCCTGTCTGGGTTTTGGATGACAGAAGGCTGGGGAGCAGGAGGGGCTCCAGATAGTCTAGGTGAGTCAGGAAAGGGCTGAATAGACCTGGGCTGCAATTGGGGAAGGGGGAGGAGATTGTCCTTCCACCTCAAAGGGCCTGGTCTGCCTCTGACAATGCCGTCTCCACCTCCTGCCCGGAAGTCACACCAGAGAAGGCAGAACTGGTTCTGGCTGGGCACAGACACTCTCTGCCTAAGAGATCAAAGGATTTTGGGATATAAATATTGGGGCCCAGACCACTGAACTTTAGAACTCTTTTGGATCAAGAAGACTGCCAAAAAGAAGAGCCGGAGAAGCTGTGAGGCGGAACTACCACTTTGCTGTGTGCTTTGCTGTGTTGGCCTGCAGTGGCTGCTTCTGTCTTGGGCAGTGAAAGGCCTGGACTGGACTTTCTGCAATCTACTTTTGTGAGTTTCTCCAAGGGCTTGAGGTAGAGCTTGCCCCCTGTTCAAGAAGTCTCAGGAACAGCAAAGACTTCAAGTTCTTCTGCCCTCAGCACTGGGGACTGTGTGTTTTGTGCTGCAGCAGAAGAAAAACAACTCGACGACGCCGCTGCCGACTCCGTGTCCCGAAGGCACCGCAGAGGGTACCGCCACAATGCCGTACCGCGACCCTGGTCTCACCGACGCCGCCTGCTGACGCCACCACCGAGCCGCTTCTCGCACCGCGACCTGTGGGCACCGCACTCTGCACTGCTTCACGACGACGCCTTGGCACCGCAGAGGGCACCGCCGCAACGCCGCACCTCAACCCTGGTCTCACCGATGACGCCTGCTGACGCCGCCACCGAGCCGGTGCTTGCACCGCGACTTGTGGGCACTGCACTCTGCACCGCCTCGCTTCATGACGACGCCTTGGTATCCCCGACGCCGCCGCTCCACGCCGAAATCTACGCAGCTGCTTGCACTGTGGTTCGAGGGCACCGCTCGTAAAGTTACACGACGCACCGCCCTCATCCCGCACCGCAGCCTTGGCCTACCGACACCGGCGCCATCGACTCTAGTTCGTCAGCCGACGACAGCACTTCAGCAACGACGACGCTGCTGCTTGCACCGTGACCTGCCAGCACCGTGACGAGCACAGCCTTCATCTCGCACCGCGACCCTGGTCTCACCGACGACGCCATCCAATGCCGCCACCGAGCCGCTGCTCGCACCGCGACCTGAGGGCACCGCAAGCTGCACCGCTGCACTTTGCACTGCAGCACACAACTCCTGCCGACGCCAGCGCTCCTGACTTCAACAAAGAGGAGATCGATCTGCAACGCGTGTGACTTCGAGGGTCCCGACAACTCCTGCACCGACCTCCGGAACCGACGCCTGCGGACGCCGTGCTTTCGAAAGCTCAACGAGAGGTCGCCGACGCCCTGCATTTCTAAAATGTACTGTTTGCGGGTCTTCCCGACACCGTAGCTGGCCCGCGACGCCGCGGTCACCCAGAACTGTTTGGATTTGTTTGCTCACGATGCCGTGATAACCCCGGACGGAGCTATTGACATCAAGGAACTGTTTTTAAAGCATATTTTGATAACTGAAGATTTTTAAGTACTGTATTGCGGATTTTTATCGTTTTTGGTTTTGTCTTAAGTATATAAAAATATTGGATATTTTTCTAAACTTGTGTGGTGTCCTTTTGTAGTGCTTACACTGTATTACTGTTGTTTATGTGCAAATGCTTTATACACTGCCTCTAAGATAAGCCTGACTGCTCGTGCCAAGCTACCAAGGGGGTGAGCAGGGGTTATTTTAGGAGTGTAACTCCCTTACCCTGACTAGAGTGGTGGTTTCTGCATGGCTTGGACACATGCCCTAGCCTGCCAAAAATCCCATTTCTAACAATCGCATTATGGCTTAGCTTTATAGATGACCTCTTTGTGCTCTGGGAGGGCACGGAGGCTCAGACATAAATAACAATTATCTTAATTTGAGATTCACAGGCAAGATTAGCAACACATCTATCGAATTTTTGGATGTTCTAGTGCAGGTGGGGGAAGAGACACTGGAGACTACTATATTCAGGAAGCCCATGGCAGGGAACACCATTCTCCACACCAGTATTTTCCATGCAGCCCCCCTTAGAAAGAGTATCTTTTCTGGGGAATTCTACAGAGCCAGAAAAGTCTATAGCACCACGAAGAGTATGACTTGGTAGAAGAACAAATGGTAGAATGCTTCAAACAAAAGGAATTGTCAGAAAACATACTTAGATCAGCTTCACAGAGAGCTAGAGCCCAAAAGAGAGAGCAAGTCCTTTTTGATGTACAAAAGCTCTTAGAGAAGAAAAAGAGACAGAAAATTCAACTACACAGTTTTATTACAATATGCAATCTACAACATTTAAAGGTTACACGTGCCTTACAGAAACATTGGCACCTCATAAGGGAGGGCACCGTCATAGGCTCATCTGTAGTGAGTCAGCCACAGATCACATACAGGAAATCAAAATCCCTAAGGGATTATCTTGTCAAGAGCGACTTTGAGACTGGTTCCATCAAGAACACTTGGCTCACCTCCAAAGAAGGCTTTGTTAAATGCTCAAAGTACAAAGCCTGTAAACATTGGTGAAAATATTTCTAAAATCTAATCCTATTTCAAGAGAGCCATTAAGATCAAAGGCAATATTACATGTAGATTTAGCTTTGTCTACCTTCTCAAATGCCCATGTGCGAAACTGTACGTGGAAAGCACTACGTTACCCGTCCATAAACGTATACTACAGCACATAAGAGCAATAACTAATAATGATTGCAGCTATCTTATTGTGTGCCATTTTGGGAAGGTCCGCCAGAGCAATCTCACAGATTTATAAATACAGTTGCTTAGTACAGGTTCCCAAAAATAAGAGGGGGGGGACAGGGAAAACTGCTCTGAAAACAGGAAACATGCTACATATTGGAGCTAGACAGTAAAGAACCACATGGTTTTAATATGGATGAGGAATTGTATACCTGCCTATATTAAAGCCTGCCTTACTTTTGTACACACTCTGAGTGATATTGTATTTCTGTATCATTGATTTTAACTTTAGGAATTTGGAACATGTTTGCTTGGGTCTTTTTTTTGTTTAGCCAATGCAATTAGTATTTAGGATTATTTGGCAGTAATTTTGCACAGTAATTACATGTACTTCTTCTGGTCATCATTCAGGCACATACTTTTTTTGTATAATTTATTATGCTCTGTGATATCAAGCATTAGGTATGGGTAATTATAACTCCCATTTAGAAGTATGCATGCTGCATTGCTCACCCACTTGGGAATTCCTTTCTACTACATTGTGTTTTTTAAATAGGCCCAGTACCCTTTGTTTGTTTCCACCTTGTGATGTAACACTATTTATACACTAAACAAAATGGCACTCACTGTCGTGAGCAAGGTTGCGAGTCGGCAACCGAAATGCGCTGACTGGTCGTTTCATTCAATAAACCACATTTGGCTTTCCCTATCGGAGTGCTGCTCTCTTATGTCCTGCGAGACATGAGATGAGTTGATATAAATATATTTTCCATAGGAAATGGCCTTTTTGGTTTGCAAATTACTTAATTACTTTGACACCGTTTGATGAATCTTCACGAAAATTTCTAATAAAGTGCTCTTTATTCACCTAGGTTCTCCATGGAAAGTTTCAGGGTGATTCATCAAGTGGGGCTGAGAAAAATGGGGGTCCCAAAACACAAAAGCCTCATGATTTTTCCATAGTCTTTTTTGAAAAGTGTTACATTCAAACTGCTGAATGGGATTATGCCAAATTTGGCAGGAAGCTAGATCTATTTAGCATACATCCTTTCAAAGTTTTAGGGAAAATAATGTTAAAAAATATTTGTATATCTGGACGGCTTAGTTCCAGCTCAACTTAAAGATATAGAGCGTTATGATTGGCGGAGGGGGAAATTTTCCCCTTGGGCCATCACGGTCCCGGAGGAGTAAGGCTGCTGCGGGAGCGAGAGCTCTGATTGGCTGGCCACAACATGAAGAAAAATGTGGCAGCCATGACAGGACTTGGGGACTTAGGGGCATATTTACAAGCCCCTAACACCAGAGGAATTTCACTTTTTCCAACGTTCCTGTGGCGATAGGGGCTTTGCCTTATTCACAAGGCAGCGTTAAGCCACTTAATGTAGCTTAGCGCCGCCTTGTGAATAAGCCCTCCTTTCACACTACACTTAGCGTGAAAGGGGTAGGCAATAGGTGTTGCGGTGGGCGAACCGCCGCAACACCCATTGATTTTGATGCTGCCCTATATTTACAAGGGTGGCGTAAATATGGGGCAGCGCCAAAATTAAGATTAGGGAAAACCTGGCCTTAACCTGGGGAAACAAGGAGAAATGCTTTATTTCTCTGCGTTTTTGCTGTTTTTATGTATGCTGCATTGTGCAGCACACATAGAAACAGCAAAACGCCATTGATTGTTAATGCAAAGGAAGGTGTCCCTTCCTGCAGATAAACAATCATTGATAAAAATGACAAGTTGCAGCTACTATGCGTGCTGCATTCTGCAGCACACATAGAAGTTACAAAATGCCATTACTGATTGTTTATGTGCAGGAAGGGATGTCTTCCTACACATAAACATTCTTCTCCTGAAACGTAGGCACCCTTGCACAATGGTACAAGGGTGCCTGCGTTGGCTCTAAGCAGCTACATTTAGCACCAGCGCTAAGGGAAAGGCAGGGATGCACTGTATTCTTGTGAATACGGCGCATCCCTGCATTTGCAAACTGTCGGAGTGCGGCATTAGCCTTCTTGGCTTAAAGCCCACTCCGACAGTTTCCTACTAGATATGCCCCTCAGTCCCCTGTCCTGAGATTGTTTTTAAAAATAGATATAAGGGGGCAGGTTAGGTACAAAAATTAAAAAATACTTTTTTCTTTTTGCCGCAGTCCCACAGTACTCCTGCAGCATTGCGGAAAAAAATCAAAACTGCAGTCGCCATTTGAAAATTAAAATGAGCAGACATTTGTCTACCTGTGGGTAAGGAAACTCAGATTGCTCCCACCTGGCAGGAGCCGTGAAAAACAGCTGCTTCTGCCAGGTGGGAGCTAAACCTGCTTCCAATACATCCATGGTGGGTGCACACAGGGAGCTGGAGGGCTGCAGGGGCCCTGGGGCTTCCCCAGAGCCCCCAAAATACTGTCTTGTGGGTGCATCGGGTGGGCACCAGTAAACTTTCCTGTGGTCACGGGGATGTGGCGCCCGGGGTCGTAAAGGCTCAAGGAGGGGGCCCGCATGTCCCTCTCCCCTGAGTCACAACAAAAGGCCCCAGGGGAGAGGGGGGCGGTGCACCCCTCCTCTAAATTTTAAAAAGGCCCAAGGAGATGGGGTACTGGGGACCATAGTGGTTCAAGGAGGGGGGTGTGCGCCCACCTCTACTTTATTAAAAAATACAGCCTGTGGGCACAAGGACAACCAAAATAATTTTTAAAAAAAGAAAATGAATAATAAATTAGCAGCAGGAGCAGCTTATTCATTATTCTCTCCTCCTAGGAAAGTTGAGGGGGGCTGCAGAGAGTGAAGCATCAAGCAGCCCTCCAGCAACATTAAAGAAATAGTAAGTCTCCTGGGTATGGGTGGGTAGTAAACCCTGCTCTGACAGCAGAATGTGCAGAGTTTTTCCACTCCATACTCGGCTTGGAGCACGGATTTCGGAAAAAAACTCTACCAACCGCTACCTAATGGAGTTTACCTGCGCCCACCCCTACTTTTTTCCTGTTTTCTGACCCATACAATCTGGCATCCATAGGTTTGGGTAGGCTGTACATCGAAGATGGCTGCCACGGTTGGCAGTCTAGTGTTTAACAGGGATTGCGGGAGAAGCATGCCACTCCTGGTGCATCCTTCCTTTCAGACTTCTTAGCTCTCGGATGTAGATGTGTTAGCGTATTGCACTGCAAAGAGATGACTACATGGGATTGTAATCCGATTCTACCCTCCTTCCAGAGGCAAGGTTAGATGTGATCCATTTCATGTCCCTCACATGATACTTGGTTTGGAGATTACACTATTCTTCGGTGTGCATTGTTGCGAGTGATGGTGTCAGTGTGTGTGTTGAGTGCATGTATGTTCATGTTTTTGCTGGCGTCAGTGTATGTCACTATCAAGTCTGTAGCGTTTGTGTGTGTATGTGTAGTGGTGTTTGTGTGTCAGTGTGTATGTGTGTGCTAGTGATAGTGTAAGTGTGCTGGTGTGAGATGATGCCAGTGCATGTGTGTGAGTTGTTGTCAGTATCTGTGTTACACATTGTAACTCATGTTTATCTTTGTCTGCAGCTGCGTGTTGCCTCTCCATGCCACAGACCTCCTCTCTGCCATGTCAGTGCCACGGAAGAGTAGGCCTATTTAATGAAATTTGTTTTTTACTCAAATTTTCCCTCACGGCTATAAACAAACCCCAGAATGTGCCCTTCTGCACCTAGCCGGCAGCTGGCCCCAGTCCTGAATAACACTTGATGCTGGTGGGTCCATTATCTCAAAGAGCCGCAAGGTCAGAGACTGGTTTTATTTTCATACGCAGCATTCGGTCGGACTCAGGACACTAATTTGTCACCCAGGAATTTATGCAGCAGCAGAAGAAAGGGCTTCAAATTAAAACGTGCTAACATGGTCCTGAGCCGCAGCAGAGACTGTTGTCGGTGGTTTGTCTGTCTGTGAGTTTCTCTGAAAAGCTTTTGTAAAATGGGTGTCGGTGGCCCCAGCAGGCACCTCTGACTCTGGAGCTTATATTTGGTGATGTCATTGTCTCCATTGGCCGCAGTATCTGGAGAGCAAGTGTCATTTCCTGTCCCATTCAATGCCCAATATTCCTGGTCATGTTTTAAATGGATGAATTCATTATGCGGGGCTCATCTGAATGAGAAAAGGATCCTGACACAATGCATAATCAATAGCATCCTCGAGACAGGGCCTTTTTGCAGTAAGCGGAACTCTGGGTCCTTAAATCCATGACCCTAGGAGAACTTACCATATTTATTTAAAGCAATCCTAGCTGGAGCTCTATGCTCTTCAGCTGCAGTGCAAGGTTGGTTATTTTTATGACTGCATATTGGGGCCTGAAAATGTTAGAGACTCAGAGACATGTTTGTTGTATTAAATTTTCTTTTTTAAATGACTGTGAATCTTTCTTGTAACGTTTTTCAGCCCACAAAATGCGATCATAAAACAATGGCAAAAGAAAAACGCAGACATATTGATTTTTTTAATGAAAACTTTGTTAAACTATTTTATAGTAAACACTGCATTTTTGATGGCTTTTGGCAAGTTGATGGGGTGCTCCGACCAGTTCATGCAGAGGGCGGAAGCCCACTCCTCTTCTGTGATGTTTTTCCAGATGTGGCGGGTGGTTCTGGTGGTGGCAGGTCTATGGTGGTTTGGGATGGGTATGCTGAAATTGAACAGGGCATGGTCTGTGCAGGTCATAGTTGCTGACTTGTCGACTGTGATGCTGCTGATTGAGAAAAAAATAGGGTCCAATAGGTGTCCTGTGGTGTGGATGGGTTCAGTGACATGCTGGGTGAGTCCACGTTTTGCGAGGTTTTCTAGAAGGGCCATAGAGTTTCAGTGGGTGCGGTCTCATAGATGAAAGTGAAAGTCTCCAAGGAGTATGAAGATGCTGGCATTGATGATGAGGGGCATGACAAATTTTGTGCTACCACTGGCAAAATTGGTGTAGGTCCTTGTGGTCTGTATACGAGGGCTCCACCCAGGGAGAAGTTTGCTGTGGTGTGCATCTTGAATGTGAGGTATTCCATGTAGCTGGTGGGGTGTCTGTGTAGGTGGTGCTGCTGATGGTGTTTTTGAATATGATGGTGACTACAACTCCAGGCTTGTCCTGACAGTCTTGCCTGGCAATCTTGTAGCTGGTGGGGTTAGCTGTAGCGATGTCCAGTGCAGAGTTTGGATTTAGCGATGTTTCATGAGGAAGAGCATGTCCAGAGCGTAGTCCTACAGTAGTTCCCATATCTTATTGGTATGTTTGATGAGCGAGCAGCTGTTAAGGAGCATGATTGAGAGCGTGACATGTTGAGTGGGTGGTGTTTAGTCTGTGTGAGTGTTCACTGGTGGCTGGTTTGTGTGAGGGCCAGTGAGTGGGGTACTAGGTGCCTTTGGCACAGGAGTTGTGGGTCTAGGGTGTGAGGGAGTGCATGAGAACTTGCAGGAGGCGCATGTGAGCTCTTCCTCCATGTTCTCCAGTGCAGTGTGGCAGTAGTGTGGCAAGCAGGGGCCTGGGTTGAGAGCACAGTGGAGCGCAGCAGGGTAGTCGGAGAACCAAGGTTTCTGGCACCAGGTGTGGTCGAGGTGTGGGCTGGTGCATACGGGCTTGCCTCGGCATGCCCTTGGAACACCATCGGCCCGTCCGCGGCACATCCTCATTGCAACTGTTACTAAGTAGGTCCTGGGAGGGGAAGTGCGAAGAATGCCGTGGTTAGGAAACAAGTGATGTCACTTCCTGTGCAGATGGATGATGGGAAATCTAAAGATGGCACTTCCTGTGCTATGGGTGATGGGAAATGAATTTCTATTTCTTGGCTTCTTTTAAAGACGGTTTTGGCAGAAAATCATTGATGTCACATCCTGTGCAGATGGATGATGGGAAATCCAGTGATGTCACTTCCTGTGCAGATGGATTACGGGAGAACCAGTGATATAATTTCCTGTGCTGATGGGTGATGAGAAATGAAGTCCTCTTGCTTTGCTTCTCCTTTTAACAATTGTTTTTGGCTGGTTATGAGACACCAGAAATGGGGTAGGTCATTCAGTGCATTGTCACCTTTACTCTCACGCTAAATTAGTGTGGTCTCAGTGCTAACTCAAGGAGGCCTGCAAACTACCCAAATTGGGTTAGCCTTTTAGGCAACTTTTGTAAGGTACAACTATATAGGGTATATAGTGTTTGATAACCATACATTTCACCCCAGGTTCCAAACTCTGTGTAGATTAGAATCCACCGGTCCTGAATAATTGCTCATTTGATCATTATTGATTCCTTAATGACAAGAAACATGTCGAACCTTTTAACTTTTTTTGTCACCAGAGATCATTGTCTCTACTGGGGGCCACCACCTTTTTAACTGGACAAGCATACTCACCAATTAAAATTCTATTCAGAGAATTGCTTAGTCTATTTTAAATCTCTCCTTTCATGCACAGACACCACTTTTTACCAATCTACACCTTGGGCCCTATATTTGCGCTTAACATACGGCATTGGGACAAAAGATCTCCAATATAGATCCCCCTCGAGGGTGCCCATCGGGCACTGCTGCACCGGCCCGACGAGGAGCAAGCCCTATGATGAAGCATGACACCCACATGGGTGTGTGAAGGCCCTAGTTCCAAAAGGAACTGTCCCTCCTACCTCTGGTTCCTTTTTGTCTGCACTGATACCCTCCTTCCCAGGAACTGCATACCCTTAGCTGATTGGTTTTGGCGGGATACCATTGATGTCACTTCCTATTCAGTTGGATGATGGGAAATCCAGTAAGGACACTTTCTGTGCGGATGGATGAGGGGAGATCCAGTGATGTCACTTCCTGTGCTGATGGGAAATGAAGTCCTCTTGCTTGACTTCTTCTTTTAAAGATGCCTTAGTTCCTCATTAATCCATCACCAAACACTCCCTGCCTCTTTATCAAACTCTTGCAGGTTCTTTTTTGTTCCATTATTTCTACTTTGTTACTGCTTTTCCATTTTTTCTTCCTGCTTCTTTCCCCATTTTGTGTTTTTCTCTCTCTTTTCTGGATAGATGTTTGTTAAGGAAAAATAAGTGCCGGTCCCCAAAAATGTACTTCCATTGAGCCCAATGCTCAAATTAAGCACTGTCTCACAGACCATGTCTGTGCTCGGACAGTTTAAAGTAAATACATAGAAACAAAAGGTAGAGTAAAAAAGAGGAGAAATACATCTTGAACAAGAGAAAATTAGACTACAAAAACCAAAAACACACAAAAAGACAAAAAATAGTGAAAGGTTATGGTTAGATTTGGGGTTTTGGGTGGTTAGGCAGAAGTTTAGGTTTAGCTTCAGGTTTTGTCTAATCCTTAGATTTAGAGTAAGGTATGGTGTGAGGGTTCCTATAAAGCAATTCGTATAGGTTTTGTTGTGCGTAGGGGTAAGAGTTAGGATTGAGGTAGAAATTAGGGACGGAGTAAGGGACTGGGTTAGGGTTAACTTAATATTAGGGTTTGGGTTAGGGATATTGTTGGAATAAGGGCTAGGGAAAGGGAAGGTGTGAAGCATGGTGTAATAATTAGGGTTTGACCAGTGCTTAATTCGAGCCGGTGGTTGCTGTTTGGGGCCAGTGGCACTTATTTTTTGCAACTAGCACTTATTTTTCCATATTAGATCTTTACCAAGTACAAGAGAGGTAAAAACACACAGAGTGGGGGCACTATGGTACAAGGGTGCTAGAGTTGCCGCTAGGCATCTAATTTTAGTGCCAGCACTAGGAAAAACACACGGGTGCGCCATATTGTTGTATATACAGTGCATCCCTGCGTTTTGGAAATGTCGGAGCGCGGCGCTGCAAATTTGGCATCGCTCCGTGCTCCGACATTTCATTGTACATATGCCCCAAGGCCTCTCAAGCAAGCGAATGGGGTTGTATTTAACAAAAGGAATAGCAGGCCTCTAAAATATTAGGTTCAAGATCAGTATAGCACCTGCCATTCCATTTTAGCAAGGTACTACTACATTGCTGAATGAGCACATTCCTGAAGAGTCTGTCAGTCTGTGAAGCGCTGAATATGAAACCTGTTCGAGTAGATTTTGGAATGGCCCTTGATAAAGGAAGCGTGTGGCACCAGCAGCAGCATGGGAACTAGTTAAGCAAGCCGTTCACAATGCCAGCGGTAACACAATAACAATGCAAGCAAGGGAGGGGCTCAACCTCACCGGTGAATGCATCAATTAAACACCACGGCCTAGGAGGTGTCTGAGCAAGGCGAGCACATGACAGCACTTTACCAACCAGGGATGTGACCCTGGGAACATGACTTTAGGAATGAAAGAGCTGACAGGTGATAATTATGCACCTGCTGCAGTCTGACTAGAGCAACGATGAATCAGCCAGGACAGGAGCACCAGCACATTAACTGGAGATGACGAATAAAGGTGCGCACACATTCGCCCCGTAAACTTTTCAGTTATTTTGTGAATCTGTTGTTTACTTAATATTTCACTTCTGCATTTTATTGGGCGGTGCCTAGTATTCACCTGTCTTTTCATTGAAATCCCAGCATTTTAATACTTTACACAGGTGTTTTACCACATATCCACCTGCATTTTGTAATTTTGTATTAAAGGTTTCAAATGTGTGCTTTAAACAACACAGTTCGATAACATCATACCAGGCCCCACTCTTATAATGGGGCCCCGCAATTCCCCATTTATTTTTCTGAACTTTGCGCAGACACCACACTTCAAGGCACTTTGAGACTGTTGGGCATTATGAAAAGGAAAAAAAATACATCATAGAAATTAAACTGCACAACAGCACACATGCCATAAATCACAGGGCCAATGAATGAAGTGGAACGGTCATTTCCACAAAGGGTGAGCTCTATGAGGTTTGGGAAGGTGCGTTTTTCAGAGTTAATTCTATAACATGTCTCCAACTAGCACAAACAAACTACCAGGATCCCGGACAGTCCATTTTAGTAAGGTGCTAACTTATTGCTAAATGTAGTCGTGCCTTACTAACGTGTCGTTTGTGTGTGACATGCTGGTCGCACGTTGAAATCCCAACCGGGCCAGCTCATACTGTCATCCTTCTGAGGTGGATAAACTCCACCTACTTGGGTCATACTAACACTTGATTACAACCCTATAACAAATGAAGTAGCAAGCACTCTGATATTGCTATAATAAGTAATAAATTTACAACAATGAATACGGCTAGATGAACCAATATTAGTACCTGCTGGGATAGGAGGTCCGGATTACCAAACATGCAAAGTAGGCACCAGCCTATGGGCCCCACTCCTTTTAGGGGCCCCGCTCAACTGATCAAAATAATATTGATTTGATCTTGAAAGAAAATTACAATCAAGCTTTATTAAATATTGTTTCCAAATAATAGAAAAAAATTATTCAACTCAAAGAAACTTAAACTTTACATTAAAGACTATAGAGAAAATACAGTATTAATGTAATGTACCCATAAACAACTTAAATTACATAAACCATAGACATCAGATTCACATAACAGTTTGTCTCTTAAAAGCTCCTCTTCTGGCAGCTGTCGGGTGAATTGGGTGTTAGGAGATAATTTGCGAGGGGGCCCGAAATTTCGACTGCCTAGGGGCCTCCACAGGGTTTAATCCGACACTGTGGGCTAGAACAATTTCCAGATAGTTTAGAAGCTGGGGAAAAACCACTGTAGGCTTTATGAATTTTACTCAGATTCAATCAATCAATCAATCAATCAGGGAGTTTATAAAGCGCGCTACTCACCCGTGAGGGTCTCAAGGCGCTTGGGGGGGTAGTGGGGGAGCAGCTCCGGTCGGTCGAAGAGCCAGGTCTTGAGGGTCTTCCTGAAGATGTGCAGGGTGGGGGCGTGTCTGATGTTGATCGGCAGTTGGTTCCAGGTCTTGGCAGCGATGTAGGAGAAAGTTCTTCCACCAGTTCTTGCTCTGCGGATGTGCGGGGGATCGGCGAGGGCGAGGTCGGCACATCGGAGGTTCCTCTTGGGTACGTGGAAGGAGATTCTGTCATTGAGGTATTGGGGTCCGGTGTTGTGGAGGCATTTGTTGGTGTGGGTGAGTATCTTGAAGGTTACTCTCTTCTCTACGGGGAGCCAGTGGAGGTCTCGCAAGTGCTGGGTGATGTGTTCATGTCGAGGGATGCCGAGGACGAGTCTGGCTGCGGTGTTAGGTATGGTCTGGCGTTTGTGGAGCAGGGCCTTGTTGATCCCAGCATAGAGGGCGTTTCCGTAGTCCCGTCTGCTGTTTATGAGTGCGTGGGTGATGGTCTTCTGTGATTCGGGGGGATACATTTGAAGGTCTTTCGGAGGATGCAGAGGGTGTTGAAGCAGGTGGAGGCGATGGCGTTGACCTGTCGGGTCATGGAGAGGGAGGAGTTGAGTAAGAAACCGAGGTTTCGGGCATGGTCCGTGGGGGTAGGAGGGCTGCCGAGGATGGTGGGCCACCAGGAGTTGTCCCATGCAGAGGGGGAGGGTCCGAGGATGAGGACCTCTGTCTTCTCTGAGTTGAGTTTCAGGCAGCTGCTGCTCATCCAGGATGCAACGTCTTTCATTCCTTCCTGGAAGTTGAGTCTGGTGGCGATGGGGTCGGTGGTGAGGGAGAGGATGAGCTTGGTGTCATCGGCATAGGATACTATGCTGAGTTTGTGACGATGGAGGCGAGGGGGGCCATGTAGATGTTGAAGAGCGTGGGGCTGAGCGATGATCCTTGGGGTACTCCGCAGTTGATTTTCCGTGGGTTCGGAGAGGAAGGTTGGAAGTCTGATTCTTTGGGTTCTACCGGCGTGGAAGGAGCAGAG
Source organism: Calotriton arnoldi (assembly GCA_963921515.1). Taxonomy (NCBI): domain Eukaryota; kingdom Metazoa; phylum Chordata; class Amphibia; order Caudata; family Salamandridae; genus Calotriton; species Calotriton arnoldi. Next base: position 30,597 of record CAWUFW010012366.1, on the reverse strand, counting down.
CCAGTCGAGGGTGGTTCCCTATATGCCAGCTTCATGGAGTCTGGCGGTGAGTGTGTGGTGGGAGACGGTGTCGAAGGCTGCAGAGAGGTCCAAGAGGATCAGGACTGTGATGTGTCCTTGGTCGAGAAGGGTGCGGATGTCCTCTGTGGCGGCGAGTAGAGCGGTCTCAGTGCTGTGGTTGCTGCGGAATCCGGATTGGGAGGGGTCGAGGATGGAGTTCTCTTCGATGAATTTCATTAGTTGGGTGTTGACGGTCTTCTCTGTGACTTTGGCCGCGAAGGGGAGGAGGGAGATGGGTCGGTAGTTTTTGAGGTCTGTGGGATCTGCTTGGGGCTTCTTGAGTAGGAGTCTGACTTCTGCGCGTTTGCAGTTGTCAGGAAAGATGCCGGTTTCCAAGGTGGTGTTGATGGTGCGTCGTAGTTCGGGTGCAATGGCGGCGGTGGCTCTGTGGAAGATGTGCGGGGGGCAGGGGTCCGTTGGGGCTCCTGAGTGGATGCCTTTCATGGTTGATGCGGTGTCTTCGGTGGTGACTGGGGTCCAGGGTGGTGGAGTTGGGGTCGCTGAGGTTGTTGAGGTGGAAGTTGAGGCCTCCAATGAGTATGTAGTCCATGGAGGCGACGCGTGGGGTGCGATGAGGTCGGTGATGGTGGTGGAGAACGCAGTTCGAGGTCCGGGAGGCCTGTAGGCGAGGGTGCCTCTTAGGGTCGTTCTTGGGCTGGTCTGGATCTGGAAGTGGAGGTGTTCGGTGGTGGGTGGGCTATCGCTCGAGCTGGAGGTCGTGAGTCGGAGGGAGCTCTTGTGTGTGATGGCAAGCCCTCCTCCTGGGCGGTTAGGGCGGTCCTTCCTCTGGATCTTTTATCCGTCCGGGATGGCGGTTTTCGATGTCAGGGCGGAGGTGGAGTTGGTCCAAGTTTCTGTGAGGAAGGCGACGTCTGGCGAGAGGGTGTCAAGGAGGTCCCAGATCTCTATGGTGTGTCTGTGTAGGGAGCGCACGTTGAGGAGGATGCACCTCAGGGCTTCGGAGGTGTTGGCGTTCGGCGTGTTGGCGGTGGCCGTGGGGGTGCGAACGGTGGTGAAGATCTGGGGGCGGAGACGGCAGGATAACTGGCCCGTGGGTGGTGCTGGGCATGGACAGCTGGCAGTTGTTGTTCCTTCCAGGGTTGAGTGCGAGGAGGGCAGCTGAGTCATAGCGGAGGGTGGTCGGAGAGCAAGGGTCCCTGGTGCTGGTCGCGGTCGGGTCACGGAGGGGCGCAGACGGGCTTGCCTTTGGCGTGCCAGTGGCGCGGCCATGCAGCGGCCGCCATTAAATGGGGAAGAGGGTGGGAAGCGCAGCTGGGAGGTGGGAGTTGGCAGGGGGGAGGGGCCGCGGGGGCAGCAGCGTCTGGAGAGGGCGACGAAAACGGGCAACGGAGAACACAACAAGGGGACAGAGAGACAGACTTTGTCAAAAAATAACACTACAAGCAGAAACCAATCGAGTAAAACCAATACAACAGTAAAAAACGCTCAACAGGCACAACGAGTGGAACAGGTCTCGAACCCTTACTCACTGCAGAGGTGAGGGGGCAGCGGCACAACAGAGGAGCTACTGGGGCAGAGGGCAGAGTCCTTGACCAGGAGGTCAGAGGTCTTACCCGCACGCCCGAGCAGCGGCCGCCATTAAATGGGGAAGGGGCGGGAAGCACAGCTGGGAGGTGGGAGGCGGCAGGGGGGAGGGGCTGCCGGGGCAGCGGCGGCTGGAGAGGGCGACAAAAACGGGCAACAGAGGACACAACAAGGGGACAGAGAGGCAGACTTTGACAAAAAATAACACTACAGGCAATAACCAATACAGTGAGAGGAAATCCTGATAACCACAAGATGACTGCAGTACATGTCGGACACAGTGACGGGTCATCAAACACTAAAAAAAAGTGTCCTTATTTGGAAAAAGGTTGAGGATGAGTTGAATGACAACTGCATTACAAAGATGGGGACCCTCATCCCAGAGACATCCTTGGCAGCACTGGTTCCCCATGGGCAGAAGAGGGGCAGGAAGCAGTGTCTGAAGAGGGTTAGCCTAATACAGTCCCACTGGGAGAGCATCTCTGGTCAGTAGTAGAAGCATTGCAATTAGACAATGACATGAAAGAGAGTTCATCTTTACCACGGCTCAGTAGGTGTGTAGTGTCCTTCTGTAGAGAGATGTTAGACAACTCTAGGGGTTCATTTAATTGTCTTGTAAAAGTTTAGGGTGGGAAGCGCAGCTGGGAGGTGGGAGTTGGCAGGTGGGAGGGGCCGCGGGGGCAGCAGCGTCTGGAGAGGGCGACGAAAACGGGCAACGGAGAACACAACAAGGGGACAGAGAGGCAGACTTTGACAAAAAATAACACTACAAGCAGAAACCAATCGAGTAAAACCAATACAGCAGTAAAAAACGCTCAACAGGCACAACGAGTGGAACAGGTCTCGAACCCTTACTCACTGCAGAGGTGAGGGGGCAGCGGCACAACAGAGGAGCTACTGGGGCAGAGGGCAGAGTCCTTGACCAGGAGGTCAGAGGTCTTACCCGCACGCCCGAGCAGCGGCCGCCATTAAATGGGGAAGGGGCGGGAAGCACAGCTGGGAGGTGGGAGGCGGCAGGGGGAAGGGGCTGCCGGGGCAGCGGCGGCTGGAGAGGGCGACGAAAACGGGCAACAGAGGACACAACAAGGGGACAGAGAGGCAGACTTTGACAAAAAATAACACTACAGGCAATAACCAATACAGTGAGAGGAAATCCTGATAACCACAAGATGACTGCAGTACATGTCGGACACAGTGACGGGTCATCAAACACTAAAAAAAAGTGTCCTTATTTGGAAAAAGGTCGAGGATGAGTTGAGTGACAACTGCATTACAAAGATGGGGACCCTCATCCCAGAGACATCCTTGGCAGCACTGGTTCCCCATGGGCAGAAGAGGGGCAGGAAGCAGTGTCTGAAGAGGGTTAGCCTAATACAGTCCCACTGGGAGAGCATCTCTGGTCAGCAGTAGAAGCATTGCAATTAGACAATGACATGAAAGAGAGTTCATCTTTACCACGGCTCAGTAGGTGTGTAGTGTCCTTCTGTAGAGAGATGTTAGACAACTCTAGGGGTTCATTTAATTGTCTTGTAAAAGTTTAGTCTAGTAGCTTTGTTTAGACGCAAGTCTGGAATAGAAACCAGAATTTGTGCGACAAGTAAAGATTTTTAGGAACCGACCTATGTACTAATAGGTTGGTTCTGCAAAATCTGAATCGTAGTGGGACGCATTCCAACCTACTCCTTTAATATTTATCAGGTAGGTCGCAAAATGAGACTCACTACAATTGGTGAGCATCACAGGATGGCGGCCAGCTGGGGTCAGTAGACTACTATATCTGTGATCGTGTTTAAAAAAGGTAGTTATTTTTTAAATTTATTTTTAAAGAAGCTCATTTTCTTTAAAGGAAACCAGGCTGTGTTTAAAAAGAAAAGGTTTTTTTGTTTTAAAGTGTGTTACAGAGCTTGCAGTGGACTTGTGGACCACTGTCTATTCTCCAACAAACATTTTTTTAACGCTCACTAAGGGGAAGTCACATGATATTGGTTCACGTCACACTGTGACCTGGTATACCACTAGGTGAGCTGAAAGCCCTTTCAGGGAGAAGGTTTCCAACTTGTCTATGGAGGCTTTGAATTATTGAAATCTAGTAGGATTTCACAACCTGCATGGGACACACACAAAGCAGACTTAAATTCAGAAGCTTTCTGTGTTTTTGGCCCAGGCAGGAGTGGCCACCCTCTCCAGGCATGCAGTGGGCTCCCCTGCTCCTCAGGGTGAAAATCTCTGACTGGCTCCCAGTAACAGCATGGGGCTGGGCTTTGGCTTCAGGCACCAGTCACATATGTGGCAGGTCTGGCGTACAGGTTCTGGGCCTTGGCTCCAAGCACCAACTATAGGTGTCCCAACCTACCCAGGATACATTTCTGCAAGTCTGGTGAGGCTTCTCCACCTGGGGCGGTGTGGAATACCCTGACGGGGTCCCAGAGCTCCGGTTTTGCCAGGCTGCAGTCTCCTGGAACTAGGCTCTATTTGCTTGCCTGTGGTGTCACAAAGTGCCCAGGACAGAGTTTGGCAGACTCAGGGAGGGTTCCCCAGCTCCTACAAAGATAAAACCTCTCACAGGTCCTGGCCAGAGCTTTGGCAGGCATGGGACGTGAGCCATTGGCCTTGAGCTCCAAGAACCACACCTTGGTGCTCCAAAGTAGTTAGAACTAATGTAATCACAAAGACCAGCCCTATAAGTCCATAGAGACAAGGATATAACTATAATGATAATTACAACTGTCCTGTGGGACTCTTGGTCTATGGTGCTCCTACAGAAAATAGATTAGAGGTACCTTGAGTGAAACAACCTAATAAAACGTAGTTATTAATACGATATGCAGGCTTTCATTGTATAAATTTATATTTCTTTTACAACAAGTTGGCAAAAACATACATAAATTGTGCAATATCACAATGTGCAGATGACGCAGTGAAGGTGAGGTGCACTCTTGATTATATACAGTTAGAAAGCAAAATTAAACGTTTGATCCCCAGTTGTCTTCACATACAAGTATAGTCCCATTTCCAATCACAGTTCTTTTGGACACCAATCTCATATTTTTATGACCGGGGAGCCTAATGTTGACCTTTTGAACCTTGGGCTATTTGAAGGGCCTCATCCGGACCAGTCGTCTTGGGAACATGTAGCCACATGAAATGCCTTTAGACCGGAAACATTGAGTAAATCCGTAGTCCAACAGTATTTAAATCGCGATGGCGTTTGGCAGTGGCGGCCGGCACCGATCGGGGTGGGGTAGGGAGCAGGAGGGGTGGGACGCGGGGGGAAGCGGGTGTAAAAACAAAAGAAAAAATTACCATCTTGCCGCTTCCTCGCTGCGTCTCTCCTCCGTAGTTCCTCGCTCTGGCTGGAACAGGAAGCACGCCCAGGCTCCCCATAGCCAATCACAATGCCGCAATATAGCGTTGTTATTTGGCTGAGCACCGTGGTTCGATGCTCAGATGCTGACTGGGAGCCAGGGCATGCTATCCACGCTGGCTGAAAGGCAGCCTGCGTGGAGAACATGCAAAGTGCGCATGAATGTTTGGATGGCCTGAGACGGCTGGACAAACATTCATGCACACTTACAGTGTGCTCACCACTCCCCCTTCTCCTGTAGTCAGAGCAGCCCTGCCCCCCCTGCAAAGCTGCCGCAGCAGGACAAAATACAATTATAATAACACAAGTTATTATCATTTTATTTTTCTTTATTTTCACTGCTAAAAAGCAGTGGGGTGACGCTCCTCTGCCTTATCGAAGGAGCCGCCACTGGCATGCGGACCAAAGATTAATTGTAAGGAGGCTTGTAATCCTTCACAATGCCGGAATGTGGCTACGTATGCCAGGTGAAAGGAGACGGTCCCTGCATTGTGAGGGACAGGGGTTTAGGCACTGGCTGCTCTGGGTCGACAAACTCCTCAAAGCCCCAATAAGGGGTGCTTGAAGCCCACGTGGATGTCATGTTGGCAAAGGTTTCTGACAATGTATTTAGCCACCTTCTCAGCTGACATCAATTTCTCGTAGATGGTGCACTATTTTCTTTCAAAAGAATGAAATTTCCCAAAACGTTTTCTTTTTTTGCATCTAGATCTCTCCATATCCTAAAAACACAAATTCAGATCTCTCTAAGATATCGTCTGAAAAGATTTTGCTTTTTACCCCGCTCATATAGTGCCCCATCTGGTGTGCAAAATTAGAATAATTTTCTTTTGCATAATTACGTAAAATGATGTGAAGTTACATGAACCACAAACGTGGCATTTAGCACAGTTAGCGTGAAATGCGTATTTGCATCCATTTCAGAGGTAAGGAAGTATTTTGCTTTACAAATAGTGCTAAATTGCACTTGATGCAAACAGCAACTACTTGCATTCTGTTCGTTCATGTTGTTCCTGTGCACCCATAAGATTTTCCCTGAACAGACAGAAAATTATGCCATGTGGCGTAATGGCATAATTTCGGGCATTTCACCTATCAAGTGCAACAAGCGTACCACGAAATACTAGATATTACACCAGCGTTATACATTTTTTGTCAAGGCCTAGTAATGTGGGATTTAAAAAAAACCTCAAGCAGAACTGCCGTTAAAAGTTATGTCCAAATATTTATTAGGAAGCTGGGTGTCGAATATTTGTACTGTATGCAGGATACTGTCCCTGAAATGTAGGCCTGCATTAAAAAGTTATTTCTTTCTGAACGACCATTTAGGAGGAAAGGGCTATACCATGCCTCGTCTGCGATCAAGATGCGCACTAAAGATGCACCGACTGCCGAACGATCAGGTCCATCTGCTCCCCTTCTGTCCACTCTGAAGTCACCTTGTATCGCTTACACCTTATGCCTCGCTGAGAGCTGTTACCTGGGCTGAAAAGAGCGGTTTAATTCCATAAATGCGAAACACAGTCTGAGTAATTGGATTACTGGCTCACCAGAATACTGCCCCCGTGCGCGCGCGCGTCTTCTCGTGGAATATCACGGACGCTTCCCGCGTAACACGATACGGAGGGAGGTTCTGAAAGGCAGGCACGGGTGGTGCCCCGGGGGTAAAGTGCAGATGAAAGAAACACCTGCCTCTCTTGTCGCCTGCTGTCTCCTCAATGCGCCGGGTTAAAGTGATACCGTAAGAATAACGGGGCAAAGGTTGTAACCTGATAGCCAATCACGGCTGGTTTCTAGTGTGTGACTTGAGAGCATTGATACGGATAAACTACCGGGCGTTGTGTTATTGTTCCTTAATAGTAAATGTAACAAAATGAATTATGTCATTCACTTCGAGGCCACTCTCCAGTCCCGACTGAGCATCAGTGGCAAATCAAGGGAAGCCCGTCATTATGGTGAGTACGCCTCTTACTCATGGGAAAAGGATATTTTGGCTTCAAGCTCTTTTTGTGCTTCGCTTCCATAGCAGGTCTTTAATTCGTGAACAGTCTCAATTATATTTTTTGTACTTCACATGCTATGCACATTTTAAATTTATATTTTTGTTCTTCCACATACTATGCACATTTTAAATAGATGAAAATGCAGGAATAACTAAATACATAAAAAGGAATAAATAAAATGTTGGGTTCTCGGAGTACCTGGTTTCAGTCTTAGAGCTCACGCGTGGAGTGGGTGCTGAAGGTTACGCAATGTGACGTGCGACAAAGGATTATCCCAACATGCACTCACTTCCCAAGTTTATTCTATTGCTAGATTCTGTAGGCAAATACATGTTGGTACATTTGAAACCCATAAATGCATACAGGAAAAAATGAGGAGAAATAAAAATATTCCCCCTTGTTGCGTCAATCTCAGGGAGACGCAAGATTTTGACACAAATCCGTGTGTCTACATGTCTTTGTAGATATAGATTTATGTCAAAATCCATGGGAAAATGCACAGGAACACCCAGGCACCACCCTTGGAATGCCTCCTTGTCGTGTTACTTTTGGTAACAATGCAACGTAAATCGTGATTTGCATTGGATTGTAAATACCAACCTAACACTGCGTTGAGTCTGCATTAGAAAAAGTAACGGAAACTCAAACCAAAGTCTTTGTAAATCAGGGTCCAAATGTACTACTTATATTAATACTTGATCATTTATTTTCCCAGGCATGAAAGAAAAATAAATGCTCTGTAGTTTTATTAGCTGTATTTCAAATCCTGGGTTAAAACACTGTTTTTAAAATCTTCTCGGTCCATTTTCGGAACATGTAATTTCTTTAACCACAAAGGTTTCTGTTGAGTCGTGAGTTGTAGGAAAATTATTTTTCATGTGGCTTTAATTTTTTCTCTCCTTTCTTTGTGCGTTTGCCTTCAGGACTTTAATCATAAAACCACATTAATGGCCCAGCTTTGCAAGTGTGCACCAGGCTCATGTTCAGGTCATGTCTCCAGACAGATGTCTTGCTTGGAAAACCCCAACTAACAATACAGATTCAATCTTCAGCAACAAGACTTTGGGGAACAGCACAAAACATGCATTCTGCACCTTCTCTAAAGTAGGATGTGCTAATGCCAATCAGACACTCTACCCTACCTAGCATATGGGCAGAACCAGGGTATTACATCTAAATCAGAATTGCAGGTAATGTGCAAATTTCACACTGACCCTACAATTTTTCCCTGCACAAATTTCTCAAGGCAATACCTGGTGAAATTGGTGTGGGAGAAAATGCAAGATATAGCGTTTTGGATCTCGGAACCTGAGAAAACGTGTAACATTCACTGCATTAGCCTCAAATGCGACTGGCTGAAACCGGAATGGGGTAAAATCTCACCGGAGTACAACCTCACCCCTTGGTATTCTTTGGTATCCTTATATCATTTCACTGTATTACTGCCCTTGGAATGAGGTCCTACTGTGTTATGCATGCTCTGCCAGTCTTCCTTGTCCCAGAGGTTGCTCCAATTGCTAAAAATGCACTACCTTGTATGAGCAGCTCAGAAGTCTGCAGTCGAGTGCATTAAATACCAAGGCTGCATAGTCTCAAATCCACCTCATGCCTCTTTAATCAACTACCAGACACTCCCTGTCCCCTTTATCTCACTCTTGCAGGTTGCTGCTGCCTCCCTTTGTGACATTTTTTGCATCTTTCCCTTTCTCCTTCATTCTCTTTTGTGAGTTTTCCCTCTCTTGCTCTGGATTAAAGGCTCTTGAGGAAGAATAAGTGCCGGTCCCTAAAATATTAGTGCCTGTGGGTCCCACCAGCAACCACCGGCTCAAATTAAGCACTGGATGTAGGTGTTGAGTAGGCTGTTGGCAGTGGTGTATGATGTAGTGTAGGTATGGGGCGTAAGGTGCAGACAGCAAGGTGAGTAGGTTTGAGATGTATTCCAAATGTTAGTTTGCATTGTGTGGGTGACTTTGTAGGGTAGATGCCATAGATGCTGTTCTATGTAGAGCGATGCAGATGTAGGATGGTGGTGTAAGGTGCAAATGGTGGATTAGATTGTTCTACGCATAGTGGTGTAGTTGTGTAGTTGTATTGGTGTAGATTCTGGCTATAGGTGGTGGTGTATGGTGGACGTGTAGTGTGCTGGTCATGGTGTGGGAGTTGGTATAGATGGTGGTAAAGGATTTAGGATATAGGTGATGCGTGGTGTGAGTGGTGATGTAATGGTTGATGTATTGTGTAGGTGGTGAAATAGGGTGTATGTATGGTATTGAATATCCTCATGCAGAGTGTATGGAATCACATAGGTTGTAGGTGGTTGTGTAGGATTTAAGTGAAGTGTTAGTGGTGGGCAGTGTAGGTGATTGTGTGAACAAGGTCTGTGTGGTTTTGTATTGTGCAGGTGATATTGCATGGTACTGGCTGAGCGGTTAGAGTCTTCAACAAAAGAATTATGCTGTCCCTCTGAAATGAGAGTCAGATATAGGGAATATAAACCAATCTGACCAGAGTAGTTCAAAGTTGGGAATCCATTTTATTGGATTATAATGCCCTCACACACCCTGTCGGGTGTCATGCTTCATCATCGGGCTGCTCCTCGTCGGGTCGGCCGTGCAATACCCGACGGGCTCCCTATAGTAGGGGCACTTTAATGGAGATCTTTTTCCAACAGCCGTTTGGTGAAGTGGGTGTGAGGGGCCTGGTGTGTGTAGATGAATGTGTATTTATGTATTGGGAGTGAATGTAAAATAGGGTTGGGAGTACCTGCGACAACAACTTTAATCAAGGGTCTCCTACCCTAAGTAAAAACAAAAGATATAAGGCGCTAGGCTGAGGTAATGTCTCAGGTTGTGGCGCTCTTATAAGTGGTAGGTCAACATGTTTCTCGCCAAATGAATAGTCTGCGGGCGATTCGTCAGGACCAAACAAGGGGTATACTATCTACAGCTAAAACTAAGATGGTGTTGTGGCTGCACACTCACATCAACCATGCGACTAACTCGTCGGATACCTGGTAGTACTGGAACTACCTGCAGAGAGAGAATAAATCACATAGGTAAATGTAGTTCATTTGTAGTGGGTGAATCCTCTCATATTCCCTGTGAGAAACTGACTCTCAAAATATCGTGGTGAGCATCGAACAGTTAAAAACAGTTAAAAACAAGGTGCCACACGGTGAGTGCACAGGGTGAACTAGCGTGAACTTCAGCCCTTGTGGCACACACAAACGTAGCAAAGAGCAGAAGGACTTACCCAGAACTGTGGACTAACCAGGCATCAAAGTACCCAGTAGGTCATAAACACGAGGGGTTCCTCATGTACTGGGATAAACAAGGGAGGGGGGAGGGAAAACCAATGGAAAAGTAGCATTAAATGCATTTGGAGTCAGTAACCACATATTCAGTAGAGACCTCCCAATTCCACGCAATGTAAGCTCGATTTAACCTATAGTGTAAATGAATACTTCATCAATCGCCACCCACAACCTGGATCAAATGTGGGTCGCGTTACCATGGAAGCGCTGCTTTACAGAATCGTAGGGGATCAGGTATGTATGATGTTTGGAGACAAAAAGTGCTAGCAATAGTTGACCACAAAAGGATTTTACTGTAGGTCAGGTAAGCGCTGCTTACAAGAATGGTGTGTAATCGAGTAAGCATGCTTTGTGCAATATAGCGTGCTGGCTTATTTTAGCAATATTAGAGTTGTCCTGCATGGCTTGTGTTCAATATATGTGCATTACAACAACGGGCGTTTAGCAGTGGATCGAGTGGGTCGTTTAAAAACTGGCGCCAGTATACCATATGTGTCGACCACAAGCTCGTTGCACACGGCAATTTCGTCACGCAAAGCATGTGTATTCAATGCAGCGTATCGGGATTAGAGGCGGGTAGAGTAGGCCAAAAATAACGCTAATATAACATCCCAGATATATCTACACAACATTAGCCCACAGTGGTCGGGGGGCCAATGAGTAACGGGTAGCAGGACTTCGCATCCTTCCGGGGTCGAAGGCACTCAACACGCATCCATCCGACTCACAGTACTCACTTTAGTTATAGTAGCACGTGGTCTGTAGACCTACCCACTCCTACCTGGTCGCCCCATCGTATCAGGTATTGACTCCATACTTGAACCCTTGTCACAATTTTGTGACCATTTTTTGCAACCGCTGGTTAGGCAAATACCATCCTACATACAGGACACCACTGATGTATTACGCCTAGTCTCAGAATTCCAGCCAACGAGCGACATTGATCTCCTCATCACTCTAGATGTTGAGGCGCTCTATACAAACATCCCACAGAGAGCGACCCTAGATGTGATAGAGGAGGTACTAAGCTTGGCACCTTGAGATTCCCCCACACCACCCAGCTTTGTTCTTGAGTGCGCAACTTTGGCCCTGACCGAGAACTTTTTTGAGTTTAAAGGACAGCTATACCACCAGACGCAAGGTACTTCCATGGGGAGTACCTTCGCTCCAAGCTTAGCCTGCCTGTATATGGCAGCTTTCGAGGGGGAGCTGATCTTCCACGATTCGAATCCATATCGGTCAAACATACGCCTATGGAAGAGATTCATAGACGACATCCTTATCTTCTGGTCTGGTGACTTGACATCCTGTGAACAATTCTGTGTCTGGATGAACACACTGAACCCATATCTGAGATTTACGAGCACCGTCTCCCAGAACCAGATACCATTCTTAGATCTCACGATCAAACTTGAACAGGGTAGTTTGACGACAACTATGTACAGAAAAGCAACAGATCGCAACAGTCTGCTGCTCTTCAGTAGTCATCACCCCCGTGCCTTAAAAGAAAATCTCCCCTTTGGGCAATTTTTAAGGGTGAGAAGAAATTGCAGTAAAATTGAAGATTACAGAATTGAATCTGAAATACTGGCAAAAAATCTGGCGTCACGGCATTATCCTCCACGAAGTATTGCCCTCAGCAGAAAGAGAGCTTGGAACAATAATCGCGAAGCGCTCCTAGAACAGAGAGAAAAGACCCCCAGTGACACACTCACCTGTGTAACCACTTTTACACCTGGATCCAACAGACTGAGCAAAGTGATCAGGAAACACTGGGGGATACTCAACACTGGTGCCATGACACTGGACCTACCACGCTTTGCTTTCAAGCGCTCGCACAATTTGAAAGACATGTTAATTCACACCAGACCCAAGACAGTGACACCGGCTGTCCAAAGAACCTTATGGGATTTACCACCGGTTAAGGGACATTATCCCTGCGGGTCTTGCATGGCATGCGCCTTCACTTCAATATGTAAATCGATTACTTTTTCCAACCGTTTCATTTGGGAGTTGCGGGCTCATACCAATTGCAATACATCAAACTGCATATACTTGATCACCTGTCCCTGTAATCTGCAATACGTAGGGATGACCACCCGCCCCATCAAGACACGCGTTGCTGAACACCGGAGCAACATTCGTTGTCAGAGAACCAACACGAAAATGTGCTCCCACTTTCTAGAACTACACCATTCACCCGGTGGACTCATTAAAATGGGTGATCCTAGAGACATTCACTAAGATCACCAAACATGCCCTCTTTCTGAAGGAACAGAGATGGATACACCGTTTATCCTCACACACCCAAGGATTGAATGACGATATACCTTGGAGTGCACTGAGGGTATGACTCACCACTGCAAATATCCATACCTCTATTCATTTATGGGATATTATGAATACCCACTAATCACTTACTTAGACGAGGGTACACTACGTTATTCGAACCAGGCTGCTATGTCCTGTCCTCCAGTATTACACATCCCTTGACAGAATACACCAAGGGGACAGTACTTTACAGGTACCACTTAGTGAATCCACTGTTGTCCTTGATTATGAATGCTGAAATCACACGAAATCAGACTCCTGACGCTGTGACCAACATTACTGCCTCATTGTGAGGACCACCAGTTGTGATCTCCAATACAACCTCTCGAGATTATACTCTATGGGCAACATGTCACATACACTTAGGAGCTCATCTTTTGACCCAAATTCCCGTTACTTCAAGTGGTGTCACGAAACACCACTCCATTATGGCCGCCAAATCTTAGACGCACCGAACGACCTCCTTCCAATATGGCCGCTAAACCTGAGACAAACCGAACGACCTCCTTCCAACATGGCCGTCGGGTGGGCTAGCACAACACGCACTAACCTTCCCAACACATACACCCCGCCTCCTGGAAGCGCTCCGTGGGTCTAAATACGTTGCAGACTCACACCACTCTACCACCCGGGCCCGGTAGGAGTGGGTAGGCCTACAGACTACGTGCTACTAGCACTAAAGTGAGTACTGTGAGTTGGATGGATGCATGTTGAGTGCCTTTGACCCCGGAATGATGCGAAATCCTGCTACCCGTTACTCATTGGCCCCTCGACCACTGTGGGCTAATGTTGTGTAGATATATCTGGGATGTTATATTAGCGTTATTTTTGGCCTACTCTACCCGCCTCTAATCCCGATACCCTGCATTGAATACACATGTTTTGCGTGACAAAATTGCTGTGTGGAACGAGCTTGTGGTCGACACATATGGTATACTGGCGCCAGTTTTTAAACGACCCACTCGATCCACTGCTAAACGCCTGTTGTTGTAATGCACATATATTGAACAAAAGCCATGCAGGACAACTCTATTATTGCTAAAATAAGCCAGCACGCTATATTGCACGAAGCATGCTTACTCGATTACACACCATTCTTGTAAGCAGCGCTTACCTGACCTACAGTAAAATCCTTTTGTGGTCAACTATTGCTAGCACTTTTTGACTCCAAACATCATACATACCTGATCCCCTACGATTCTGTAAAGCAGCGCTTCCATGGTAACGCGACCCACATTTGATCCAGGTTGTGGGTGGCGATTGAAGAAGTATTCATTTACACTATAGGTTAAATCGAGCTTACATTGCGTGGAATTGGGAGGTCTCTACTGAATATGTGGTTACTGACTCCAAATGCATTTAATGCTACTTTTCCATTGGTTTTCCCTCCCCCTCCCTTGTTTATCCCAGTACATGAGGAACCCCTCGTGTTTATGACCTACCGGGTACTTTGATGCCTGGATAGTCCACAGTTCTGGGTAAGTCCTTCTGCTCTTTGCTACGTTTGTGTGTGCCACAAGGGCTGAAGTTCACTCTAGTTCACCCTGTGCACTCACCGTGTGGCACCTTGTTTTTAACTGTTCGATGCTCACCACGATATTTTGAGAGTCAGTTTCTCACAGGGAATATGAGAGGATTCACCCACTACAAATGAACTACATTTACCTATGTGATTTATTCTCTCTCTGCAGGTAGTTCCAGTACTACCAGGTATCCGACGAGTTAGTCGCATGGTTGATGTGAGTGTGCAGCCACAACACCATCTTAGTTTTAGCTGTAGATAGTATACCCCTTGTTTGGTCCTGACGAATCGCCGGCAGACTATTCATTTGGCGAGAAACATGTTGACCTACCACTTATAAGAGCGCCACAACCTGAGACATTACCTCAGCCTAGCGCCTTATATCTTTTGTTTTTACTTAGGGTAGGAGACCCTTGATTAAAGTTGTTGTCGCAGGTACTCCCAACCCTATTTTACATTCACTCCCAATACACAAATACACATTCATCTACACACACCAGGCCCCTCACCCCCACTTCACCAAACAGCTGTTGGAAAAAGATCTCCGTTAAAGTGCACCTACTATAGGGAGCCCGTCGGGAATTGCACCGCCGACCCGACGAGGAGCAGCCTGATGATGAAGCATGACACCCGACAGGGTGTGTGAGGGCATTATAATCCAATAAAATGGATTCCCAACTTTGAACTACTCTGGTCAGGTTGGTTTATATTCCCTATATCTGACTCTCATTTCAGAGGAACAGCATAACTCTTTTGTTGAAGACTTTCCTTGGGCCTTTATGCTGGACCTGTCTAAAAGCCCTTTGTCCGCCCTTTGAGTACTGAGCGGTTAGAGTGTCTTGGATTGGGTGCAGCATTGACCACTCTACCAAGTGCTAAATTTGAGCTGGAGGTTGCAGGTAGGGCCCACCAGCACTCATGTTTTGGGACTGACACTTATTTTTTCTAAACAGGCTTTGATCCAGAGTAAGAAAGAGAAAATACAAAAGGGAGAAAGAAGGAGCAAGAGAAAGATGGAACAACGGTGAAAAAGGGAGAAGGCAGGGATGAAAAAGAACCTGCATGAGTGAGATGAAGAAGTGCCTGGTGGTGGATTAAAGCGGCATGAAATGGATTCAAGACTTTATTGTTTTGGTATTCGGTACCCTGAGCTTGGAGAAAAACTTTGAGCCCTGTCACTTACTCTTGTACAAATTAAGCACTGCCTCAACCATAGGTTATTGCGTCTACAGGTGATGTGTAGATGTAGAGTGTGGGTGTTGGCACAGGTATAAGTGATAGCATGGGTGTAGGTGATGGCATGGAGGCAGAGGTGAACTTTAAAGTATGGATTTAGGTTTGTGTGGTTTAGGAGGACATTTATACCGTATAGGCCTGCCCCTAGGTCTTTCTCCTTAATCCTCCCTCACTTGTGAGATAATAACCCAAGTGGGGTGTACCTAAGTAAATGTGCAATGTAGCATGCCTTCAACGATGTGCAGTACAGCAAGAATGTGATTTCCTGTGTGTATTAGGGCATGTGGCATGAAGCGCTCCCATGCAATATAGTGACACTAAGCAAACACAAAAAACAAGGAAGCTCTCCCCAGAGAAGACACAGTGGAACCTATCACTTTCAGCGTCAGAGCAACTTTCTCCACAGAATAATCACAGAGCATATAGTACAAAGCAATCAAACCAGGGACTAGCAGCCAATCTATCCATACAAAAGTTGAAACATAAAAAGCACTCTCAAAATCTTTAGTCAATCAGAGAGACTGCAGGGCCATGGCAAAATTCCAGCTTATTCAAAGGCTTCCTACAGACAAGCAACATATCTGACATCACGCTGATCATCCTTCCTATTTCGGTCTGAGAGGCAGTCTGCATACATATCCAAATGCTACTGTTGGGCATGACAGTTCTCTGCCTATATGAGTTAAATTCAAAACACCCTGACCAGAGGCAGTTCTACTGTCCTACTCCTAAAAGGAAAACAATATAGACACATTCATAGACCCTATTTCAATACACACCATTATCACTCATTTATTAGCCCTCAATGTGATAGCAAATTAATAAATAAAGAAGTAACATACCCTCTTTATCTCTTTCTCAGCTGAGATTTGAGATGCAACTTATTTTAAATATAGCCCAAAATTTCCAGGTGTTGTGTGATGGCATGAAGCTTAAAATTCACCTGTTGAAAGCTGGTTCTGAATATTAAAATGGAAAATAGCGAGGCTTGGCAATCAGGAACAGTTTAAGTTTAATTAAACAATAACGGCTGAGAATAGCAGGCATATGTCTTATAGTTGCGTGCTGGAATTCAACTTGCATTAGGTACATGGCATGCTTTATACTGTACAGTGAGTGCAATAAAGAGAAGTTCATCCCCTTTTGGACAGGAAATACTGGTACAGTGGGCCATAAATTACATGTTAGATGCTTTGTCCCAACCTGATAGAAGGGGCCATAAATACCAACTGGGGGTCACATTCTGAGGTGGTCTAGGAGGTCCAGGAGGCCGGGTGTGTTGTGTGTGTGTAATCTAGGGTGCTGCTTACTGCTGGGCATTGTTTGGGCTTTATCTGATGAATGTAACTGGCAGGCTGCTCTGGTACCATGTTCATAGGCCGAATTCAGGACCTCTGTTGAGCATTTGATGTGTTTATGAGTGTGTGCATTTGGCAAATCTCTTAGGCATTACATCCTTGGGCCATATGTGATTAACTGCTTCAACCTTCCAGGTGTATTTTGAGGCTGTTCCATATCTGGTGTTTCCATCACAGAAAGCGCTAGGGGTGGACAGAGGGCAGCTGTGTTATGTTGATCTGATAAAGGGTGACTCTGAAACTGTAACAAGGGTTTTATTGTGAATTTGGGTAGCGCAGGCAACAGTTTCTCTGCGGTGTGCCGGACTCCTAAATGCAGGACCTTTTTATAAACCGTTCCAATGCTAACATCACCCCCTCTAGTTGATTTATCAACTACTGCCCTGGATGTTTGTATCTGTGTCTTGCACGTGTGGGTTCCCTGTTTCTGGTTAGTGGTGTGTGGTGTATGTGTTTCCTTTGGCTTTGGGTATCCTAGCCAGATGCATTGCCCCTATTTTCAGAGCAGCCTTCTTCAGGCAGGCAAATATTAGTTGCAGGGTACAGCACAGCAAGAACAAGATTACAACCACTGGTAACAAGGCCTTGCATAGGCCTGTGATCCCCTTGGTACCCAGGCAAACCAGCCGGTGAACCATTCTATGTTTGGGGCACCTCCTTCTTTAACCATGACCTGCTGTAGGTTGTGCAGTGCTTGGATGGCGATTGACAGTGTGCCATTGTCCAGGTCATTCATGGGGATGAAGGTACAGCATGCTGTACCTATCTTGGCGCAAACACCCACTTCCATTTTGGTCATTAAGTCTAACACATACTGATGCTGCATCACCATGAGGCAGATGGTGCGCATTTCTTCTTTGATTGCGTTGAGGCCATCTTCGGTGGAGTTCATAATTTTTAGCAGTTCACACTTGGTGATCTGCAGCCACTGGGCATTGGCCTTGGTTTGCATGATGAAGAAGGGGATTGACCTCCTACACCTATTTGCGCATAGGTGAAGAGCCAAAACTCTTCAGGAATGTCCTTGAATCTGTCCCAACCAAAGTACTTGGCTTACCTTCTTTTGCATACTTGATGTAGAAGAGCCATGCCTCTGCTCCAGGGCTGGTGATGCAGCCCGGAAAGATCTTCTCCGGGTATGACCAAGGTGTGCGTATAGAGGGTGACCAGTGAGCAGACCCCTCTCCAGTCTGGGACGAGCTGGGTGTATGCGTGCTCGCCACATTGCCAGCAATGGTCCATCAAGGTGGAAGTGTCCCACTACATATCATTATTATAAGTTATACTCTTAGAATTGCTGTTCACCCCAATGAGTATCGTCCCCTTCCCCCAAAACACAAAGAATACATTGGCAGTTTCCTAACTACTATGGGTTTCTCCTTCCTCTCTATCCATGTGTACCCTCCTGCCTCTGAGTTCCAGGTGGCTTAGCATTGTGTCTTTAGGGTGTCATTCAACCTGCCCCCATGGGACCCGTTGTTACTTCTGTTCCCCAAATTGATGGCTCTGCAGGTGAACTGAATGTTGGGGTTCCACTTGTTGTTCATAAATAACACTCCAGTTACACTAAGGGCTAGCCTTGGTCCACAGGTTGGTACTTATGTGGACCCATTATTGCACTGGGTTAAGTGCTTGGTGTCCTTCAAGAAACCCATGTGGTGGCTGGTTTTAGGCCCTGTGTTTCAATACAGTGTCTTGCCTTTTTTCTTGAGCTTGTCTTGCTCAGACTGGGTCTCATCTTGCTCTGTCAGGATGCAAAGGACTCGGGGTATGATGTCATACTTGGTTAGGTTCACTGTGACCTCATATGGTGTTATAGTGTTGGGCTGGAGTTTGGCTCTTATTTGGCATTGGTACAAGTGTATGAGGCACAGGGTTTTGCTGGGTGGGACCACCTGAGACAGGTATAGTCTATCTGTGCCCACTGCATGGGGTATCAATGAGCAAACGAAGGAGGTGTTGGTAGATATTTGGCTCCCCACTGAGATCATGTGCTGATACCAAGTGTTGTGTAGTAGTGCATTGTGTAATGCATGTGGGATGCTGTTGTTTTGTGTGGTGAAGTTGTATGTTAAATGTGTTTG
The DNA here is from genome assembly GCA_963921515.1 of Calotriton arnoldi. Classification (NCBI taxonomy): domain Eukaryota; kingdom Metazoa; phylum Chordata; class Amphibia; order Caudata; family Salamandridae; genus Calotriton; species Calotriton arnoldi. The sequence goes on along the minus strand of CAWUFW010012366.1, from coordinate 11,781 downwards.
ATCCTGGGACTCATGCTGGGCCACTTTACCTGGTGACATTGGCTGAAACTTGACCTGTTCCTGTGTGGTGTTACATAGCTGAAAAAACATCAAAGCACATAGGGCAAAAGACAATATATAGATGCATGTTTTCAGGTGCGGAGTCAAAATATCGATTTTTTTATATCGACCTACACTAATATCGAGTTTTTAATATTGTAGGGACAGAATATCGATGTCAAGAATATCGGTGACCAGAATATCGACCTTAAGGTAAGTAATATCGTTTTTTTTTATATCGAAGTAAGTAATATCGAAGTAAGTAATATCGAAGTAAGTAATATCGTTAGCAAAAATATTGTTGTTAATAATATCGATATTTATATTAGTGTTATGTATTTTAGTATGTATTTTATATGTATGTTTAACATTTTTTGTAATGTATTTTTATTATTTTTAAATATATGTATTAAGGGGCCGATTCCGATCTCGGCCGGTAGCGCACCGAATCGGATTCGGCTTAACCGGATCCGATTCGGAGCCCTCTTTTCCGACCGATTCGAACGCGCTTCCGGCCGAGCGAGTACGATGCGAGCGCACGCGAAATCGCCGACCGACTCGTTCACGGGTCCGAACCACACCGACCGTCTCGCTCGGACTCGACTCGCACCGCGCGATGGAGACGTTCCCAGGCCGGGCAAGTACGATGCACTCCTTGAGCAGTCCGACCGACCCGCACCGTCCGGCTCGAAACAGCTGTCAGAGCCGGACTTTGGGGGTCCGTGTCGGACCCCCCTGTACGCGTAGCCACGCGAGTCGCACACAGGGGGGACCCATGGGTCCCCCCTACCTGTGCGTGTGCGGCGCAAACCGCATCGACGCGATCCCGCTGTAGGGGGTGCCCTCGTTCGCCTCGCACCCATTGAGTCAATGGGAGCTTGCGTACGCGTTGTACGACCAGCTCCCATTGACTTCAATGGGAGTCCGACCGAATCGAGTCCGATAGCATGCGTGCACATCGTACTCGTTCGGTCGGACTGCCAGAGTCCGATTCGGTCGGAAATCTCTCCGGGTCCGGCTCGGTCGGAGAGTTTTCCGGCCCGAATCGGAATCGGCCCCTAAATGTTTAGAAATTAGTAATTTTTTTAAAGTAAATTTTGCGTTTTAGTATCACAGCGGGTTGTGGGTTTATAGGGGAATAGGGTAGGAAGTAATTTAATTATAAATAATTAAATAATTAATATGTTTTTATTTATTGTTATTGATTAATAATTTATTGTTAATTAATTATTAATTGGTAATTATTTTTTTTAATTGATTTATTTATCATTATATTAATTATAATTAATTTTCTATTTTATTTATTGTTATTGGTAATTAATTTATTGTTAATTAATTATTAATTGGTAATTAATTTTTTTATTGATTTATTTATCATTATATTAATTATAATTAATTTTCTATTTTATTTATTGTTATTGGTAATTAATTTATTGTTAATTAATTATTAATTGGTAATTAATTTTTATTAATTGATTAATTGACAATTAAATTAATTATGTTAAGTTTTATGTGTAGCGGGTTGTGGGTTTATAGGGGAATAGGGTGGGAAGTAATTTAATTATAATTAATTAATTAATATTTTTTTATTTATTGTTATTGATAATTAATTTATTGTTAATTAATTATTAATTGGTAATTAATTTTTATTAATTTATTAATTTATAATTATATTAATTATACTTAATTTATTATTATTTTTTATTTATTGTTATTGTTAATTAATTTATTGTTAATTTATTATTAATTGGTAATTAATTTATTATTAATTGATTAATTGATAATTAAATTAATTATGTTAATTTTTATGTGTAGCGGGTTGTGGGTTTATAGGGGAATAGGGTGGGAAGTAATTTAATTATAATTAATTAATATTTTTTTATTTATTGTTATTGATAATTAATTTATTGTTAATTAATTATTAATTGGTAATTACTTTTTATTAATTTATTAATTTATAATTATATTAATTATAATTAATTTATTGTTATTTTTTTATTTATTGTTATTGTTAATTAATTTATTGTTAATTTATTATTAATTGGTAATTAATTTTTATTAATTGATTAATTGATAATTAAATTAATTGTGTTCTTTTTTATGTGTAGCGGGTTGTGTGTTTATGGGGGATAGGATGGGAAGTAATTTAATGTTATTTAAGTAAATATTAATTAAATTTTATTGGTATTTATTATTAATTTTTTAGTTAATTAATTATTAATATGCTATTTATTTTACAAAAATTATTTAATTAATAAGTATGTTAATTTAACCCCTACGCTATCCGACATTTTCCACACTGTTACACTCACTGGAGTTGGAATAGTAATTTTAACCCCTACGCTATCCAACACTTTCCCTACTGTTGCACTCACTGGAGTGGGAAGTCATTTCTACCCCTACACTATCCAACACTTTCCCTACTGTTGCACTCACTGGAGTGGGAATAGTAATTTTAACCACTACGCTATCCAACACTTTCCCTACTGTTGCACTCACTGGAGTGGGAATAGTAATTTTTACCCCTACGCTATCCAACACTTTCCCTGCTGTTGCACTCTCTGGAGTGGGAATAGTAATTTTTACCCCTACGCTATCCAACACTTTCCCTACTGTTGCACTCACTGGAATGGGAATAGTAATTTTTACCCCTACGCTATCCAACACTTTCCCTACTGTTGCACTCCCTGGAGTGGGAATAGTAATTTTAACCCCTACGCTATCCAACACTTTCCCTACTGTTGCACTCACTGGAGTGGGAATAGTAATTTTAACCCCTACACTTTCCAACACTTTCCCTACTGTTGCACTCACTGGAGTGGGAATAGTAATTTTTACCACTACGCTATCCAACACTTTCCCTACTGTTGCACTCCCTGGAGTGGGAATAGTAATTTTTACTCCCTACGCTATCCAACATTTTCCCTACTGTTGCACTGTTTGGAGTTGGAATAGTGATTTTATTACCTCCGCTATCTAATATTTTTTGTAATATTTTAGTTAATGTAGTATATAATTAATTTTAAAAAGTTTAAAAATAATTTAATTTTTTTTAATTTGTTATATATATTTATTTAAATTTTATTTATATTATTGTTTTATGTGTATAGATGTATTTATAATTTATATGGTTAATTTTTTTTTATAAGTTATTAAAATAATTATTAAAAATTATTAGTAAGTATATATATATTATATTATATGTATATGTTTAATTTATTTTTACATTACATATATATTACTTATAATTTTTAAACATTTAAAAATATTTTTAACTATGTTTATTTTAATTATATGTATTATTTACTTTATTTTACATTATTTTTTTAACTTAAATAAAAACGATATTTTTAACAACGATATTTTTGACATCGATATTTTTTTCTCGATATTTTTGTACTTACCATAATGTAGATAGGATCTCGATATTCTTGACTTCGATATTCTTGTGCCGATATTTCTGTAGGTCGATATTCTGACCTTCGATATTTTGTCAGTGATTCATGTTTTCAGTCAGGGTATGAAAGAGTCCGATGGAAACCCTACTTGTGCTTCTAACCACAAAGGGGTCGATTCCGATTCGGGCCGGAAAAAGCACCGACCGACTCGGAGCCGGAAAAATTAACGACGACACGTACCAGTGGCGTCCGACACGCCAAGTACGATGCAAGCCGCGATAAATCCGACCGACACGTAAGGAAACCAAGCCGACCGACCGAGCCGCACGGAAAATAGCAATCCGGCCGGAAAAACACGCGAATCCAACCGACCGACACGCACCCGGAACAAATCCGACCGAAACGTACCTGCCAACTCCAAACCGCAAAGTACGATGCAAGGCGCGAAAAACACGACCGAGTCGGACGGAGGACAAGCCGTACGACCGACACGCATACAAAACCGAGCCGAAGCAATACAATACACCGCGACCGACGCGTACGCAGCATAGAAAACTGCACAAACACAGCGTGAACGAAACGGAAAACACCGTACGAGACCAATGCAGGGTCCGACTCGGTCACAAGAACGTTTCCAACATACACAAACAACACAAAGGAAAAATCACCCAAAAAAAGGCCAAACAAGCAATTACCAAGCCAATAAATACTGGGGGGGTGGGGACAGAGAACAAAGACACACTCACAACTCCACCTATATAAAGGACACAAATCACTACCATGAGCCTTTGCAAATGCCATTCCACTGCCAGCACCCAAGAGAAAGCAACCACACACCCACAGCTCATCCCTCACACAAGCCACACACCATCAGCACACCAACAAATACCTACCTCACATACACCCAGCAAAACACACACTCACACACCCTCACCTGCACACCAACACACACATCACTCACCATCACCACCCATCACCATGCCCCCCAAGAAGAATCACAAGTTCCTAGATTGTGAATTGGAAGTCCTGGTAGACGAGATCCTCAGGGTAGAGCCACAGCTGTTTGGCACATTGGTCCAACAGACCCCCATGTCGCAGAAAACCAAGATGTGGGAGAGGATCATCAACAGGGTGAACGCCCAATCACCATGTCGGCGCACAAAGACCGACATCCAGAACAGGTGGTATGACGTGCGCAGGAGGGTACGGAAACTGCTGAAGCAAGACTACATCAACAGCCAACACACCGGCAGTGGCCCTCCTGCCAAGCCAATATACCTCAGGCCCTGGGAGGAGAAGGTGCGGGCCATCCTACCGCCAGTGAGCATATATGGACTAGAGGACATCCCAGAGCCTGGTGAGTACACAACAAATGTACACAATATACTGCCACAAAACACACACACATCACTGTCAAGGGGAGAGTCAAACCATGCACTCATAGCAATCACACAGCAACCAGAACAGAATCATCCCAAAATGTGTATGTCAGTCAGAGAAACACAACACATGCCATCAAAAAAGTCACATCCAACTGTGCCAACACATGTACAAACACAACCACAACTACAGCTAGGCAGTGGCACAAATAGAACCAACAAACACATCCACACATGTAGCCACCACAACAACACCAACACACAGTGAAGACCACTCAAAGGAAGGAATTCTGTGTATGCTGGCCAAGTCAGTGTAGCCAATAGCATCATGGGAGTTGCAGTCACACATATTGCCCGCCCCAAAACTGTCCCATCAACACCACCATGAACCATGCGCACATCACAGGGAGTGGAGAAGGACTCACAAGATGGCTGACACTGGCTACTGCTGTGGGGAGCACAAGGCCCTGCTGCCAACTGTGCACCAACAAACAGCAGGACACCACTGACTGACATCCTGAGAGACAACTTCCACTCCCTGCAATGCAAGCACGTTCCATGGTGGGATATCTGGCTGGCTGGGTGGGAAGGGGGACTTGCAGCACTGACTATAGTCACCAGCACCTCCCCTCACACCCCCCCAACACAAACTCCACAGTACCCACCTGGTAGAATGCAATGCCCTCCATCCTAACACAAGATCCCACAAAGCACCACCACCCTGGGTTATGTTGTGTGAAGCACAGGGACACTCTTGGGACTCTTAGCCAAACAACTGCCAGGACAACACTCCCAGCCATCCTGTCAGCACAGCCAGCCCACCCCACAGGGAAGCAGAGTCAAAAGGAAGGAAGCATGGGCATGCTGGGAAGGGGGTGGAGGCAATAGCATGATGGGAGTCGTAGTCACAGACATTGCTCAGCCTCACAACTGGCCCATCAACACCACCCTGAACCGTGCTCACATCACAGGGAGTGGAGAAGGACTCACAAGATGGCTGACACTGGCTACTGCTGTGGGGAGCACAAGGCCCTGCTGCCAACTGTGCACCAACAAACAGCAGGACACCACTGACTGACATCCTGAGAGACAACTCACACTCCCTGCAATGCAAGCACGTTCCATGGTGGGATATCTGGCTGGCTGGGTGGGAAGGGGGACTTGCAGCACTGACTATAGTCACCAGCACCTCCCCTCACACCCTCCCCAACACAAACTCCACAGTACCCACCTGGTAGAATGCAATGCCCTCCATCCTAACACAAGATCCCACAAAGCACCACCACCCTGGGTTATGTTGTGTGAAGCACAGGGACACTCTTGGGACTCTTAGCCAAACAACTGCCAGGACAACACTCCCAGCCATCCTGTCAGCACAGCCAGCCCAACCCACAGGGAAGCAGAGTCAAAAGGAAGGAAGCATGGGCATGTTGGGAAGGGGGAGGAGGCAATAGCATGATGGGAGTCGTACTCACAGCCCTACATCCCCCACCACATGGCCCAGCAAGCTCACACTCACGCATGCACATCCCACAGAGAGTGGAAAGGCCCATCAAAGATGTCTGACACTGTTGCTGTGTCGTGGGGAGCACAAGGGCATGCTGGGTACTGCTCAGCAACCAACAGCAGGACACCACTGTCAGCCATCTTGCCATTGCCCTCACACCCACACCCACTGAACTCCACACAAAAGCAAGTAAGTATGGGAATGCTGGCAAGTGGGGTGGAGGCAATGGCATGATGGGAGTCGTAGTCACAGACATAGCTCACCCCCACAACTGTCCCATCAACACCACCCTGAACCATGCTCACATCACAGGGAGTGGAGAAGGACTCACAAGATGGCTGACACTGGCTACTGCTGTGGGGAGCACAAGGCCCTGCTGGCAACTGTGCACCAACAAACAGCAGGACACCACTGACTGACATCCTGAGAGACAACTTCCACTCCCTGCAATGCAAGCACGTTCCATGGTGGGATATCTGGCTGGCTGGGTGGGAAGGAGGACTCACAGCACTGACCATAGTCACCAGCACCTCCCCTCACACCCTCCCCAACACAAACTCCACAGTACCCACCTGGTAGAATGCAATGCCCTCCATCCTAACACAAGATCCCACAAAGCACCACCACCCTGGGTTATGTTGTGTGAAGCACAGGGACACTCTTGGGACTCTTAGCCAAACAACTGCCAGGACAACACTCCCAGCCATCCTGTCAGCACAGCCAGCCCAACCCACAGGGAAGCAGAGTCAAAAGGAAGGAAGCATGGGCATGTTGGGAAGGGGGAGGAGGCAATAGCATGATGGGAGTCGTACTCACAGCCCTACATCCCCCACCACATGGCCCAGCAAGCTCACACTCACGCATGCACATCCCACAGAGAGTGGAAAGGCCCATCAAAGATGTCTGACACTGTTGCTGTGTCGTGGGGAGCACAAGGGCATGCTGGGTACTGCTCAGCAACCAACAGCAGGACACCACTGTCAGCCATCTTGCCATTGCCCTCACACCCATACCCACTGAACTCCACACAAAAGCAAGTAAGTATGGGAATGCTGGCAAGTGGGGTGGAGGCAATGGCATGATGGGAGTCGTAGTCACAGACATAGCTCACCCCCACAACTGTCCCATCAACACCACCCTGAACCATGCTCACATCACAGGGAGTGGAGAAGGACTCACAAGATGGCTGACACTGGCTACTGCTGTGGGGAGCACAAGGCCCTGCTGGCAACTGTGCACCAACAAACAGCAGGACACCACTGACTGACATCCTGAGAGACAACTTCCACTCCCTGCAATGCAAGCACGTTCCATGGTGGGATATCTGGCTGGCTGGGTGGGAAGGAGGACTCACAGCACTGACCATAGTCACCAGCACCTCCCCTCACACCCTCCCCAACACAAACTCCACAGTACCCACCTGGTAGAATGCAATGCCCTCCATCCTAACACAAGATCCCACAAAGCACCACCACCCTGGGTTATGTTGTGTGAAGCACAGGGACACTCTTGGGACTCTTAGCCAAACAACTGCCAGGACAACACTCCCAGCCATCCTGTCAGCACAGCCAGCCCAACCCACAGGGAAGCAGAGTCAAAAGGAAGGAAGCATGGGCATGCTGGGAAGGGGGAGGAGGCAATAGCATGATGGGAGTCGTAGTCACAGACATTGCTCAGCCTCACAACTGGCCCATCAACACCACCCTGAACCGTGCTCACATCACAGGGAGTGGAGAAGGACTCACAAGATGGCTGACACTGGCTACTGCTGTGGGGAGCACAAGGCCCTGCTGCCAACTGTGCACCAACAAACAGCAGGACACCACTGACTGACATCCTGAGAGACAACTTACACTCCCTGCAATGCAAGCACGTTCCATGGTGGGATAACTGACTGGCTGGCTGGGTGGGTGGGAAGGAGGTCTGGCTGTCAACCAAACACAAGCAATGCAGACCATGTTCACACCCCAGAGAATACATAGAAATGCCCAAATAATGCAGGACAATGTGCCACACCAATATCAACCCCTGACTGTGACGACTTAGGACAATACAATGTACAGGCCCGCACCCCGAGGCACAGTCACAACTGTCAGGTGTGTCAACCACTGATGCCTGCAGAAACATGACATACATTGTTTGTGTCTCCCAAAAACAGGTGATGATGGGGACACAGCAGCAGACGCTGAGGAGTCCCAGTCCCAGGCTCAAGAGGATGCCGAGCTCACTGGCGTCGTACAGCCTCTGTCCTCCTCGGACGATGAACAACCTGGCACATCCGGTGCAAGTCAACATGCTGCACCAGCAGGACCACCAGCTGCAGCACCAGCAGGTCCACCAGCTGCACCCCCTGCACCCACCCCTCCAACGACTGTCACCACGAATACCATCCCTGCCGACATGGACAGAATAAGGAGCAACACCAGCGCAGTGACCCTGGACCAACCTGGGGCCATGGACACCACCACCACCACCAACCCCCAAGGTGGACCAGGGTTATCTGTGCGTGCAACTGCACACACTGCACATGTCAGCAGGGGTGGTGGGAGGGGTGGGAGACAGAGGTCGCTGCTTGCAGACGTTGCTGGTGTGCATGAAGACCCACAACTGGTACGCATAGCTGATGCGTACCAGTCCAGCACCGGAGAGCTCAGCCAGGTAGTGGGGCTCCTCAGAGACATCAAACAGCAGCAGGCTGCCCATCATGCCCGCTTGGACTCCCACATGTCCCACGTGGAGTCACACATGTCACGTGTGGACTCCCACATGTCCCGCGTGGAGTCCAAGTGGGATGTACTACATGAGATGACGGCGGTGCACAGGGACATTTTACAATGCCTCCGCCAGATGAACAGCAACCAGTCCACACCTCCCTGTGTGCCAACAACATCTGGTACCGAACAAACTGCAACTGCCACAGGGAGGGAGGAGGACTCTGGCAGAGAGTCCCCTGCACCGCAGCAGCCTGCACTTGAGGGCCCCCCCAAGAAGAGGGGTCGTCCGAGGAGGGGAAAGTGAGAGGCTGATGGCCAAGCGCAACTCCCAGGAAGCCTGAACCTGTTCTGGATTTTCGCCTTTGTGCACAGACTGTTCACCCTGTTGACGGCAACACTACTCCCACACATTGCATGGGGAGTACAAGTTGGAACAATGTGTCAGACAACTGTGGCCCCGATACTGGGGATCCTGTCTACCTGGACTTTCAATTCACCTAGGAACTTGGGATTGCAAGATTCATGTACAGCACAACCCATCCTATGCACTATTAACACAGATGTATCACAATAAACACACTAATACACCATACTTGCCTCTGTCGTGATTCCAACGTGGGTGCTGTTATGGGGATGATGAACTGCAAAATTACACTGTGTATGCGAACTGCAACAGCAAGGACAACACAGGCATGTGAGTACAGGCAACGTGACACATATGAGGGAGACACACCACCAGGGGTACACAACACATACACACCTAGGCCATCTGACTCATTGCCTACACTGATGTTGCCAGGGAAGACGGTGCAATGCACAGACACCACACCCATTCCCAGTTGTAGTCAAGTAGCCCACAGGTGCAGTAAGCAAATGGCAGTCAAATGTGTGACCACAGACAACGCACATCACTAAGTGAAGCACAGGTTTATTACACAGTAGCAACATGCCGTAACCACTACAGATGCAAGGTAACCCCACCTGGTAGCGGGCACACAGTCAACAACTGTAGACGGAAGGAAGTCCATGGGTGTGGCGCACATCACCTGTAGGGACACAACAGCTACCAGCCTGGATGTGCAATCACGCCGTCGGTGGACACAGTTGACCAAACGAATCTGAAAGTACCCTGTGAAGGACAGAAATGACACACAGTCAAAAGCAATGCAGTACAGGACAGAACAGCAAAACTCATGCACAATACATGTTACAAGATACCCACCCAGAACCAAGTTAGCATGTCAACACTGTTGGGGAGTACAGCCCACCTGTCACCACACATCGCAACACACATCCTGTCAAGTAGCCCATGGACACACTCCAACAGCACCAGAGCACCACCCACACATCATGCCAACTCACATCATTCACATGACACCTCAGGATACTCACATTCAGCTAAAGAAGTTGGTGATGAGCTGTGTGCGGACATCACCATCACCATCATCATCATCATCATCATCGTCACTGGCATCGTGGTCCAGGCCAGGATCCTCCACAGGTGGCGGATGTTGGTCATCGTCATCCTGGATGAGAGGCAACTCCTTCCGCACTGCCAGGTTGTGTAGCATGCAGCAGACGATGATAATCTTGCACACTTTCGCAGGGGCATATGGGAGGGACCCTCCGGTCTTGTCCAGGCAGCGGAAGCGGCTCTTCAGGAGACCAAAGGTCCGCTCAATCACTCTCCTGGTCCGACCATGTGCCTCATTGTAGCGCATCTGGGCAGGTGTCACAGGGTTCCTGAGGGGTGTCAGCAACCACGGCATGTTGGGGTATCCCGAGTCACCTACGGACAGATAAGTGCACATCAGCTGACTTGGAAAAGTGGGCGGAATACTACAGATCAGATCACACACAATGGCACAAAGTCAGTACACACCGACAAGCCAGGCACGCTGGTTCTGCATCTGTGCCATCATCCTGGGGATGCGACTACTCCTCATCACAAAGGCATCGTGTGCTGAACCAGGGAAACGGGCACACACGTGTGTGATGGTCATGTCTGCAAGACACACCACCAGTGCATTGACCGAGTGGTAGTGCTTGCGGTTACGGTAGGCCTGCTCCTGGGCCTGTGGTGGTACCAAAGCCACATGTGTCCCATCAATGGAGCCAATGACATGCGGCATCCTCCCCAGGGCATAAAAGTCACTCTTCACGTCAGTGAGTCGTCGCAGTCTAGGGAAATAGATGTACCGGTTCAGGAAGAGCAACATTGCCGCCAAAACATCGCGGAGCACACGGCTGAACATGGTCTGTGACATCCCACCAGCAGACGCCACAGTATGTTGGAAGGTACCGGTGGCAAAGAAGTGTAGGGCTGCCATCACCTTCACCTTGGGGGTCAGCGCTGTAGGATACGGCCGGCCAGGCTGCAAATGTGGGGACAACTGCACTGCCAAATCCTCAATCAGCTGCCTGGTGAAGCGGTACCGTCGGATGCTGTCCCGTTCCACCATCGTTGCCAGGTCTGGGAATGGCCGATGGACAGCAGGAGCCCTGCAGTGCAGAGGAGAAGTAAGCAAGATCGTCAGTCACCCCACATATGCGGCATTGAACACACTCAAGATCCCAACATACATCATCATGAGGCACAACTACATGAAGTGTGCAGTACCGGAACGACATGTATGGTACATACATGGCCAACATCTGTCAACACGGTCCTACAGGTGGCATCAATTTGTCCCAGGTTGGCCCATTGGATATCATGATGCTGTGTCACAGTCACCCCCACAGTG